>JARJCP010000080.1:0-417028 GCA_029281795.1 Mycena crocata
CCCAGGTGGATTTTTTGACGGAATTGAACCCCCTTGCATGGGTGTGGCCGGTGTGGACCAAGATAAATTCCTCGAAAAGTGCAGGACTGCGGAACAAAGAGAAAATAAACCGATTCATTCCTTGTAGGATTCATCGTACTAGTCCCAATGATATCTTTTTTTTCTTAGTAGTTCAGTCGCTTCAAGGAATCCAGGATGCATGAGATATGTTTGGGCATGAGACTCTTGTCACTTAGTAATGACTTCGAAATTATGTTCAAACTTCAAAGTCGCAAGCTGCAATAGCGAGTATCCAGGTGTGTTCAAACATTTTTGAAATGAGACTGGGAGTCAAGGCGAGGTTTCAAAACGATGTGGGAAACCAATGTGAGACGGAATATTTTACAGGATTCGGGCAATTCGGGAATACATATCACATATACTGTCTTCCAACGGTTTGAACCATTATTCACCCTTGTTTGCCATTTACCCGCTAGTTAGAACTCTACCTTTTCGCACCCGCAACACTCGCGCCCCATCAACATCCGCATCAGTCGTATCCACCCCCAGTGTGAACGCATCGAGACCCTCAGCGTTTCGAAGCCCTTCGTACGCGGCCGGTTCCGCAAATACTACACCATATACACCACGAGTCCACCCAACCCCACCAACAGCACGATCGCGATCCACCCGAGGTAGTACTCGTTGCCAAAATTCCAGTGTATCGACAGTGTGCGTATGTGGCTGTCGCAGTTCCCTGCGCCGGCGAGAACAGGATCGAAGTCCACAGACAGGCAATATGCTGTGTATGCGGTGAAGACGGCTTTGAGGCCGTCGGCGAGCAGCGTCTGCCCGATGGGCAGCTGGCCTGTGGTACCCCAGCTCGGGATCCAGTCGAGGCGGGCGCCAAAGCGAACGGCCTGGGCCATTCCTTGCATGACGGAGAGGACGGCACGCCCCGTGGGCAGCGGGATGGTGGTTGCGTTGTCGAAGTTATCGAGAGCGCTCAGGACTTAATCGGATTCCGCATAGGTGGGAGTTGTGGGAAATGATCGTCTGCGGAGTTAACATTCGAATAAGGCGGTAAACACAATGAACACAAGGGAACCGCCACACTAAGATCGAACTTCGGTTCCGGAAACAGATTAAAATGAAACTTGGTAGAGATAAAAACAGGTTGCTCGACTGAAGCTGGATGATATTCCAAACTTGATTGAATCGCTAGCCGCAAAATAGCTTCATCGACGCTAGTCGGCGGTCGCGATGTTATTCGTTCTGAATGAATTGTACAGAGCATGTTAATTTACCGAAAGGTACATATTTGCAAGAGACAGAGAGTGTTTTCACCGGCTGCCCATCATTTGTATTCCATTTTATTCCTCCGAGTCCGAATCTGACTGTTCTGCACCACCATAACCATGGGTGAACAAGAGCTCCGGGATAGTGGGAAATGCCGTCCGATATGCCGCCGCTTTCACCGCTTGATCACCCGTTATATGCATATGCAGCTCTCGCAGCGCGCACCGAGATTTCGACAGGAAGGATGAGAGTTCAAAGATGGGGTCGTATCCTAGGTCCACCTCGACTATTTGGAGGGTGCGGAGGGCGGGAAGGACGAGGTTATGGAGGTATGGCGTCGGCTCTGGGTCTTCCTTGAGTAGAATCAATGATTGCAACAAGGGAAGCTCAATCTTAGGTAGTTGATCCTCGTCGAAGTTGCTATAGGAGAAGGATAGCTCGCAGTGGACAAGGACTGCAGTTTGTTGCAAGACCGTCGCACATTCGTCACGGAAAACGAACTCCAGAACGAGAAATGTCAACTGTCTCCACGGCAAGATAAAAACGGCGGGATGCCCAACGATCCTGACATAACGCAAAAGAGGCGCATCACCAAGGGTGACTGAGGGAAAGTCAGCCATAGCCAACACGTTCAGATGACGGAGGGAAGGCATCGGGCCACAAAGCAGAGGAAGGCTGCGTCCGGTCATGCTTGTAAATTGCAGATACTCCCATCGCGCTCGGTACGAAGTGAATGTTCAAAGTTCGAAGTCTGTGCGCAAACTCTGGAGCATGTAGCTGCTCGACAAGGAGATTGATATCATTCTCCCCATCTGCATCTGGAGTGAGCTGACCCTCATCCAGAGCGATGGTTAGGCTGGAGAAGCTAGGGATGGTAAGGATTGCCATAATGCGGCGAAGGGAGACTGGCTGCACATGACAAAGCGATAGGGAGGTGAGGGCAGATAGAATCATGGAAAAGTTGGCGGCAAGTGCTGATTCGTCGATCAGAGGCATGGCTCTGTAAAAACCGAGATGGGTCAAGGAAGTGGCACTTTCGAGGGCGTGTTTGAGTTCTGTTAGACTAGGCTCAAAGCCCTCGACGTGAGGACCCAGAACAATCTGTGTAAGATGATCGCAAGTCGGCAACAAGGATGGCCAGAAGGGTGGGATATGGGAGAGATGCATGGCAGAGAGGCGGGGAAAGTTGAGGGCATGGAAGACCACAGGATGCACTGCAAGAGTAGACGCGGGTATAGGCTCATCGCGGATGATGCTGAGCCAATGTCTGTGCAGTGTGATGTCGACGAATTTTAAGGCGGAAAAAGTGCCAGTCCTCATGAAGGTTTGCACAGAGTTGACATCTGTGTCTGCCGCGTGGATTTGGAGGTGCTGTAATCGATCTCGTGCCGGAGCTAGCACCTCTAATATGGCGTCCACTGTCAATCCATTGGAAACTTTTTCACCCGCAGGGCGAAGAATGATGACTGTCAGATTCAAATTTCCGGAGTGCACAAGCCATTTGTGGGCCACGGTCAAGTCATTCATGGAAGAACCCTCTCCAAAAAGTATGTCTGTCCACATATAGGGGATGCTGCGGGCGTGGGTATTCCAAGCACGAGAGACAGAGAGGATATCCGATTTGGACTTCCGTGGCAGACTGGTCCAGATCTCAGTGATGATCTCGACAGCGAGTGAATTGAAGGACACAGGCTGCAAATAATTGTCAGTGATCAATGATTTCCTAGAATCGGCTCCATAACTCACTGTAGTCGCCATGATGGAAAGCGTCAGGAGGTAGCCAAAACCAAATAAATAAATAGGGACAATCAATGGTGCCGAGACTTCGGCCCACCCAAAAAATAACGAAGTCTTCATGAAGGTAGAAACATTGTTTTTATTTTTCCTGAGCCCAAAAGCATGCCTAGAAGACATTAACACAAGGGCTAAGGCCAGGGGCAAGCAGGAGGGTCGCCCCGTAAACGGATGACCGAACCAGAATGCCAAATACGGAACCATCATTGCTAGTACCAAAAAGGAATGATTGATTGCATTACCTATTTTCGCCTTGCCAACCCCTCCAGAGCGGGTTGGCCAAAATGAAGTTCGGAGTTTGAAATTGGTTATGACATATATATGATGACTACTTATGTTTTCTATTGAGATTCGGCCTTGTCTATCGCTACTGAGAATCCGAGCCAACCCCGTGTGCGGGTGGGTAGGAGACAGGGTACTTAGCATGAAAAGGCTCTTTTTTCTTCTGGTTGGCCGTAGGAAACTCCGGATCAACTTCCTAAATGGGCAGTATGACGTCATTAACGACGGGACGGGTCCACCGAAACCTGCGAAAATAAAAATTCGAGGTGTGGTACGGATTTCGCAAATCGGGATCCCCTTGGGATTTGCGGACTGTGCAGTCAGTGGTGGTTCGAGAAAGCGGTGCGGCTGATGTAAGCCGATGTCCCTGCTTGGCAAGAGCTGCGATGGGATCAATCCACGTCGTCCTTCTCGGTCGACCATGATCAGGTTTATCCTCGTACAGGTTAGCGCAGCACGACGTACTTGTCCTCAGCACTGACTCTTACTCCCCAGAACCGTCAAGGGAAGACCCGTTTAAGCAAGTGGTACGTCCCTTACGACGATGACGAGAAGGTGAGCATTATTATTGGCTGTATCCCGTAATTCGAGGATCCCTCCTCGATTACTCGTTTTGTTAGAACTGAGACCTTTCAGGTTCGTCTGCGGGGTGAAGTACATCGCCTAGTGGCACCAAGGGACCAGAAATACCAGTCCAATTTCGTCGAGGTGCGTGCATTCGTCTGTCGGCCTTTGGAATCAATTTTGACCTGCAGCAGTTCCGCAACTACAAGGTTGTCTACCGGCGATATGCGGGACTGTTCTTTTGTGTTTGCGTTGATGCGAACGACAACGAGCTCGCATATTTGGAAGCAATCCATTTCTTTGTCGAAGTCTTGGGTGCGTGCAATGCTCGATTCTTCTCTTTGGTCTTGGTCTTTTCTTATTTATATGCTCGGCTCAATTAATTCCCATTGCGAATCCTCAGATACGTTCTTTGACAACGTATGCGAGCTGGACCTGGTCTTCAATTTCTACAAGGTGCGTTCTCAGTTCTGTTCTTTTCTCATCAAGGAATCGACTTTTTTCTTTCTCACAGGTCTACGCAATTTTGGACGAGATCTTCCTGGCGGGAGAGATCGAGGAGACGAGCAAGGACGTCGTCCTGGCTCGGCTGGAGGAATTGGAAAAGCTGGAATAGCGTGAAGTCTGTTTCAGTAAGCTCCGAACTACGTGCATTTATCAATCTCACTAGTGTTTTGAAGAACGTACGCCCCGATGTTTTTGTTTACTTGAATCCAGTCCTATTTCTCCCCAATTCCGTGACCGTTTCTCGTCGAGGCTCGCGAAGCTTCAGGGACTAAATTCAACTCGAGTTCTCTTGCTCTCGCGCTGCATCGTCCCGTGGTATCAATTCAAAAAAATCAGCACATCTCCGAGCTGCTACTTGGCTGCTAGATATCTCGACCGCACGGACTCCCAGTTACCTGCGGCATTGCAAACGATGGAACGGTGGTGCTCGATACTTCCTTTCGCGCACTCCGTCCGCCTTTACGTGTTTTCCTTCCTTCGCCGTTTCGAGCGTTGCTTCAGACTCAAAGCTCGGCGATAGAAGTTTTTAACGTTCGATTCACGGCGTACTTGGCTGAAACTGAGGCACTGCGGACCTCGCTAGCAGTATCTGTGTCTTCTCAGGGCTTTTCCGCCAGCTTGGTGGAGAATGGCCCAGCTTGAAACGAAATCTGGATACATGTGCACGCAGAATTCATGACGAATAGTAAGGAGAAGACGATTCCGCAGACTAATTACGGGACGTTTGGGATCACATCGACGACGCAGTCGCCTTCTCCGGTCTCAAACACTCCGTTCGTATGGCCACGTCCACTGACTCACCCCTCCCTCCTGCGCGCGAAATCCCCACCACCTTCCTTGCGAGCGCTCGTAGCTGGTGGGCTCTCGGAGAAGAGAGCAGCGCCATCGCCGAAGAACGTCTCCTCCGGCGCCTTCCCTCCTTCCGCTCGGAATCCGATCCAGATTCACCCCACGACGGCCCAGTCATCGCGACCCGTTCTCGCGTAGCTGTCAGCAAGCCAAACCACTTCCTCAATATCCTCTCGATGATCGCAACCCATCCCGCACCAGACGCCCCACCGCCGGTAGTCCTCCTCCCGGGATATGGCGGCGGTATTGGCGTCTTCTTCAGAAATCTACCAGCACTTGCGGAGTGGGCGGGTCGTCGCGGCTCCCGTGCGTATGCTGTGGACTGGCTGGGCATGGGCCGCTCAGCGCGTGTCCCGTTTATAATAAAGGCGGCGCGAAGCGACATCCCGGGACGTGGCCGCGAGGCAGAGGCGTTTGTGCGCTGCTCTGTAATTCATTCTTCAGCGGTGACTGACAGTACCTTGTTGCAGTTCATCGACTCACTGGAGGAGTGGCGCCTCAAGATGCAGCTCGAGCAGATGACGCTCATCGGCCACAGCCTCGGCGCCTACTTCAGCGTCTGTTACGCTCTCAAATATCCGCAGCGCGTAAACAAGCTCATCCTCCTCTCACCCGCTGGGATTTCCCCCGACCCGGCTCTACCCTCGGTATCCGCACCTGACCCAACCCCGACGCCTAGCACCACCTCCTCCGCGCCTGCCGAGTTCTCACCTAAAGCGAGCCAGGTTGATAACGAAATACGCGTCAGGCGTGTTACTGCCCCGCTGCGGGAGAGCCACTCCCTCTTACTCTGGTACCTCTGGGAATGGGGCTGGACACCGTTCCACATCGCACGCTGCACCCTCTTCTGGGGCCCGCTTCTCGTCGGCTGGGTGCGTGCTGTCCTTCGATCTGCTCCTTCTTCGACTTACTCCGACTGCCCGCAGTACGCGCTAACGCATTTCAGCGGCCTGACCGATGAGGAAAGGCGTGACCTGTATGACTACATCCTCAACATCACCCTTGCGAAGGGCTCGGGCGAATATTGCATCGCGCACCTCATCCCGCTCAGCTCTTACGCCCGCATGCCCCTCATCGACCGCATGGCCGCGCTCAAAATCCCGATTACATTCGTCTGTACGTGGCTTGTTGTTGCTTTTTTGTATTCCTATCATTCTCTGAAGATGGCGACCGCGACTGGATGGACGCCGAGGGCGGTGCGCAGTGCATTGAAAACCTCCGCAAGGCGGGAAACACCGAGGCGCGGTCGGTCATTGTTGAAAACGCGGGCCATCAGGTTTACTTCGACAACCCTGCGGCTGTCAACGAGCTCGTCGTCCGTGAGCTGGACCGCCGCTCTGCGGTGGAATGACTTGTGAAATCCTCTCACCATCTTATGTTTGTGGAATACTGTTCTTCATCAAACAACAAATATTACTCTCGATCAATGCGTTCCTTCATGCCTCTCGAGGTTGCCCTTGTCGTTCAATTCAGCCGGGCTTCTTTTGTTGGATGGGAATCACATATTAACCCCACAATGCAACCATTCCCCACCATTAAGCCTCGCCCAAACCAGCCCAAAACCGAGCTCAGATGTCGGACCAATTCGGGCAGCTTCCGATCTTCTCCGATTCTGCCCTGTTTAGCTTACCACTGGCACCGACCTTCAGTCAGGTTTCATGGATGAAGCGGCTTCGATAAATTTGAGTCGTCTGGACCTCGTAATACTCAGCACGATCTCACTGTGGCCATCCATATTTGCAGAGGCATGTTTCATTCGTTATTCCCTTTGCCACTTCGGTTCACGCCGCCGCCGGCCCGGTCACTGCTGTTCAACTTCAACTCAGCTTTGTGCAAATTAATTAACCTTCAAAATTCCGGTAAGCAGTCGTGAACATTAGTAACGCTTGCGCACGCCAATCAAGCCATAACATGGCTGAAATGGCTTGCGCAACCTCTCTAATAATTGCTCCCTATGCAACAATGTTGAACCAATTGTTGAACTGAGTGTTTATTGCCTGAAAACTGGATCTCGGTCGCGGCTGTAGGATATCCTCGGCCCATACGACCGAACTTCCGCACGCCGTCATTTGGGGGGATTCGAGCTGGAGTCGGAGCCCTGTTTGCGACATGCGGACAATCTGGATGTCGGAGGTTTCCGGAATGCGCTCCGATTTTGACCGACCATCGTGATTGTTCTTCTGCTTCGTCGATCATAACGTGATATTTCTGCGACCGGAGACCTTGGTTGATGCGTCCATGCCGTCTCATTTGCATGGAAAACTGTAGATTTTGGACTCCAAAGTTGCTCTGGTCTATACAAACCTCGTTACCAGAGCTTCCTTATCTTTGCTCGAGAGTCGAGTCCACTTAAGATTACTGCGAGAGAAAAGAAACGGGATATGCATTCAACTTTTTCGTTGCTTACATTTTTTACAATACATATATAGCACTGACAAATACCTCGTCCACCCACAGGCGCAACCACCTAATGGAATTCTCCCGGACCCTGTTGAGCTGGGCGTAAGAATCCAATAATATGCGATTGAGGAGCATACGCACGGGTCCAAAGAAACCTGAATCCGGCAGCGGCAAGCGGGCACACCCGTTCGCATCGCATCCCTCGAACGGCCGAGTGTTTCCACTCCAGATGATTTCGACTCCAGGCCATTCGACGGCGAAGAAAATCACTATTGCGCAGATCGCTATGGATGCTGAAAATGCCGTAGTCGTAATACTGACGGGATGTCAGCGACATATGACGATTCACTCAAGCAAGGAACGTACTAGTTGTATTTACTCCACCACGCAATGTAGCGCCTCTTGATGAACACGTTGAAGAAGTAGCCGACTGGAACGGCGGGCCAGAGATTAGCTAGTTTTGAATTTGTACTCTTCAGTACTCAGATTCGGGGTAAGGCGAATAATCATTACCCATGGAGTAAGGAGCCCAACTCAACCCGCCCTGGAGAAGCACTGGGATGTGCAAGTATTCCAAAACCTTGAACTTCTTACGCAAGAAGTAGATCGGGAAGGGCAGAACTGCGCCAATCAAGAAACAGTAGAGCAGGCTGTTGTAGATTCCACCCGCGCCGAACATGCGCTTAGGACCCAGGGTTCCCTGGAATGTCACGTTAGCGGGAGCAATGAATTGCAGCCAGAGATGTATATACCCAAAGAACACTGAAGTTGGATTCAGCCGTGCCGCTTACATCTATATGTCTAAGAACTCACCTCGCAGTAAAGAAAGTGTTGATGTTGGGACACGTAAAGTGATCTTTCTGGTCTGGCGTGCAGACATCCGCAATTTTGGTCATCTGGAAGTTGAGGATGCCGGTGCAAACGAAGGATGAAATGACGGTCGCGTAGATTTGCGCCCAGAATGTCAGGCGCGGAGGAATATGCATGTAGTGCGCAAGTTTCAGATCCTGAGCGAAACTGATTGTCTGAGCGCTTGTGATGAACCCATAAGTCTGGATTCAAGACGTCAGAACAATTGTGATGGGCGCAACTGAAAGCGACCAGCCTTGAAGTAGTTCATCGCGACAGCGTTTCCGGGGAACCAAAGACCACCTGGAGGGTGTCGGTATATTGACAGTGCACAAGTCGTTGATGCTCACCAAACATTTCAGCCAGGACATTGAGCGTGATTTCCACATTGGTTATTGACTGTTGGTAACACTGCATAAGCGGAAGGCACGCAAAGGAAATCGAACATACCGCGATGATTCCAATCGGGATGACGAAAATCATGGCAAGGAACACTGATAGACAGTGTAAATGGTCGCACTGAGTGAAGTTTCGGATCCTCACCTCCGTACAAAACAACAGCCGGCGACGTGTGGGTGGGATAAACGCCGATTCCAATTGCACCAACCACAATGGCGAACACCAGAACGCTGAAGTCAAGGGTAAATAAGTGAGTGCATGGGAAGCGGCGGCGAGCAACCTACAGGAAGTACTGCCACTCGGGAACCTCCTTGTACGACTCCATCAGACGCACGTGAACATCGGTGTGCGACTCGGATGTCTTGCCCCTGCTCAGGATACTTCTGAATCCATGAACGATCTCCCGACGGTGATACAGAAAAGCGTGGCTCAGAGTAGCAGTATAAACCGCAACTGATTGCCCATATAAGTGCTGCACTCCACGCGATAAACGGCAGACTGACAGAAGACACCGTACAGGAGGGCATTTGAAGCAGAGAGGTAAGCCGGCGAGTAGGATTCGTACAAGGTCTGGTTGAATAGAGTATCGGCCCCCACAGTTTCCGCGACGGAGTACAGATTGCCGGTGTTATCGAAGACGATCTGGTATGCGGATATTCAGGACCTGAAGCCAATATTACGAGTGTCAACCTCACGTTGGAATTGATGGGCAGATAGCCAGTGTTCCATGTGTTCGTGAACCACAATGCGGCGATGATAGGGAGGGTAATCACTGCCTACAGAAGAGATGAGTGTCAAATAATATACCGTTGATTTACACCGTACCCCTAGGAAAAGCTAAAACAAAGCCATCAGTAAAAAAACAACAGATGTTCACAGAGAATAGATTTACGTTGAATGTGGTCTGGAAACGTATGTGTAAGCCACGATGCGGTCAAAGCTCGCATGTTCACTCACAAAGAATGGAGACACAAGGGGATCGACAAGTACTGTGAAGAAATTCCAGTCTGGAGTGAAGGTATGTATCAGTAAACAAGTTTGAAGGGAAATCGAGGAGGCGAACCGAACGTCGGCAGTGGGTTAAGTCCCAGACCGAAAACACTCCCAGTAATGGCGGCGAGGGTAACATTCGTGGGAGATATCCAAGTCATCCAGTTGAAGTACCTAGAAAAAATCAGGATAGATATCAACAACATGTCACAGGTACCTACGATAGCTTTTTTGGAGGGAAGGAGAAAGAAAGAATCAGCGGGAGAAATCAAAGACTCTGGATGCCAACTTACTGCCTGGAAGATGAAACTTTGGCAAGTGAGAAACCAAGCAACCGATGGGCTTTCAATGAAACTCACTCCGGGAACCAGAAATAGACAAACATCCCGCAGAAGCAGTAGAGGAACCAACGGAGCTATTCAGCATCAGCTTGTTGTGAACAGTGTTGTGACGAGTAAATAATACCCGTGAGATCTTCCAGCCGTTAACAACAGTATTTTTATCATGGTGAAACGCCCTCTGAATGAAATCAGCGTGACATTAGAGAAGTAGACATTGAACTGACATTCAAAGCGATAGTCTGAAATATTTGTATCAGCAGCACTCCTTTGACATAGGGGATGAAAATTATTTACCGCCAGATTCAACGGCCTTGCAAGGCGGGTTAGCATTTCGAGCCAGCAAAAAGGGAACTGGAGGCGCACCATACAGCGTGAGCTGGATATACTGAGGCGAGGATGAGCACTTTGGGAAGTCGAGACCTAAAAACAACAAACCTAGGAAGCGCCGCGTGAGGCCAGCCAAACCGTACCCGATCAAATTGGTGGATAGCGCCACCAAAACTGTGTTTATGTTAGCGTAGTCTGGATCTCGTCGACGGGTATTCACTCTGGTATCCGAAGCCGAGTGCCCAGGATTGGTTAAAATACAGAGGAAGGTATTGAACCCAGATGATCTATATGCACATCAGCAATCGTCTGAAGCTCTTATCCAAGGTTCGCACATTGGCACTACGAGAATATCAGCAAGTCGTAAGTCCACGACAAGGAAAATTGCGTACGTGTATGGGATGGAAAGAAAGCCGACATTGGCCATGATGGTGATCAACATGTGTTCCTTGGGATTGAAAGGACCGCTGCTTGCGGTTGAATATCACAGTATGAGTTGAGCACAGCCACATCAGCGAAGAATTCCTCCCAACATATTAAAAAAAATTGCCGACGTTACAACAAAAAATCATTACACTTTGCATAGAACAACAAAATTTCACGACAGTCTAAAAGATCACTCACTTTGAAAAAATTTCACCCAAAACCGCTGAAAATCAGACTGTATCAGCAAAAACACACACCAAAACTTAAATGTGCCGATTGACCGCCATACATGTCAACCCTTCATACATCAATCCTCTTCATTTATTCGCCGGCTTGCCCCATGTCGTATCGATGAGCGCGCACATTGCATATATATATTTAACGGTTTCCATGACGTCGGCCACAAGGTGGCACCAATGTAAATTTACTTGCAACTGCGCCGACGTTACTCAGCACCAAAAACATCTCGATTCAATCCTGAGGTTGTGGGGTGTTTGATGGTGTTCCAAAAATGGCCACAGTGCAAGGAATCTCCGGCATGAAACCGCGCGCATTTTCAAACACGACTATCTCACAGATTTACTCGGTGGGTATTGAACTTGCAAAAATTCAGAGCGCTCCTTCAAAGTTTGGGACGGATTATCCATCGCAGAAGTCTCTTCGTTCTTGTCTATCAGTCCCAGCTACACTGCTGAGCCAAGGTTGCAATTGAATATTTTACTGCCCGGATGCTGGAGAGTTTCGTTGAAGTAAAATTCTGACGCAGTTTATCACTTGGAGTTCGAAAAATCTGCCAAGATCAAGCTCAAAATCCTTACTGTACCTGGGCATCAGGAAAGACCTCCTTTCCTAATAAGGTCGGATTAGCCTGAAATTCACTCTAATGTCGCCAAATAAGTTCCCTTAGTTGGGTTAGCTTTCTAGTGACGTTGAAGATAATTTAGCGGCAAATTAGTATTTATTTCCCTACATTGGTCACTGCTTACCTCCCGTATTCCGTGCTTTCTGAATAATTTGGTTGGTTATTTCGTCACTTTCTATTCCCTTTTGCCGATCTTATCCCTCATTTGTGAATCAAAACAGTGCAACAGCGACTGGCATTCAACAGGATACTGTGATTGACGGTACAGAACTATATAGTAACTACGATAATCAATAAATGGACGTAGTTGGGTAAAGATTAAAGCTGTTGCCCGGACGAAATGGTATATGTGGAGACGAGTAAGGACAGTAGTGAACATCTCGGGAGCAGCACATGGTAAAGAGAGCACAAACAAGGTGAAAATTAGTCAGACTCGGGAACCTCGACAAGGTTGATGAGTGTGGCAGAGCTGCCAGCCTCAGGCTGGGTGGACTTGCCGTCGCTTTAAACATGAATAAATGAGTAATGGACATGGGATAGAACACGGAACACCGACGTGACTTCATTGAAAAGCCCATGGAGGACTTTGTGGAACACGACTGGGGCAGAAGCACGGGTTTGGGAAAGAGTATTCATATGGTTGCGGTAGGTGTCCTCGTAGGCTCCCTCCGTGAACGCGATGGTCTGGTGTTCGCCGGTGGTGCGATACTCGAGGAGGGCTGCGTACAACTTGACAACAATAAATTTGAGTAAAATATTATTGCGTGAGAAATATAACTTACCGCAGTTGCGGCCAGCGCCACCATAGCGTCAGGCAGTTCCAGCTGCTTGGGGTGCTTCTTGCTTGTAGAGATGAAGAGGTGCATGTTGTTGGCCTTGAAGTTACGGGTGAAAACACCGTTTTTGATGACAGCGCGCAGCGCCGGATGATGGAACGGCTTCTCCGTCATCAAACGTTGCTGCCGAATAAGCTCAGTACACACATTCAAGACCGTAATAAAATTCGTACCGTCTGGGGGTCGGTGGGAAATATGTACCGGTGGTCCTTAAGGACCTTCTCGATGAGCTCTTTAGTTTTGACCTCGTTAAGGCCAGCGAATTGGCAAGTCCGGCGGCAGTACGTTTGATGTCGCCACGGAGGATATTGATTCGGTCCAGCAACTGGATATTGTGGAGCTGATAAGAGTCATGCATTAGAATGAGTTTAAGCTTACGATGTCGGCCAAAACGGCAGCGTACTTGAGATCAGAGCCGAGGCGTTCCCGGATGTGCTGACCCTCGGGTATGGCATCTGCAGCCTCGATGAGATAGGCGCGAGCGAACCCGGCACGCGAAAGGATTGGCGGGTAAGCATCTTCGAACAGAAGGGACGACTTCACCGCACTGATGGCATGCCGCAAGACAAGCTGAAGCTCCTCGGTTTGTGCATTGAGAAGCACATCCTTCTTGCCCGGCGCTGGGTATGCGATCCGCGCGGACGGATGCCAGCTATCCTCGGAACGAGCAGGGGGGGCGTTGGTCTCGCCAGGCTCGAGCTTCACCCGGTGAGTGACGCTAGGCACAGGGGCCGCGCGCACCTGCGGTTTCTATTGCATAGGAAGCCATCAGCCAAGTAATGATAAAGTTGAACATGGTAACATACCTCGAGGTCGGCCAGCTGCTGGCGGTAAGCAGAAACCTTCCGCGACTTTTCCTACGGCGCTGTCAAGGTTTGCACTGTTTATTAACTGTTCTAAACTTACTTTGACAGTGCGTGGTTTTGGCACAGACGCAATAGCATCATCCTCGTCGTCGAGGTCCGTCTCCGGGACATGAAGATCTTGGCCGGAGGACCAGGACGCAGCCGAAGAGCGGCGGCTGCGATGACTGAGCGGGATGGGGACCAGAGCATCGGCGATAGCCTCGTGCATCATGATATCCTCATCATGAGCTCGACGAGCTGGCGCATCAGGCATCTCATCGTCCGAGGATTCAACCTTGCGGTGCTTGTCCTTGCGCAATGTACGTGGCTTATCAATCTGAAGGTTCTTCAGTTTCGTGGCGGTCGGAGGGTTACACTGCCAACATACCTCTATTGATTCCTGGTCGGAGTCAAAGAGCTGATTGGGATCTGCGTCCTACAAGCACATATTAGAATGTCGAAATTATATATATGCAGATATGTTACCTCCTTGACCATCGAGCCGTCGGAGTCGTTATCGGAGTCGGCAGCGGGGGGAGCTCGCTTCTTGGAGATGACACGAGGGACCTATGTATTCAAGTTGCATCAACGGCACAGGAACTCAACAGTACACTTGCCTCGGCAATGAACTCAGGGTTCTGCAGACATGTTAGACGGTGGAGGTGGGGAGAGTAGGGAGAGTGAAGGAGTGTGGTATCGAATGAGTGTGAGGGATAAAAAACAAGAAGATGGTGGGGGGAAACAAGAGTGGTGCGATGTTTCACCTTATTATTATTTGACTCAGTGCTGATGTGTATTAGGCCAGGAACAGGGCGCGCTCGGGTTGCGATGGGCCCGCCCATGTGCTGATACGATCATATGCTTCTTATTACAGCTGTTTCCGAAAAGATTGAGACAACAGTTTTTTTTTCTCATTGCGTATTTTTTGCCGGAATGCTAAGGATTACTGCTTTTGGCTCGGATCACCCACCGTTTTGGGATCGGCCAGTCCAGGCCGTCATCCCACTTGGTTACATTGTTTTTGTGCAAGGCATAAATCGGTGTGGTTTTTGTTCCAGGCATTTTGTACGCGACATAGAAGGCAAACTGCAAGCCTTAGGACAAAATTTGTGCAGGTCCAGATATTCGGTACAATATTTGAGTGGGATTGGTTTGGGCTTGGCAAGACCAAACCCGGTAATCCTTAGCATTCCATCAAAAATTGATCAAAAATTGCGAACGCAAAAAAAAATTGTCGTCTCAATCTTTTCGGAAACAGCTGTAAAGTTTCGGCCCCCAATTTAATTCTTCTACTCCCCTCACGCCGCCGCTTTCTATTTTTCGACTCAATGGTTAGGTGTCCTGGCTGCGACGTCGACTGCAAAGGCGGAAAGGGATTGACCCTTCACCTGAGGCTAACAACAAACGAAGCCTGTCGCGCTATTTTCACTGCAGCCGACTCGCATGTTGGCAATGTGCCGATTAATCATGCTCCAGAACCCGATCGGTCTCAGGAACCCAATGAGATACAGAACTTTGGACTGCCGCACTTGCATGGGCTCCCGTCTGGCGATACCATTTTTCAGGGAGATTTCTTCGGTGACGATTATGCGGACGAGGAATTTGGATATCAGTCTGGCGACGGGGATGGGGACGATGATTTGGACGCGGAAGATTCGGATGGTGATGATGACCCCACCGCCCGAGATCACCAGGATGCATCTCGTGCAGATATGGAGGATGGATACGAAGCCCCACGCGCACCTGTCCCTGAATTGCGGCCCGACCAGGACACCTCTATGCCGGATGTACAGCCAGAACCTGTCACTGCGGCTCCGACTCGCGAAGCGCGGAAGGTTGCTGAAGACAAATTCCACCACAAGCCCATTATCGAAAAATTCCCGGGCCGATCCGCTGGCAAACCCATCTCAGCTGCCCCTTCACACACCTCGGAGCAAACCTACCGAACCTCCCTGGGTAAATCCACCGATACGAACCCATACGCACCTTTCAAGTCAAAGATGGATTGGGAAATCGCCAAATGGGCCAAGCTGCGTGGGTCGGGATCCACAGCATTTACTGATCTTCTCGATATCGACGGCGTAAGTGTGTTTCAATTGTATTTCTGTCGAGGCAGGGGATATGTAACTCACATAATATTCAGGTTTGCGAATCACTGGATCTATCCTACAAAACCTCATTGCATCTCAATAAAATCATTGACGAGAAGCTGCCTGGACGTCCCAAGTTCACGCGATCCGAGGTAGTTGTGAATGGCGAGGTCTTTTACTTGTATTCAAGGGATATTTTGGAATGCGTACGGGCACTGTGGGGTGATTCCGATTTTGCGCCATATCTTTTCGTCGCTCCAGAGAAGCATTATATCGACAAGGATAAGACGATCCGGATGTATCATAACATGCACACAGGTAAATGGTGGTGGAGCACGCAGGTAAAAATTCTACCTCTCACTCCCAACTTTGCCAATAAATATTGACTACATTTGTAGGAAGCTGTTGAGCGCGATCATCCGGGTGCAACCATTATTCCCATCATTATTTCCTCCGATAAAACCCAGCTGACCGTTTTCGGAAACAAGACTGCGTACCCAGTCTATATGACTATCGGGAACCTTCCGAAAGAGATTCGGCGCAAACCCTCACGTCGCGGCTATGTTCTACTCGGTTACTTGCCCACATCGCGCATGAAAAATGTCAAAAATACAGCAGCGCGCCGGCGTATCCTCGCCAACGTTTTCCACGCGTGTATGTCCCATATTTTGGCGCCACTCAAGGATGCCGGTGTGACTGGCATTCCGATGACGAGTGGAGACGGAATTACGCGTCGCGGACATCCGATCTACGCTACCTTCGTCGGCGATTATCCCGAACAGGTACTTGTTACTGGAGTGAAAACTGGCGAATGTGCTACGTGCGAAGTCCCTCGCGATGAGCTCGGCGAGGACACGGACTTCCCTCTGCGTGACCTCGAAGCCATTCTCACAGCGCTCGAATCACTGGATGATGGGCCCACAATTTATGCCCGGGCTTGTGCGGAGGCGGGAATCAAACCCATTTATCATCCCTTCTGGGAGGGCTTGCCATACACGAACATATTCCAGTCCATCAGCCCAGATATCCTTCACCAACTCTATCAGGGGATCGTCAAACATCTCATCGCTTGGTTGATCGCTTGCTGCGGCGAGGCGGAGATGGATGCCCGGTGCCGACGTCTACCTCCAAACCACAACATTCGTCTGTTCATCAACGGCATCTCGAATCTTTCCCGAGTCACTGGCAAGGAGCACGACGAAATTTCGCGGTTTCTGCTGAGCCTCATTATCGACGTCCAACTTCCGGATGGGCAGTCGTCAGCGAAACTAGTGGCCGCCGTTCGAGGCCTCCTCGATTTTGTTTATCTCGCGCAGTACCCGATGCATACCACGCAAACACTCGATCACCTGGAGAATGCGCTCCAACGCTTTCATGACAACAAGTCAATTTTTGTTGACCTCGGGATCCGAGATGACTTCAACCTCCCGAAACTCCATTTTTGCCGACACTACACCATGTACATCAAATTCTTCGGAACGACAGACAACTACAACACGGAGTACACTGAACGGCTCCATATCGACCTCGCCAAAGATGCATACCGCTCGACCAATTTTAAGGACGAGTTCCCGCAGATGACTCTGTGGCTCGAACGCAAGGAGAAGATTTATCGCCACGAGAAGTACATTCAATGGCGCCTCGACGGCTGCCCTACACCTCCCATAGTCGCCCAACTACCCCCCGGCATTGTCTACGAGCGCCAACTCAAGATGACGAAACATCCAACTCTCAAATCCGTTCGCTTCACGCGTTTGATTGAACACTACGGCGCTGAGTTCTTCCGAGATGCTCTCGCCCGATTTGTTGTTCAGTTTAATAACCCCGAGTTTTCCCGAGCGCAGGTCGAGGTCAATTCTCAGGATCTCGGATTTTCTTTCAATTCTGTTCCGGTTTATCATCGCATTAAATTCACAACCCAAGATCCTTATACGGTGCGCGGGCCCGAAGACACCGTCATCGATTCGATACATGTGCAACCTGCCAAAACACTCAAAAACGGCGAAGAGCTTCCTGCACGCTTTGATACAGCACTAGTGAACGACGGCAATGGCCAGATGACTGGTGTATCCGGTGTGTGATTTTTTTGTTCTGAATACCACCTGGCTAACCTTGCAACAGGCTATCGTGTTGCCCAAGTTCGTGTTGTATTTTCGCTCAGTGAACGGCACATTCACACACTCTTTCCTCGCAGCACAATTCCTCCGAAGCACTTGGCATACGTCGAGTGGTTTTCACCCTTCGCACAACCTGAGCCAGATCACCTAATGTACAAGGTTAAACGCTCGTTAAAGGATGGAGATCGGCTTGTCAGCATCATTCCATTAGCTAACATCAGGCGCAGTGTTCACCTTCTACCAAAATTCGGACCTGTTGCTCCTGCGGAATGGAAGTCGAGTAATGTTCTCGATAGATGCCCGCAGTTCTTCGTTAACTCGATGACGGACCGCCATATTTATGCTACACTTTTCTAGTTATTATTCTTCGACTCAATCTTACTTACACAGCGCTACCTCCTATACTATATAGTCCAGCCTAGATGCAAATAATTTGTTTGATCCAGATTTTATCCGCCTTCAATTTTCTCAGGCAAAAGAAAAGTACCATCGAAAGTGCATCCCTCGGGGACGCACATTGCTCACGCCTATCTTCTGCAGACGAAAGGTAAAATGGGTACATAGGATTCAACCTGATGCAATACATTGTGAGGATACATAGTATATAAGCCTTTGAAGCATGAGCGAAGATATGGCTTAATAGGGGGTACAGCCACCGGAGTGCGCTTTGAAACTGTACGAGCACTGCCACCTCGTACAGTTTCAAAACGCACTCTGGTGGCTGTGCTGGGATAATTTCCCCTATATTTGCCCTCCTTACCCCAATTCCCCCACTTTACCCAGAACTTGACTAAGCTGTCCTAATCTGCTGGCAGGAAGGAAATTAGCCCTAAATTAGGAAAGGAGGTTTTTTCCTGATGGGATCGAGCCAAGATGAGCAAACCCATATTACCGGTGTATGATTTACGAACGTCCGAAACCAAGCTCACATCAAACGAGTGAGCTCTAGTTTGGTTTTAATTTGCAGTGAACAGACAGAGACCGGAAGTAGCTTTTGACTTTTCGCCCCCATCACGTGCCGCCCAAACAAGCAATTCACGTGCCATGTTTGCTCTGTCGCTGTAAACGGAAGGAGAGTGACAGTCACTTCCTCGCCTTGACTCCCACCACCACATCCACCAACCCCGCTCCCGTATATTGGCATCGACCCTTCCCCGGCGCGTTCAAAGTCACTCAGAACCTCCCTGCTAAGTACTTCCAAGCCCCCTCCATGGGTCCCAAATGGGCCCTGCATATGCTTGCCACTCTCTGTGACTCCTACATCTCTTCAGGCGCGTTGGAGACCCATAGGGACACGTTGGAGACCTGTGGTGAGTCTTCCACGTCCTCCTCCTTTCTCCAACGACGCGTGGGCGCGATCGGCGCGACAACCGGCTGTGTGTTCTCGAATCTCCACCAGTCGTGATCGCCACACCGCCTGTCTCGGTGCCCTGCCTCAATAAAACTGGTGGCAACGGCCGTGCAGATACTGTATGCCTTTAGGCTGGATACCCGCCCCCAAATCGAATCTTCTTCTTTTCCATATCCCGGTAGTTATTCAGTCGCGGATGTGTAATATGATATGTACTCCAATAAATTATAAACCTTATTGTCGAAACTTTGAATTTTTCTGCCTCTTCTAGTTGTTTTTCACCTTTTCGATTGACTCTAAACTTGAGAGAAACTGTGCCACCAACGCACTGAGAGCGACTCAGAGCGAAAAGGACAAAAGTCACAGGTCCGTGTCACTTCCGGCCGGTGATTTGCCTTTCCTAGTGCTAGAACAAACAGGACACGCGAATTTCCTTTTTAGACGTCACGTGTTGGGGGCGAAAAGTAGCCAACTGCCGGAAGTTGTGCCAAAGTTGTGCATGTTCGGCACAAGTATCGATCGTTCGGATCAACTCGGGCAGGGTCCGCACTTTCCCTCCTGCCACATGGCGCCACATCCAAATGCAAGCGCAACGGCATCTGAGCTCACAATTCCTCATTTTATATGTTTTCCGAGGGCTACATACCTGAATTACGTCTTCGCAATGTCTCCCCCCAGCATTCAATCGGCTTCGTCTGTGCGACAAACCTCTTGTGCTCTCTTGTGCTTGCTACAGTAAGTATCCTTGAAGTATCCGCTGGCTAGACATACCAAACCTATTTTTCAACTACTGAGCTCTGCCTGAACGATATCGTCCTGCGAATATTTCTCCCATGGATAGAATTATGGCGAGTTCTCCATCCATCGATACATTGTGTTCTTTCACTTGACGTGCACCATTGTTATCACTTGTCTGGCTCACTGTCGATATACTGTTCCCTCTTTGCGACACTTCCAACCATCCTCATTATCAAGGCCACTATCTGTAGCGCTCTGGACTGGTCAAGGCCAAAAGGATTCCGCCTGAGACATGCCCGCGGAAGCAAAAGTGTCTCAAACAAGTCTCAGCCCCTATGCTCCTGTGGGTATATATATGGCTGCTGCGTCGCTTGTGCATTCATCGATTTTCTTACCGGAATCAGCCATCGTAAAACATACGATATATTCGAAGATGGCGCCTACACCGGCCTTTGTCAGCGCTCGCGATCTCTCTGACTTCACTCCCCCCAAGGATCCGCTATTTGGGGCCACTCCGGTCCCGACTGGTCCCACGGAGGGCCCGCTCTTCAACATCCCGCCTCTACCTGAGCCGCATCAGACCCAGCCGTGGGACTTTCCACCCTGGACGGGTACCGCGTTGGCTATCATCCTTATCACGGGTTGTTGCATATTCGCCTTGTGGATCGCCGTGGACTGCTGGCTCGGGGACGGATGGTGGGGCCACAGTTGCGGGATGAAAAGAAAGCTTACGGTGTGTCCGCCATTTCTACTCCTTCATTCCCTCCCTCTTCACCTCTTCACCTCATCTGACTATACCGTTGCAGATGGCCGAAAAATGTGCTATCCTGGATGCAAAAAAAGCTGCCGAAGCCGCCGAGGCGGTCTCTCAAAATGCCTCTACCGAGGCGAAGGCGCTGGAGGTACGTCTACCTTCGGTGATCTCTTCCTGGACTCGGGCTGACTCATTTGGCTTCCTTGTAGTCTACCAACGCGACCCCCGAGTTCCACAGCGCCTCCACTGAGACGCTTGTTGTGCCCCAGATTTCAACCCCAGCAGCCGTACACTTCGCTGTCAGCGCTGTCTTCCGCGTTATTCCGCCCAACACCCTTCAGAACAAGCGCCAATCTGTCCAGCTGTTCGACAACGCATGTATGACCGCTAGCTTTGGCTAGTTCCCGCAGACGACGAGTGTTGGGCTTGTCATGTGCGAGGCAGAGGTGTGTTGTACGATTTTGAACTGTCTTCTTTCTTACTGACCTGATGTTCTGCAGGAAGAAAGCTCCCCGTGATTTCGCGTCTGGTTCAAATGTCTAAATGATCCTTTCTCCACTTCTGCACCAAATTCTGATTCCCCATACCGGCGCCGGTGTAGTTTTTTTCAAACAAGAACCGAGGTATGTTCTCTCTGCCCATTCAGAAAGTCGACTAACCTGATTTACAGGACTAGACCGAACACTTGGTGTTCGGACTGTTCATTCCCGCACGTCGCGGAGGTCATCTGCGTGATAGGTAAGGTCTGCTTCCTCTTTTCAACAGAATACAATCGGTTCTGACTTCGTTCCGTATGCAGTACTAGGTCGCCCGTATCGTCGTCGCCTTGACTCGAAATTTGGAGCGGCGATGACGCTGACAGTCGGGCCTGTTACATCAGAGGTAAGTTTTCTACCCATCCACTACACCAACAACTAGTCTGATATCAGTGAGTAGTACTAGAAACGAAATCTCGACCCTTCGTCTTCTGCATCATGAGCTCAACCCGTCTGTTGAATTTCATGCCGAGACGGAGTTCCTCCTCCGGCATCTCCGAGGTGTGTTTCATGTTTCAACTTTGACGATATTCATTCAGTTCTGACACATCTGACAGGAAATTGACATCGGCTCATCTCGAGCGTATCTGTCTTTCTCGTCGGATTCCAGATGCATACTCCTCATCTGCCGCCCTCCAGTCGATACTGGAGCTAATAAATTAGTCTAAGTATACATGCAAACGCGTTCTTTGTGTGTACATACAATCGATTTTTATCTTATATACAATTACTTGCAAATTTCGCGCACCCGTCTGCAACACGTCAGAGCAACTTCCACTGGTCAATCAACTGGGGATTCGATGTGCATTGCGGGGCTCGCACAAACGATGTCAAACCGCGCTGGAGACACCTTATGATGTGGCACCGCCACTGATGCGCCCAACAAAGCGCATCACCGACTATTGATGGGAGATCAATTTGAGTTTGAACTGAATGGAATTGGGACAGCAATCTAACCTGTCATTGATTTTGGCACAGAATGATATTCCTCAGGCTCTGAGAAAGTGCGCGTTACAGAGAATGGGCGGGGAGAATGGAACCACAGCGGCTCATCGTGTTCCCAAATCGGCTGCTGGATCGACCGTCAACAAATCCCACCAGCTCATTGCTCAGGACAATTGAGGGCCACAAGGGGAAAAAATATAGTATGGGTAGGCATAGGTCCATTGTAGTCTATGTATAGTCGGAAGACAAGTGGCATTTCTACCCAAGATTCAAATTGGCAGCTGAGGTGTTCGGAGATCGTTGGAGACTGAACAAGGGGGTCGGATGCCGGAGGATTACAGGTTCAAGCCAACTTGAAGTACTGCTGTCGTTGTTGTCCCCTATGCTATACTTCAGTGCATCCACAATAATCATCCAATTTGAGGCTAGTTCCCAAAAAAATAGGTGATGAGAATCAATCATGGCGGGGGAGGGACTGGGATTCAGCTGCCTCATTAGCGTGTTTGTGCACGAGCCATTTGAGCCATCAGATGGCTGTTTTTCAGTGTGCAAACTGGTGGCTAATGGCTGTTGAATGGCTTCAACTTTTTTTGGAAAGTGC
This sequence comes from Mycena crocata, assembly GCA_029281795.1. Taxonomy (NCBI): domain Eukaryota; kingdom Fungi; phylum Basidiomycota; class Agaricomycetes; order Agaricales; family Mycenaceae; genus Mycena; species Mycena crocata. The sequence goes on from JARJCP010000080.1 coordinate 22,682, forward strand.
TTGAATTGTAGGAGTATATGTAGCATAGATCACCCTGGTATGTGGTAGGCCATCATATCATTTGGTACTGTCTCTATTTTCACAGCAAAATCTGTTTTCAACCAAAAGCAGCCATGATCTATGCTACAGTTCCAGTTGAGTGACCCAATGAGAAGGGTGGCTTTCTATGAATAGCAACGGTATCATTGTGTACAAAAATCACTTGATTCATTAGCCATCCAACAGCCATTAGCCATCATTTTGCACACAGCAAAACAGCCATCTGGTGGCTCGAATGGCTCGTGCACAAACACTCTATTGATCAACTGCCATCAATCTCTGAGCCAACGATTGGTTCGAGTGTACGTCGGAGGGTCGTCGGGAATAATGAACAGTTCTGTGGGCAACGGACACGTCCAGACGCCCACTTAGCTCGATAGCTATAAGTCGCGCCCCTCTGTGAGTCGATCGACAAAGTTTTCTCACAAACTCCAGTGTCCCCGCGTCCAGAACAGCATTAGCACCGTCCTGTGAGCGAGAAATGTCCGCCAGTCCACCCAGGGCGTCCACGACGACGTCCATGTTCTCCTCGCTTGAGTAATATGATCAGCCCTCCAAACATATTCGAATTTCGAAAGCACCTACCTCAAGAGAGTGACGAGCCTTGTCATCGGTACAACGGTCAATAGGGCCATGATAATCTTCTTGTGCATATGCCTCCCGAGAGTTCCCACCAGGTGACAGGTCCAGCAACGTATATCATCGCTGGGGGCTTGAAGGAGTTTTTCGATTTCGTATAGCGCCTCCGAGTCCACGACAACATTGGCACCGGCTGGAGAACGGGATATGTCGGCCAATGCATGAATAGCGCCCACCACGATGATATCCGTTTTGCAACTTGGCTGACATGAGGATCTCACCGCATCTCGAAGGAAAGGAGGCAGAGGGTAAACATACCCAAGCAGTGAAACTAGTCGCGGGACGGACCCAACCTGCAGTACCAACGCTGCCGTAGTACCGTGAGCGCCGAGAGTTCCCAACACCTTGCAGGCCCAGCTTTGTACCGTGACATTTTCGGAATCGAGTAGTTGCCTCATTATTGGCAAGGTTTCCGCATTAATAACGGCAGTAGCGTCGTACGGATCGCTAGAAATATTGTCCAATGCGTCCATCGCCTCAACAACGACGCCCATGTTACCGTCGCTTGCGTGTTGTTAGACTACGAGAAAGATAAACTCAAGGAAAATGAAGCACCTTAAGAGATGTACGAGTGGAGGTAGCACCGCAGCAGCCATTGAATCCGTGTCGATAGCCCGGTGGTGGGCCAATTTTTTCAACATCTTGCATGTAGCGCTCCGGACATTCGCGTCAGCTGAATCGACCAGGGACCCAATGGTCCCTATCATTCCTGCATCCACAACAGCGTTCGCGCCGCCGTCCGCGCGGGAAATCTCCCTCAGTGCATGAATCGCATCCGTAATAACGACTTGGTTGTCACCGGCGTCATTCCTAATATAGTCTGAGTTATTTTTTCGCAATCCGCCAATGTGGGACTCACTGTAAAAAAGCGACGAGTTTCGAAATCACGCCAGCAGTCTGTACGGCCTCCGCAGTAGAGTCGTGGTGGGCCAGGCGTTCTAACAGCCTGCATGTCTGCCTCCGTATATTTGTGCTGCTCGATTGAAGTAGTTCCCCAACGCCGTCTAACGCTCCCGCGGAAACGACAGTTCCTGCTCCATCATTCAAACTGGAAATATCTGTGAGAGCGGAGATAGCAGCTTCGGCGACGTTTATATGGTCATCCCTTTCATGAATTGAGAATGATGGACTACAGGGTGTCAGTGCACACTCACCGGAGGAGAACAACCAATCTTGCCACTGTCACGGTGTCTTGGTAAACCAGCTTTCCCAACAAGACGCATGAAATCTCCCGTAGCGCGGGATCTGTAGATTCCAACAGATACACCACGATATTTACCACAGATGCGGAGTTCACGAGTGTTGCCCCGTCTACGGGTAATGCAGCTCTCGTGATGAATGCCTCCAGAATCACACTTTTCGTGGCGGTTGAAACATATTTCCACCTAAGTGTCGGGTTTAGCTGCGCAAGTCGTCGGAACAGAGGTACTGTACGCACGCGAGATAGCTTGTATAGATCTGAATTGTCTCCTCTCGCAGCGTCATGTCTTGCTGGCTTTTCTTTATAAAATCCAAGACTTGGCGGTGATACATAAATTTAATCAAGGGCTTTGCGGCTGAGTGTAAGGATATGGTTGCAGCGCGAGGGTTACTATCGGACCATATGCTTTCAGGCTTCGGCAAACGGGGAGGGGAAGAAGGAGCAAGTCGACCACTGCGCTATTCAACGACGTAAGAAAGGCCAATGCACCACGGTTACCGTTTTCGAGCTCCTGCCGAATCATCGCCTTCGTCGCGGCCGACACATATTTAGACCTGCAATACTATGAGTCAGTTCATAGAATTTCGGAGACCTTTAACGGAGCACAGTACTGGAGATAGCTTGAATAAATTTGAATCACATCCACCGAGAGCGGGAGGCCCGTTTGTTTTTTGATGAAGTCCAGCACTTGGCGGTGGTACATGAACTTCATCAACGGTTTGGCGGCAGCATGTAAATTGATGGTTGCACCTGGAGTGTTACTGTCGGACCACCAGCTGAACACACTGTCTAGGGTACCCTGGCGCGTCAGTGGGGGCATGAGAGAGGATGTGGTAGAGGACAAGTGTTGTTGTGAGCTGCGGTTCCGCAGCCCTCTTTTTGTGGAGGGCTGTTGTCCACCGCCTCGGGACGAAAGTCTTGAAACTACGATGACGAGTTGTGGGGGCCGTTTTCCCTCTTCACGAGCTATCGGCTGCTCTTTCGATCGTGGTCTTTTTCTCCGAATCGCTCGTGTCTTTTCTCCTTCAATAATATTTCTCGGAGCCAGAGAAGGGATACGCTTTAAGTGTACTCTGATCCATCGGACATTCCACCGCGGTGGAAGCTGTGGACTGTGGAGTTCATAATTAGCTCTCATCGCCAAAGCTGTTGAACGCGAACTGGATCCGAATGCTGCGCCGCAGCCTCAAGCAATGTCTGTCAACTGTCTGTCGAGCGATCGGTGGAGATCCTGGCTACGGCTCACAAAATTCTGTCAACTTTGCCTGCCTTATAGAAATGGAGAACGTCTCATGTGTATGAATGGGATGGCCTTTGGACGACATGACTGCAAAAAGAGAAAAGATGGCGGTGCAATGGCTGTGCAAGTTTGTCGATAGTTGTTTAGAGGCTGTGTTGTCCCACATAAATTTGACGCAAATCAACCAAACTTGGCCGTTCTGGTCCTCTAGATCTTGTTCTGAGGACTAATAATCCAAAAATACCCCACGACCCTGGACCACCACCTCACCCTTCGAAACAAACCATAGCCGATTCCTTTTGAGAAATTAGCAGGTTTGAATTCAAAAACAGGGCTTTTTGGCAGATGTTGAACAGAGGATAGGGAATGGGGGAAACGTAAATGGGGCTTTTGAGCACCGCCCAAGGCGGTAATTCCAAAGATACTTCTCTGGAGTCTCCCAAATATACTTATTTCCCCACTACACTATCGTTCCTCTGCAACACCGGCCCGGGCACCCGTCATCAAAGCGTGTAATGGCGTCTCAGACTCGGCCACCATACTTGTTCTTTCCCTCCCTTCAAGCTTCAAGTCTCTAAAGTTCACACAGCGGCAGGATGGAGGCCTTGCACACACACAAGAGGAAACGGAGACTCTCACACGCGTAGATGACCTCTGGTTCCACTTCCTGGATCATGGCCTCGTGCTGCAGACCTCGCTCGACGTAATACTGGCGGGTGTCCCTCGACTTATTGTTGTTGAGCTCCAGATGGCGAGTAAACATTATGCGGAATTTCCGGTATTTTTCCCTGAGCTCATAAACGGCCCAGCTCCGCCATGGATGGGCTGACTGCGCTGAAAAACATATGTTAGCTTAAGCGCAGCGTGCACAGTGGCTCGGCGCACGAATGTTTTAGTAATCCAATACCTACGCTTGGCTTCGATCTTTCATATGTTCAACTGTTCTTCGCACCTTTCCACCTGACGGTTGAAAGTACATTTGTTTAGTCTAATGCACTGCGGTCAAGGGACCTGTAAAGCAATGTAACCAGAGGGGCCGAAAAGCGACTGCCCTTCCGACATGGCACCGCCACTGATGCGCTTCACAGGGGCGCATCAGCGCTCTTTGATGCGCTCATTGCTTCCGAAACACTGATTCCACGGCGCATGACACAAAGTTTTAAGTACATATGGAAGATCTCGGCTTTAATCAATCCAGCTCACTTGCCACACCCCACGGATTAATAACATTATTACGGGGCGAAGCACATCCGCTAGGGCAAGGTTAGCGTATGTATTTATGCCGCAACATGAAAAATAAACGCACATCTGCTATGGTGCAGGCGCACCCAAACCCGCACGTCTCTTCGTCCGCGCACGGCCCGCTGCATGCCCAGAGCTGCGGGGTCTTCAGGGCGGGAGATGATTGATTCAGTATTTGTTTTGAACGATTCAGTATTATTGGTTGAAAACAATTAGAAAGAAAGACGATCAGACCAGCGAGGCAGAGATGGTGAACGCGTGGACCCACATTGATATCAACGATTCCATTCGGCGCGGCAAGGCGTTGCTGTTGCTCCGAAGCAAATCCACATGAAACGGCAGAGGCGAGTAGCGGCATCGCGAGCGCAGCGAAGTGCAAGAGGCTGGGGAGATGCATGCTGGGGGTTCGAGATGGGGGCACGAACGACTATCGCAGGCAACCATTATATTCCCTAAGGAAGCATTGAGCATTGAGCATACGAGTAGCAAAGCGAATAAGATGAGAGCGTGCTTATATCAAGGTGCGCTCCAAGGTGCGCTAGCCCAAAGCTAGCGTCAATATTACGCAGACTGAAATTGTCCTGAGAATAGGTTAGTAACTGCCAGTGCACGTAAAACGGCATAAATCTGAGAATGCACTCACCGACAAGCAGCATTAGCTGTGGATGGCGAGAGTCAAGAGTGGCGGGGGGAAGAAAAAACAAAAAAACTGGGTCTACTTCGGCCGCGCACCCTTTAGTATTGCTTTTGAGTCGCTATCAATTTAGTGCTTGACGAGCTTCCTTCCGCGGACGGAGCTCGCGCATTTGCCAGGCGATTGCCATCCTCGGAGTGAGTTAACGTTTGAGCCGAGGGCCGGGGAAGCACCCCGAAATTGAGCAAGGTAGGCTGCCTCCTAAATTGGATGGACTTGGGGACCTGAGGCGTGTCGAATCAAGAGTTCGTTCAGGAGGGCCGAATGCCCAGAGATAGATACGATCCGCTGCGGGTGGCTAAAATAGACTAGATTAATTCCTCTGCGTATGCGAATCGAATGCGAGGAATACGGAGAGGCTATTCTGGACAGGCGCGAATGCGAACTGTCTAAACTCTGGTGCTTTTCCGCGTTGCTTGCAACTTGAACTGAAGCGGTGCTTCTCTCGTGGACATCCACACTTCAAGTCTACAAGACATATTAGCGTACTACAGCACAGTGAATTGTATTACCATTGCTCCATGAATTGCACTGTGCTAGGTTACTTGAAATAGTTGAAAAGCCCATAACCATACTACATACAACGACGAGAAGTGGACGCCTTGTAGACGCCGGATAAGCAAGTGGAATCATGATCTCGTTTGATTATCCCGGACATTTGTGATTATATAGTGCACGGTGCACGCTCCTACCTCGCTGAATTTCGCTGGTTGGAACAAAAGATCCGTCCACCACGGACCGCGGCCCCTCCACGGGCTGCTGATTCGGGCCCTTCCGCAGGCTTTCCTGCAGACATTGACAAAACCCGAAGCCCAGAGATTTCTTTGTCGGTCTACGTCGGTGGGAAGTATGAAGTATATATCGACCTCATCAGCTCTCGTCAGTGGCGCGGCTGCCAGAATGTATCAATACACCGCCTAGTTTTCGCGGCTACGGCATCCTGGGGGTGCCTGGGAGACTGTGGGTGTCACTCAATTAAAAGCGGGCCCGTCCGAATTCAATGGCCAGCATCGAGAAGGCCCAGAAGGGCCACCAGGTTTACGACAAGCCGGAAATCTCAGGCACGGTGGTGGGTGAGAACATTCGCGATGAAAACAAATCTACCAAGAGAGCCCAAAGTTGGCCTGAACCCTCCTGAACCAGGCATAAACGGTTAATAATAAGATGCGAGACTCGCGACATCGGGCACGAGATACGATTCACGAAGATCCGACCGCGCTGATTCAGCGCCGTGGGAGAGCGGAGTTTGGGGGCGCCGAAGTGACAGGTCCAGGTAACCTAATCGGGCGATGGTTGAATCAATCCCGATTCCTCCCGGTTCCCCCGTTCAACCTGAATTTAGAAGAATTGTCAGTCTGGAGAAATTCTACGCACCTTGCGTACGCCTGACTTTGTTTCGTACACCCCCTTTGATTTTTCGAATCATTTTCGAAGCCGGCAGCAACACTGCAGATCTACGTCGGTAAAAGCCCGATGAGTACACGGGAGCAAAAACAAACCACGTTGCAAGTCTTCTCCGTGATCTGCTGATTGCCCCTCTCTTGTGGTGGGTCGTCTCAGGTCGTTCCGACGTTCCCTATGTACTGTCTTCTTTCTCTCTGATTTTCCCACAAACGCTGATGCTATGTGCTGACATTTTTTCGCAATCAAGTACATAGTCGGATCAACGGATTGTCGTGTTGGTGGAAGTCCTTGATGGGAGTTTTAGCGAGTTATCGCGAGTTTTTATTCAGCCACTCCTTGACGGATGCTGGCCATAAACCAAGTAACGTCGCTTGGTTCCCTTTGTTCTCCTTACTGAATTCAGCCCCTCGTAGTACTGCTGGACTACGGGTGAAAATACTTTGTTGCTGCAGGGATCCACATGGGGTTGCAGACAAGATGCGACCATCTCAACGCCAAAAATAGCCCTATCGCGCGCCCGGGTGGTGCACATGGTTGCACACGACATACCACCTGCTTCTGAACCCTGCATCACTCAAGCATCACTTCTATTTAGTGGCGGCCTTTGCCGTTTTTCGCTCGTCCGCTCCCAGACGTCCCCTCTGCGCATCGATACTCCCCCAAGTATCTCGATACCAAATAATGGCCGGACTAACAACCGACGTCGGCGCCATCGTCGCGGAGAGCGAGGTGCTCAAGCATGAGAAGCACCCAGACAACGAGAAAACCGGTGTAATATACCCGGAGACGAATTCCTTCGTCGGTTCGTCGCACGATTCCGACGCACCAGACGGCATCCACGACGGGCTAGAGTTCCCCACCGACGAGGAGCGCGCGACGCTGCGGCGGGTGTCCGACGCCATCCCCTGGAATGCCTACCGTATGTCATTGACATTTACTCCACTCTGTTCCCTCCCTCTTTCCTCAATGCTAATACGTTTCCACTGCCAGTCATCGCCTTCGTTGAGGCCGCGGAGCGATTCTCTGTGCGTATTATTCACATAACGACAACTAATTTATTTATATTGTTTTTATTTAGTTCTACGGCTCCAGCGTCGTCTTCGTGCGTCCCGCACTACTTGCACCCTCCGAGATGTCTGCTCATTCTTTTACAGACGAACTTCATCCAGCACGGCCTTCCCGAGGGCTCGCACACCGGCGCAGGCGGCGCCAACGGACAGTCGGGTGCGCTTGGTCGTGGACAGCAAGCATCAACCGGTATCGGAACATTCTACCAATTCTGGTAAGTGTTCAAGTGCGATGTCGATTTATTTTCGCCTTCCTATCTCCCTACCTACTACTCTATCATTTCGATTGTGGGGTTGGACAAGCCTATCCGTGCTAGTTGTGATATGTCGGGGCATGTGATGCGTTCAACTGCCGCGAGATATCGGGATGGCTGTTGGTTCCGCTCACCTGTCGTGAACTCACATTTGTTCCAAATTTACCCCTTCCCAAGCCTCATCTTTTCTCTTTCCCGCCTTCCAAAACTTTCCTCGTCTGCACTTGTTCTATTCCCCCCGCCCTCCCGTTGTCATCTGTCTACTTCCCCCCACACGATCGTTTACATACATTTCCCCCACCTGCTCCCCCTCGCCCGGTCCGCCCGCGGCGTCACCCCTTCCGGCTTCTTCCTCCCACATCCGAACTGCACCAGCACACTTCCACATCCCAACTTTCAACCGGTTTATCCGGCTTTATGATAACCTCCTCTCGTGCACCCGATCTGACCATGCCAATCACCACAGGTGCTACGTCGTCCCGCTCTTCGGCGCCTACATCGCCGATGCGCACCTGGGTCGGTACAACACCGTCGTGATCGCCGTCGGGATCGCGCTCGTCGGACACATCATCCTCATCGTCTCCGCCGTCCCCGGTGTGATTGAGAACAACAATTCGTCGTTCGGCGTTTTCTTGCTGGCGATAATTGTTACGGGATTCGGTGAGTAGTTGATTGTTTCATTTCATTTTCCGTCATGCGTAGTTTATTTTGTTTGTTTTATTTTATTTTCCTCATTTGAACACGAAACTGACTAGAAATCAATTTGAACAGGAACGGGTCTCTTCAAGGCGAACATCTCGCCGCTCGTCGCGGAGCAGTACCGCCGCACGAAGCTCTTCGTCGTCACCACCAAGTCCGGCGAGCGTGTCATCGTTGACCCCGCACTCACCGTTGCGCGGGTGTACATGGTATGTGGATTTACTTCCTCTCTATAGATTGAATCTCCAGCCATTCCCCTGGTTGAATTTCCGCCCCGTCATCATCACGCACTCACACTTCGCAACACAGTACTTCTACCTGTTCATCAACGTTGGCGCACTCATCGGGCAGATCAGCATGGCGTACGCCGAAAAGGTTCGTTCCATTCCTGTTCCTCCTTCTGCCTTCAGAACGTAAATACTAAACAACCTCTTAGTACGTCGGCTTCTGGCTCTCCTACACCCTCCCCACCGTCGTCTTCCTCTTCTGTCCCTTGGTCCTCATCCTCGGCCGCAACCGCTACAAACGCTCCCCGCCCACGGGCTCCGTCCTCGCGCTCTTCCTGCACCTCTTCTCCTTCGCCGCGCGCGGAAAATGGTCTTTGAACCCCGTGCGGACGTACAAGAACATGTCCACGCCGGACTTCTGGGAGGCGGGGAAGCCGAGCGTCGTAGAGGCCAGCGGGCAAGAGAAGCCGAAGTGGATGACGTTCGACGACCAGTGGGTCGAGGAGGTGAAGCGCGGGATCAAGGCGTGCAAGGTGTTCCTTTGGATCCCCATTTACTGTGAGTTTTCATTTACCGTGTTGACTCGTACTAATGTATGCCCGCGTTCGCAGGGCTCACGTACAACCAGCTGAACAACAACCTGACGTCTCAGGCGGCGACGATGGAGACGCACGGCGTGCCCAACGACGTCATCTCCAACCTTGACCCTTTCGCGCTCATCATTTTCATCCCCATCTGCGATCAGCTTGTGAGTCGTCTTGGTCCTTGTTTCTTTGTTCCTTTATTTCCTCTTTATTCTTCATCTTTGGTTCATTCGCATATTCATTATTATTGCACACAACATGTACTAACTTCCACCCGCAGTTGTACCCCGCGATGCAGCGCTGGGGCTGGAGGTTCACCGCACTCAAGAAGATCACCGCTGGGTTCTTCTTCGGCGCCGCCGCGATGGTCTGGGCTGCGGTTGTACAACATTATATCTACAAGGTCTGTTAGAATCTGCAACATTCCCCGAGTGAAAATTCAAACGCGCACAGACCAACCCCTGTGGCTACTCCGCCGCTACCTGCGCAGACGCAGACGGCAACCCAATCGTCTCGCCGCTCAATGTGTGGATCCAGACCGGCTCGTCCGTTTTTCTTGTTTCTTCCCCACCGTTCGCATCCAACTAACGCATTCACGCACCGTCCAGCTACGTCCTCCTCGCCTTCTCCGAGATCTTCGCATCCATCACCGGCCTCGAATACGCCTTCACCAAAGCGCCGGTGAACATGCGCTCGCTCGTCATGTCCGTCTTCCTCTTCAGCAGCGCCATCAGTGCCGCACTCGGTGAGGCATTCGTCACCCTCTCGCTCGACCCGCTCCTCGTCTGGAACTACGGCTCCATGGCCGTCATCGCATTCATCGCTGGCTGCATCTTCTGGATCACAGTGCGCAAGATTGACGCACAGGAGGACGAGCTGAACAATTTGGCGGAGGGGCATGTGAAGCAGGTCGATCCGCCGAAGGCTTGAGAGTAGCGCTATGTTGTATTGGTACCTAATGTCGACGATTTATTTCTCTCTCCGTTAGCGTTCTTGAGCGCCAGAAGATCCTGATAACAAGCCTGTCTGACGCATCATCGGCATCAGATGCCATCAAACATCGCTGATGCGCCACGGAAGTCGCATCAGTTGCGGAAATTTGTGGCCCTTGTGTAGTTGATTACTCGACGGCGGGTATAGCCCTTAGAATTTTGATTTTTTTTCCCCCGCCATTATTCAGGAAAAGTTTCCTGGAACACTTGGCTACACTCAATGTCAAGCGTTTGTATCTGCACACACACCTGCGACTCTTATTGAATTCACAAAAGCGACCACTGACGCGTTCCGCATCCAAAAGAATCATTCTACAGAACGAACTCGGAAAATAAACGAATATTCATTAAACCACACCACCTGGGGTGGATCTGAATGGAGCTCGTATCGTGAAGCAGTGAAACAATGGTCGCGTCTGCAGAGCTCCGTCTGACGTTGTGGATTTCTACAGACGGTCGAACTTTAGGAGGCGACTAGCCCCGCTGTGGTGCACCTGGCAGCTTGCCAGAGATATATTGGGTAGTTTGTAGTTGTTAGGTTTCCATGTCCATAGATTAGTCATCATATTGGGTTTTCCTCCGCTTCCACACCCTCCCGCTGCGAGCCCCGCTGGCTCATCTCCCCTGAGAGGCTTTAGGCCCTCTCCACCGCTAACAGGGGATGTAGATTTTTCAGAACGCCGAGTTTTCTTTCTAGTACTAATAAACGAGGTCAGATTCGAGTTTATCGGGCAGATTGATAAGAGAACGTACCTGGCTCTTTGTCAAAAGATGTGCAACGGTGGGATGGGGATGGGGTTTTGGAGGGCGCGAGGGATGGGATAATGAATCCATCAGACGGGGGAAAATATTCGTACTGGGGCATCCAGTGCTGCAAGGTGATCAAGTCAGCATGAGTAAAAACCGCTCAGAACGGGATAACACACCACTGCGTCGCCCACCGCAAGCCCAACACTCCTCGTCTGCGATGAGTCATGACTAGCCAAAACTGGCGGTCATACATGCGTTGTCGAACAGCTGGACAGATTGGCGCTTGTTCTGAAGGGTGTTGGGCGGAGTAACGCGAAAGAAAGCGCTGACAGCGAAGTGTACGGTTGCTGGGGTTGCAATCTGGGGCACAACAAGCGTCTCAGTGGAGGCGCCGTGGAACTCGGGAGTCGCGTTGGTAGACTACAAGAAAGCAAATGAGTCAGCCCGATTCCAGGAAGAGATCACCGAAGGTAGACGTACCTCCAGCGCCTTCCCCTCTGGAAAGGCATTTTGAGAGACCGCCTCAGCGGCTTCGGCAGCTTTTTTTGCATCCAGGATAGCACATTTTTCGGCCATCTGCAACGGTATAGTCAGATGAGGTGAAGAGGTGAAGAGGGAGGGAAAGAAGGAGTAGAAATAACGGACGCACCGTAAGCTTTCTTTTCATCCCGCAACTGTGGCCCCACCATGCGTCCCCGAGCCAGCAGTCCACGACGATCCACAGGGCGAATATGCAACAACCCGTGATAAGGATGATAGCCAACGCAGTACCCGTCCAGGGTGGAAAGTCCCACGGCTGGGTCTGGTGCGGCTCAGGTAGAGGCGGGATGTTGAAGAGCGGGCCCTCCGTGGGACCAGTCGGGACCGGAGTGGCCCCGAACTGCGGATCCTTGGGGGGACTGAAGTCAGAGAGATCGCGAGCGCTGACAAAAGTCGGTGTAGGCGCCATCTTCGAAATATGTTGTATGTTTTACGATGGGTGATTTCGGCAAGAAAATCGATGAATGCACCAGCGACGCAGCAGCCATATATATACCCACAGGAGCATAGGGGCTGAGACTTTTTTGAGACAATTTTGCTTCCGCGGGCATGTCTCAGGCGGAATCGTTTTGGTCTCGTCCAGTCCAGAGCGCTCCAGATAGTGGCCTTGATAATGAGGATGGTTGGAAGTGTCTCCGCGATGGGAGGATTTTCCGCACAAGTCGAAGTTGAGTTTCGCAGTACATTCTCGCCGTTGGATGGTCAAACCGGGATTTGTTGATCTGCGACCCAATGAAATACGTGTCAAATGAGATCATCGTAGAACGAGGGTCCCGCAGACTCGAAGCCAGCAAAACATTTATAAAAGTAAGATGCAACGGTATTAATTTCCTTACGGAAAAATCATCGGGACAGCAATGCATCCACAGTAGATGTAAGTCAATAACTACGAAGCCAAACGTTAATTAAGCTTCAACATGGGACGGAACAGAACAAGTACCATGTAGGTTTGATGGTCATAGCTCTTTGAATCTCCGCGGAAGACGCGATAGGCCAGATAGAACATCGATAATGTCAACAGGGCGCCGCAATAGTCCACCAGCCAATGCGAATGTCGCAAGAACTCCAACTCCCAACATACAATCGGTGTGGTACAAATTATCCCGGCTATAACCCAGCGGAAGCTCGGTCCAAGGACGAGAGGAAGCGTTTGCCGCCCGGCAATTCGATCACCTTCAACGTCGCGTAGATCCTGGATGTTGGTCACAAATCCTAAAACCCCACTCAATGTGAGGGCCCATTGCCACTGGCGTGCTTCAATAGGACCGCCGAGACGCCACGCGGCCTGAAGGAGGCAGAGTGTCCCAATGGGTATGAAGAGTAGGTTCTTTGTGATCCAGTGCTTGTTGCCGCCGAAGAAGTTCGTGTATATTGTGATCAACACCCCAAGCAAGGTCCACTGCAGTACGCCCCATTTTACACTCACCGCAACCTGTGCGGCAGTAGTGGCATACCAGCGGATGTATGCGCCCCGGAGAGAAACGCGACCGGATGGAAGCGGCCGATCGGGCTTGTCGATGCGATCCTCGGCGATTCCATTTATCTGGTTAGCAAGATCGAAAGAGTACACGCAGATGGTGAAGTATACAAGGGAGCGTAGCACGGTGGTCGCAATCAGCTCGTTGGAAGGAGGAGGGTCGAGCGCCCGGAGGGAGGCAAGGGTGTGCATGAAGCCAGGGATTATGGTTGCGGACCAATCGCGCCAGGTAAATCCCCAAAAGACACGTAGCTCATGGTCCATGACACCACAAATGTAGCCGATGACGGGCAAGCCGTTTGTGGTGGAGGACATCTTTAAGAAAAGCGCAGGCCGAGCACACAAAGAAGAGCAGGCGCGGAGAAGGAGGGTAAAGACGCGGGGAGGTTCAACCAAGGGGCTGCTGGTACTTAAGAGCGGCCGGATCTTGATACGGCCAGAGAACGGAATCGAGCATCAAATTTGTAACTGGCAAAGCCTCATCTTGAGCGCAAACGCCGGCATGCAATTGTAAAACGCACTTGAATTTACATCTATAGGAACGTCTAGAAGGGCAGAGAAGTAATGAGAAGGAGATCGAGATAAGGATTCGAGCAGAACCCCACTGCAGTGAACGAGCTAGCCATCGGCAACCGAGCTCACGGACCAGGAGCTCGTTCACTGCTGTGGGGTCATCGAAGTGGACTTGATGGCCCGCGTTTACAACAATAACCGACCGCGCCTCGATGTTTCCCTCCTTGCGGAGATTTTCTATGCACTGTGCACCACCCTTGGTGTCCATCCAGTCGCGGTCGCCATCTGCAGAAATTGATAGGAATACGAGCGAGGGAAACAAAAACAGTAACGAGGGGACGCGTACAGACGATTGTAATCGGAATTGTGAGTGCGGTGATGCGGTCGACGAATGTGTATGGAGAATTAAAAGGAGGCGACAAAGGCGCATTCTGCCAACGAGAAGCGGGCCCCAGAAGAGGGTGCATCGGGCAATGTGGAATGGCGTCCAGCTCCATTCCCAGAGGTACCAGAGTAAGAGGGCATGGCTCTCCGGCGGCGAGGCAGTAATCCGCTTTAGGCGGATTGGCTCAGGTTCGTCCTGAGGAAAACTCAAGACGTCGAAGTGCTGCTCGGGCTCGAGGTGAGCTCGGGCTGCGGATATTTGAGAGCGTAACAGACGCTGAAGTAGGCGCCGAGGCTATGGCCAATGAGGGTCATCTCCTCGAGTTGCATCTTGAGGCGCCAGTCCCCCAGCGAGTCGATGAACTGCAACAAGGTACTGTCAGTCATCGGTGAAGAATGAATTACAGAGCAGCGCACAAACGCCTCCGCCTTAGCGCGAATACGTCCTGGGATGTTGCTTCGTGAGGACTTTATTATGAACGGGATACGCGCTGAGCGGTCCATGCCCACAGCATATACACGGGAGCCGCGACGACCCGCCCACTCCGCAAGGGCCGGCAGATTTTTTTAAAAAGACGCCAATACCGCCACCATATCCAGGGAACAACACCGCCGGCGGTGGGGCGTCTGGTGCGTGATGGGTCGCGATTATCGAGAGCGTATTGAGGAAGTGGTTTGGCCTGTTGAGGGCGACGCGTGAGGTGGTGGAAATAGCAGGGCCGTCGTGGGATGAAGTCGTATCGGATTCCGAGCGGAAGGAGGGAAGGCGCCGGAAGAGACGTTCCTCGGCGATGACGCTGCTCTGTTCTCCCAACGTCCACCAGGTGCGGGCGCTGGTGAGGAAGGTGCTGGGGATTTCGCGCGCATGAGGAAGTGGGGAGTCAATGGTGAGAGCCATGGAAGTTGGGGCTGGAGACGGCGACTGCGCTGGGATGTGGCTCTCGATATGATCCCGAACGCCTCGTAATTAGTCTGCAGAATCGTCTTCTGGTGTGTTCTGATAGCCACTCGGGTTCTTCGTGAAGTGAGTTGTTCTGATATCTTTCAAATCGAACCGTCCTCCAGGATTGCAGTCGGGATGGTGGAAGAGACCAGGTCAGACGCAGATAGAGTCCACTTGGAGCGAAGTACGCCAGGAATAGAAGGTCAAAAGAAAGCTTGAACTCTTCTATCGCCGATTTCCGCGTCTAAACGCTAGCTAGGAACGGCGAAGAAACGATAACACGTAACGGCGGCTCAGTGTGCATTGAGGAAAGACTGAGCAGCGCCGTCCGAGCATTTGGAGTTTGGACCAGGCACATTGAGAGGGGACATCTCGTTCAGACTTGCGTAAGAAGAGAGCATCTGAGGGTTCGCAATAAATCAAGCATTTGGGTCAGACACAAAAAAGACGAAAATCAGAGAGAAGAATCGATAAGCACACGCACCCAAGACTTCGGCAAAGAAGTGGATCGCTTCCAAGGATGTGAGCTCGTTGCGTTGCGGAACTGCAGACAGTAGTGTCAAATTGAATTCTACAGACCGGAACAAAACGGGCGCACCGCGACGAAATCGGACTGGTATTTCTGGTCTTTTGAGGCCGTTAGGCAATGCACGTCACCGCGCAAAAGAAGCTGGATGCGTTCAGCTCAGAGAAATGAAACGAGAAATCGAGGAGCGATGCAGAAGGGATTCCTTCAAGGGAATTTTCACCTTCTCGCAGCCTGAGGGACGTCAAAGGGACGTACCATTTAATTAAACGGGTCTTCCCTTGACGGTTCTGGTGAATGAAAGTGTCAGTGTTGATATTCAGCTACGACGTACTGCGCTCAGCTATACCAGGATAAACCAGGTCATGGTCGTCGAGAAGAAGGACCTGAAATTGATCCCATCAACAGACGCTCTTGCCAAGCAGCAACATCGGCTGACATCAGGCTCGCCGCTTTCTTCCCGAACCACCACTGCGCAAATCCTATCCGCCGCTTTTTCGTATCTCCAGAAACGTTTGGACAAGATCCGCACAAGAGACTCTATTCTGACACTCTCAAGACACTGAGGCTTGCTGCGCGTCGCCGTTGTCTCAGCGCTCGCCAATTTCCCATTCACCCATCTCGAAAACGTCTACATCTGCCACTTCCGCGAGCTGAGGGAGATGCGGCCGCCTGGAAACACTTGCTAAGCCGAGCGACGCTTCGCCGGGTGGTCATCCACTGCGTGTTCAGCGACCGGGGCAACTTTGTGCAGATCTTCGCGTGCAGCGCGCCAATGATCTGGCATCTAGTGTTGGCCACTAGTGGCTACTTGCCGACACATCCATCGCGGCTATGCCTCTGCGGACGACTCCGACCATTTCGCTGCAATTCCTTTTTCTCGCAGGGGTGAATGCTTTACTGACTGGCTCGCACACGCGCTGTGTCCCAGCAAATGAATACTTGAAAAATTCGGGTCACTGGTCCCAGCCAGCAGTGAAAACTTCAAAAAATGAATACCTGAGCTCACTGGTCACACTGACTGCCCCACGAGCACTTGATCGAAATAGTACAGTACTTGAAAAAGTCCAACCAAAGTTCAACAGTTATTGATGTATGATGATGTACCTGCTAGGGATCTTGATTCTGGTCGATTCCACATTGAATTGGGTTCATCGGTGATATTTTGCATGTCAGTACTAGTCGAGAGTGACTCGGGGTTGTATGGATGGCATTCTTCACCATAGTGGCAGTGCGGCACAGCATTGCTGACACACAACAACTTTTGGTTACTGTATTTTTTCAATCAGATCGACACGGGGTGTGACGCGTGACCTACTGGGACCATTTCGACAATTTGATACCACCGAAATTTTATCGTGACCACTGGAGAAATTTCGAAAATTTCAACGCGAAAATTTGTTTTTTGGTGTTTTTAGGGGATTTTGCCCTGCGTGACGCGAATTTTAGGTTCGATAAAGGCCTGAGTGACGCGTGACATCGACCAAAACTCGATATCGATACGATGGTGCGTGACGCGTGACTATCGACCTGATTGAAATAATACAGTACTCCGACTCCCTCATTTGTGCTTGCCTTTGGTCTGTTTTGATATTCCGTGAAGCTGGTGGCATAACAGTTAGCAAGTCTCTGGACTTGCTAGTCTTTGCTCAGTACTAGTGGTGAATAACCCGAACAACTCAAGAACAACTATGGGTTATTTACTGAGGCTCAGCATATCCCAACATCCTGGTGGAGACATATGAAGGCGGCCAACCCTAAGGTTACTAATACTTGTGCTTGGGAGTGGAGACACACACGAACTTGTGTGAGAGCCGTGAGCAGCTCTAAACCAGGTGAAATTAGAAAGACCGAAGAACCCACATGAGATCATTTTGGTCGCTAAAGGAGCAGGTAACACCCCCCAGATCCCACAAGGAGTGGTTGTCAAGGGCGAGAGGAGATAGTCCTTCACCGACGGCCGCTGATGCGCACCCGTCCCTCAGAGCATCAAAACATGATCGAACACCTTGTGATTGGCTTCTTCCAGGTTGCTTGGCAAAGACAATAACCTTATTTTCTGTGTACATATTCCACAAGCATCCAAAGAGCTATTTTTGCAATCAATCAGTGCAAGACCCACTACCCAGAAATTTAATGGGTAGAAGTGCGACAGATATCTCACAGGTAGATTCAAGGTAGACTTGGCGGTTTATGCCAGGGAAATGATGTGAGTATGCCCCTTTTCAAATTTCATCTCCTTTTGAAATTCAAATTGGTAACGAGGGTGCCAACACGTGTTTATGCTTAACAGACATATATATCCGACCCTGCATGTCCAGCGAAAGAAAAAATCCCCCCCAATGGCCCTTCCCACTGAGCACCAAGTTGCACTCCCTCCAGAACTGGAAAGAGCTATTTTTGAGATTGCTGCACTTTTATGGCCATCATCTGTTCCTAGACTTGTCCTTGTATCGAAGCGGGTCAGAAAATGGTATGTGTCATTGATTACTTCTGCTTTCTCTCCATTTGCTGAATTTTGTCCTTGACCTGCAGGCTGGAGCCACTTCTGTATCATACGCTAACAGTCGGTGAAAATGGAATCACAGCCTACCCTCTGTACCAAGCCACTCCTTTGACAACTGTGATGCGGCACAGCCAAGCAGGCTTCCGCAAGCATGTTCGGAATTTATTCTTGGATTTACCACACACCGACTATATCCTCTCTGTGTGTACCAGAGTAGAGAATCTTTGGCTCTCATCACCTTTAGATGACATCAACCTCTGCCGTCTCGTAGGATCCTTGAGGCTCTCTCGCTTCTATGGGGATGTCCAACCTCTTCTTCGGACCCTTCCACCGAACCACCAGTTCTTTGCACACTTGACCCACGTGGAGCTCATGGGATCTGCTGGCCATGTTTCAACGGCTGATCTGGAAATTTGGTCAAATATTTCTCACCTCCCCCGGTTGACCCACCTCTCATTCAACGATGAGACCTTCATTGACATTGCACCTGCCCTCCTGCAATCATGTCATTCATTAGCCCTCCTCATCCAACTCCAGGAATTTGGCCCTCGGCCGGATCACTGGTACAGCGAGGACCTGATCAGGGATCTGAGGTTTGTTGCATTGAGTTGCAGATATTTTGTCAAGGATTGGCAAGTTGGTGTGCGGACTGGGTGGGACTATTGGGCCAGAGCAGAGGAGTTCGTCAAGGAACGCCAGGGGGGAATTATTGCCAGTGAGAATTCCCAACATTCATTTGTGCCAATACTGAGATCCTGCCCAGCCTCACAGTTTCGCATGGGGTATGATGCTTCCAACACATTCAGGTAGACGGGCAACCCCCCAAAATGCGGACAGTAATAAGCTTGTAGACCCGATTTCTTCGTGAATTTTTGCAATCGAACCTGCTACACGACAATTTTCTGGATGTTTCCTCACAGTCCCCTCCAAAATTCCGTGTCACATAAATGGTGGAAATGCTGCTTACCCGGTGTTCCCTCTTTCAATTCTTCGTCAAGCTAGTTAGGGAGCACCGATCGTCTCAGTGTCCAACATTATTTTTGTTCGATGTACTGCAGATTATCTGCTCAGACTCGGAGTCATACTTTGGCTACAAATCACGACCGTTTCCAGGTGTTTAAGATTGCAGTACACAGATATCGTGGTTGAATTGCCCCATAGTTTGAACAATACCGGGAATCCAAGTCCACATGCGAACTTGGGGCAAGCGAGCGCCAATCTACAAGGAAACATTCTGGGTATACATTAAATTCGCAGGTGGAATTTTTACGACTGAATTCATGGAAGCTTCGCCAGGCCGCAGGGACACCGCAGTGTGTCGCAAGTGCACCTCCGCGAATAAATCTCAATCAGGCCAGCATTGAATTTATCTGCAAAATGCACTCAGGTTATACAACGCACTGGCCCTGCGGATATTGCGCAGGTCAATGTAACCGGGCATATCGAACACTCCCGTGAAAGTACGCAATAGGAAAGAGGAAGGAAAATCACGGTGAATTTTTGCCGCGCGTCCGCCGTTGTCGAGTTGAAGAAGATTCAAATTAGCCTCTTCCCGACACAGATACACAGTAACATCGGGACAGCACGGTACAGTATAAGGAGTGACTTCAACAGTAAAGGAACGAACGCCGCGGTTTCAAGTACCTAAATCGCACACAGGTTAGACGTTACCATCTGGGAATACGACGGTCAATGCGTTCACCGCAAGTGAAGTTAGTTTCGCCGATGCCCGAAAAACCGGTAGTAACAGGACCACCGATGGCTGCCGTGCCGACGGTAACTCCGCCATGTGTCGTGCCGCCGTGCGTCGCGCCACCGATGTGCGTAGTCGCGGGGCCGGTAGGCGCAGCACCTGTGGCCGGGGCAGTGGGTGCATCACCCGTGACTGGGCCACCGAAGGCTGCAGTTTCAACCAACGTGTCCGGGCCTCCGATCCTTACAGATGCAGAATTGCATTATTCTGGTAGGATAATGAAACCAAAAGTTAAATAGCAGTTGCGAGGAGGACAAGGTTGGATTCGGTAGTGAAAGGGGAGGCGTACCGGGATGAATGTTCTCTGCAGGAAGGGGAGGAAACCCAAGAGAGGCGGATTATTGGATGAGATTCGCGGAGGTTGAATGCCGCCTTCATACGTTTAGTCGTCGCCGCACTGAATTGGGCTATCGGCGGGCAACGCTCTCTGCGCCCGATTTAGTTGCCGATGAGGTATGTTGACCTGAAATGCAACTCCACCGGTTTTTTATTTCCAAAATTGGGAGTGTTGAGAAACAGGTTTGATTTTCCCGAGCGTGTGGATTCTGCCTGAGCATATCGTCTACCCATAGGCTGAAAATCAAGTTATCGAGCATCCGGCAGATACAGCCACACTAGTACTCACTTTCAAGTAGCCGTGTGGCGAGATAACAATTGCGACAGCCCTGCGAATCGGCGATCCTCCGGCACGCTGTCGGAAACGCCCCGATCCTAACGGCTAGTTGCAGAGAACTTGAGTTCGCCGGCGCATCGACTGCCAGGTTTACCGTTTATCAGGGAAGGAAAACCGCGTGAAATACGGCTAGAAACCCACCCAAGCATCCCTCGAAGGAGGGACCTTTCTGGTATTCTACCAGTCCGGCGGCCGACCACGTATATAAAAATGCAATAGAGACCGTCCTCTGAATCGGTCCCTTTGCCAGTGGGGCAGGCAAGTCAGTCCCAAATTTAGAGTGCGAATAAGTTCGAGACCAGACAACAGCCAGCATGCAGGACGACAAAATCCGGGGCATGGTGGTAAGATGAGGAGATAGAAAACGGTTTGATCCGACATGAGAGGCCCTTACCAAACAACGACAACATCAATTTTCCTCTTCCCGACCACCATCGTCAAGACCAGGTGAAAAACTGGCTCTTCCGTATTTCAACCGAAGTTTTTGGCCCCGTGTAAAACCTTCCGGTTTGAATCTTAATCCCGCGATTCGACGAAAAAGGACGTCAGCTCAAGACCCAGTATCCGTCCTTTCCTCCGATGCATCCGGCGCTGGACTGGAGGAATATATCCAGGCTACCCGCTCCATATCAAGTAAGCCTTGTGATAAGCCATTAATCCTCTTTGTTCGAAATACAAGGGTAGGAAATGGCCCGAGGCGCTTACGAGCATTCTGCGGATGATTCCAAAATTCCTATGGCCTTAATCTGTCAACAATTTGTTCAACTGTGCTCGACGGTCTCGCCTTTTCACCGGGGTGAATTGCCATATGTAATAGAACGTCATAAGTCTGAAAAGCTAATACGAATGAAGTTCAACCAGCTTCCCATCGGCTTTGTCCGCCGAAATCAAAACTTCGAGCATCGGAACGTAGATATCCTCCCCCATTCCACCCTCGCCACACATCTCGACGAGTTCCTGCAGCCCCTCGTACATCTCGGTGCTCGTCGTGCGCAACCCAAAAGTCCAATACCTATCCTCCCCGCCATTCGGTACGGTGACGCGGTGAATATGGAATCGCCCGCCGCTACAGCGCATCCTCTCGACCATCTCGATGGCCGAAGTTTTAAATTCCGGCCGGGAGGCGTCGATGAGCTCTTCGGTGTCGTGCACGCTGACGCGCACCGGTGTGTGTCTGTAGTCGAAATCGGTGAAATAGCCGGAAGTACTACTTATCGCGAGCATGTGCTTCATCTGCATCCTGAGAATCAAAAGCTTGTTGTGCATGTAGTTGGCGTGTACGAGGTGGCGGAGAAAAGATTTGTCCCGGGTGGGCAAGCCAGGAGCCCCTGGGGATATTTCAGCAATACACGACGACAGGTGAGAAAGCAATCCTCACCTTTGGGTTTGAGGTGTTTGCAGAACCGCTTGTGCGAAGTACCGTGCTTCCAGTCCGCTTTTTGACAAGGAATAGAGCAGTAATATCTGATCTCGCACCCTGCACAACGTTTCGTGTCCTGCTTGTCAGCCCACACATTACACTGGCCAGAGGCGTTCAGTGGAAATATTACAGACATGTCAGAACATACCACTAGGTTGTCGCAAAACCTGATCACTGAGGGCCTATTGTCGAATTCCGTTGCGACTTGAAGCCGTTCGCGTGCGAGATCTGCGAACTGTTTCCATGCATGCCAGAACGGGCTATTTATGAGATGGGAGGATAATTCCATCTCGGAGAGCTTCTCCAACTGGTGTCGAACGGCGTCAACGAAGGAATAATAACAGAGGTGCCCCGTCAGAACGGATAGCACGTCGACGACTTGGCCCATTAATTTGACGTTGCCGTGCTCGCGCGACGCACAACCGATGATCCACCCAAGGAGCCCCGACCTGACGGCTGCGATCGCGTTTGAACGTCCCGGGGGGAGGCGGATGCACATCGATACCGTGCAGTATGAAAGCTCGTGCACAGCGGAGATAAAGTCTCCCGTCTTACGTGGTGCTCTTTGCATCGCCAGCAGCAGAGGCACGAGCCGTTTCACCAAGCCTTGTGCGACGAGGGTCTCTGCCACGGTGTGATCATCATTGCAGATGATCCTGAGGAGGGCGGAAATCGTACTCATGGGCAAGGTGGTGTAAGCGGTGGAGGTGATAACGGCGAGATGTTTGATGACAAGCGAGCCCAGATCGAATAAGGTGCCGCCTGCGCCCTGTATGAGTTCCTTCAGGTCACTGGTGTTGCTGATCCCCATGAATGCCAGAAGAAGATCCCCCAGATTTCCGGCAGCGACTTGATTCTGACGGAGTGCAGCATCATGCACAAAGCGGTGCCAGATTCGCGTGATCAGCATGCGTACGTCGTGTGTTTGATGCACCATGGTGTCGAGCGCTTCAAAACGCTTGTCGAAGGCAAGGTGGCGAAGCAGCGATAGATGCGTGCAGCACCCCTGAACTTCCAGGTTTGGATCACCAACACGGAGTACATGCAGGAATCGGTTTTGAAAGACGATCCAAGGCCACATCCGGGCCCAAAGTTCGGCACGGATGTCGTTTGCGATGAGTGAGTGCCGAATAGGTATTTCCAGACAATAGAGGGTTTTTATGGCTCCAGTGATCTGAGATTTGTTCCTGCACATCCGCTCCACAGCCTCATCACTGAGACGAGTACAATCCAAAATGGATTCCGGGGGATCTAAGATCCTGTGAAATACGGGTAGGAACAACAATGCCTGGCTGATGTCGGATTTATCCCACAGTAGAGCAAATTCTTGGACCAACAAGCTCATAGGAATCCCCGAAGCGGCTGCCGCATCCGCAGACTCGGAGTGCGCGCAAGCAGCTCGGGCGAGATCCTACGGCAAGTCAGTGAAAGAAGATGATTTAGTGACAAGCTTAACCTGATATTTGGCGGGTAGCCTGGATACATTCCTCCATTCCAGCGCCGGATGCATTGGACGATGTGGAGGATAGCAGAAAAACCGTGATTCCGTGTTGCCGAGTCACAAAATCATGATCTGGGTCACATCGGTACGCTCAACTCCAGTCACGCACTTCAATCCTGCAACCATGTTCCCCACAACCACGATATGTCTGCATCCCCTGAAGACACTGCCTCGCTGCAACCATTCCATCGGGATGTTAGCAGTCGGCGTCATTAGCCGGCCAACGACCGCCGTGCCAGTGGTCGTGTTGAAAATGAACGTACCCAAACACATCCGATGATCCAAGGATCGCGATCTGGGCAGTTGTACCTCGCGCTCTCCAATCGTTATCTGTCGCAAGCTGAGGCTTCTCTGCCTACTTTTATCTTCCCGCCATCTACCATTCATCCATCAACCGGAAAGTCAAGCTGATCCCCGCCCGCCGGGGAGGGCGCTCATCCCGCCACTTTGTGTTGTCACCAGCTCATGCCGTCGTGGGTCGCCATGTTCTAGAGTACACATTCACTGAACCAAAGCGCTTTACTGATTAATGGGTCGCCCTAGATCTAGACTTCCAAAGGGGTGGGTAAATTCGTAAGATAAAGTATGTTCATGTTGGAATCATTTTCTTCCAAGAAGCTGCGCTGGGCGGGTCAACTTCTGCATTCGTTCAGGAAAGACGCCTGGGTATTATTCGCATTTGCCACGATCCGCTTCTCATGCTATTTCGCCACTGTATCATCGGCTCCGTCTTCAAACAAAAAGTGAAGGATAGTCGACTTATGGCTTGAGTCTGATTCGAACAGACACCATCCTGCGCAGATGGACACTATCACCTGCTGTATGCTGACGCACTCCACGCGCCACCGAGCCTTCTCGGTCACTCTTGCGCGTTGGTGTCGGGGCTGTGCACCGTCTGATCTGGTGGGAACAGACGGTGCAGTCCTCTGAAGCTTCATTCAGCACTTTAGGCGAAATATCTCTCCTGCTGAACCGAAGACTCCAAAGCAAAAAGATGAACCAAAATAAAATATTTTCGACATATCCCAGATGGATTGGGCCGGATTCGAACAGGCATACTCCGCTGGAGTGCTTGGGAATTTTCTTCACGGTTTGTGGGGGCGCACCCCGCGCTTGCAAGCCTTGACAATTAGCTTGGTACGTCTACCTTCCTGTCCTCCATTCCAAACGTTACGCGCAAAGTCAACCCAGAAACGTCAAGACGGACTCCGGAGTCTCAAGAAATCTTGAACGTAGTGCTCTTGAGGCTCTTCTTCGCCTACTAGTCATAATCACCCCTGCAAACTTTCTGGGAAGCGACCTCCCAACCGCCTAAGACTAACCACCACTCAGTCCCTGAAAAGGAGAGAGAGAAAACAGCAATGGCTACACGCACTATGGCTTAGACCTGATTTGAACAGGTGAGATCCGCTTGAACCGTTTTTGCATTGGAAATTTACACGGATGCGCGCCACGCGCTACCAAGCCTTTCTAGTCGAATTGGTACCTCACCTTGCTCATTCCGACTCTAAATATTTTCACTCAGCCGTGCAGAAGATCCACCTTCCACTAGCACGATGATCATGAAGTGGGACTCAAGTGCTTCATTCCATCGAATCCAAACCGAGATAATAAAAAACCCACATTCCTTTTGTGTATGGCTGGCGCCCGGTTCGAACAGGTGCAATGTCTCCTCTTCAGTTACGGTGAGCGGATGCGTGCCACACCCTACAGAGCCTTTGAGACAGGTTTAGTGGATCCATCTTATTCGTCTAGATCTCACAGGCCTATATAACGATCTTCTCCCTGTAATACAGAAACGCATGGGTCCAGTCTTCCCGCCACAGGAATTGCGAGCAGGTATCACCATGAGTGGCTTCAAAGCGCGGTAAAATGAGCCCACTGATGTTATTATCATAGTGGAAACCCGAGATCGATTGTGGACCACAAGCATAGGCCGTGGACGAGCAGTACGGTGTCGTTATGGGTTAGAATTGGAGCGAACGATCTCCAGTAATCACTAGTCAAACAGCACTTCAACGGGCGGTTCGACTTTCACTCGGTACTTCGAATATCTGTTGAGAATGGACTGGATTAACCGAACCAGTATCCGAACAAGTACGGCATTTTGAGGAACTTGCAAGGAACTTGTGTAAGTCTGGATCGAGAAGGGCGGCACTGATGCGCCCGCCATCTGATGAGATCACAACAAGAAATGCCTTCGCTACGCTCCGGCAGTCTGTATCATCGAGAATATATTTTTTCGCACCTTCGAAATCTGAGGTAAGGGCACAACTGCACTGGCGGGTCGCGACGCGGCAGAGAACTCGGGAAGATTGAGAGCAGATCATGAGAATACTTTATCGTAATGTGCATTTTCGAAGTCGAATTCGTAGCAATTGGAAAGTGTGTAAATAGATTGCGGCTGCAAAATTGATTTCAAGTTCTGTAGACCGCAAATACAGTGAACAAATGTATTTCATTATTTTGTGGAATACGATTGTGTAGAAGGAACGGTGAATGAGACGAGGCCGAGTGAGTTGAGTTTACGAACAAAGAAATCCGTTGTTACCTGCGTTCAGGAAGAGAGGAATGTCGCATTTTTCTTTCGAGTCATGTTTAGCTTGACCAAAACCGAGAAAGCGGTCACTATCCTCGGCATAGTCTGAATTTTGCAATTTCCGGCATTTGATGGAGAGTCGAGAGGAATATTGAGGGCAAACAGGCAAGTACTTCGGCCATCCCGTTAGTTGACGTTGAATTTGAGAGCATCCTGCTTGAGGAGTTCATTCCAGAGAAGTCCAGCCTTTTTGTTTGATGTACAGCATTGAGAAGTTGAATAAGCAGCAGATGCGAGTAATTAAAGTTGTTCATCTTGTGAAATGACACGGAGGGGCAATATGAAGGGGGGAAAGGAAAGAGTATATCCAATTTAGAGCCAACACGTGGATATATATGCCTGCCGCTCCACCGCAGCTTAACAGCACGTCAAATTCTGTCAAACTGCGGCCGCAGGGCCGCATTGGTTAAGAGCTGTTGAGTTGCTGTTGAATTTGTACTATTAAGGGGGAAAAGCAAAAACTGCGGGCACGTAGGAACATCAGTTTTAACAGCAGGGCGCAGTAGAAGTGGATGGAAGACATCAAGACTGCGGCCTGTCGAAAAGCACCTCATGAACAGCCTCAGGGTCAAGGTTCAAACGAAGTACGGTTGAAGTCTGTTGAAGTTAACTGCGCGCAGCGTTCCATGAGAAACTTCGTCCGTTTGAGGGTCGCGCCAAGAGTAAAATTTGTTTGGTCTGGCCTTGGCTTCGTCTTGGCTTGGTTTTTGAGTGAATCAAAACACAAACACAAGCCCGACATCTCATTAAGAAAACGAAGTATAACAATCATCCAGCCACTTCTCTTCCCTATGTACCACCACGTCCCCCACGCGACTGGCGTCCCGCCGCTGAAATAAGCTTGACATACAGTTCGCCAAAGCATCAAGGACACATCTTCCTCGATAAACCCCGCCGTCGCCATTGTCCCAACACTGGCATCAATCCTGGCCACTTCCGGTTTCTATTATCACTGGCCCTACGTTTTTACACAACAGATGTTTATTTTTTAACCTCACCCCTGCGGTTGACTGGGATATTGGACGATATCCTGGATGTCGGGCATCCACCAGTGCGATACGCCGGGTCGAAATTCTCCTCAAGGAACTTGTACCAACGTGGCGGGCGGCACTTCTCTGATACGCAGCGATCGGACTGGCGCGTCAGCGCCATCTGATGTCATCCTGATGGAGATCGTCCATTGTTTACAGCTCTTTGCAAAATTGATGACAGTCCGAAGAAAAAAAAGAAAGAAAGAAAGAATTTATGCAAGACTTGTTTTACTCATTTCTCCTCCAATTCTCATCTGTTTGGGCTGAAAATGGAGGCAATTGGAAAGGTTTCTCAGGACCTTCATTTCTATACCCTACTCACCTCCCAATCAAAAGTTTCGAGGTGGGTCATTTTTCGGGTGTAATTGACAAAATTTCACGCATCATGGATCTTGTACTGGACATTTCTCACCCATTTCTGGATGGTTTGCCTCAAAATTAAAAGTATATATGAATCCCATGCTTCCTCCATTTGTCCATATACTTGTTGGTATGATTTTCCGCCACAGCAGTGTGCATTGTATGAATATGTTGGCAGGCTTTTGGTGGGCAGGGTAAAGCCCACCAACAGATTAACCCATTGCGTGAAATTAGCAAAAAGATTATAGTGCGTAATCCATCAGTGGAATCTCTACATCTGGGATTCTCATATACATGTGATTTCATCCAATTCCGTCCAAAGATGATTGAGAAAGATGTATTGCAAAATTGAAAGGATCTCAGTCCAATTATGGGAATCTGGGAAAAGAAATGTTTTTCTTCGTCATTCCCTTCCAGAATTGCATGAAACTGGGTGCATATGGAGATCCCAGATATGAGGAACCCTTTGTTGTGCTGCTGAGTATGGTTATCACTCACATTGGTGTGCCCCACATGAGTACGTTGGTGGGCTTTACCCTATCCTACGGAAAGCCAGCTGATATATTCGCAAAGTGCACACAGATATGGAGGACAAACATGGCAATAAGTACATGGATAGGTCGAGGAGGTATGGGACTCCCATATGCACTTGATTTCAAGACAAACCATCCAGAAATGGGTGAGAAACAGACAGTACAAGATTCAAGATGGGTGAAATTCATCAATTACACCCCAAAAATGACCCATCTTGAAACTTTGAATTGGGGGGTGAGTATAGTATGGGCATAATGGCCTCGAAGAGCCCTCCTGATTGCCCTCATTTTTAGCACAAACAGACGAGAATTGAATGAGAAATGAACAAAACAGGTTTGCATCAAGTTTCTCTTTCTTTCTTTTTTTTTGTCCTGACTGTCATCAATTATGCAAACAGCTGTAAACCCTAGCATACTTTTACCTTGCTTTTACCACATTCCAACACACATTTGAAGCGGACATTGTGCATGGTGCACTGCTGTGCTCCCTGTTATAGCGGTGTAGATAAACAACAGCCGACGGGTTCGACTCCCGATGTTCGCTTGCGTGCGGAAACTGCGTTTTTCCACTTCTTCTGCCGTTCTCCACCAATATCCACTGACTCACTGTCTGTAAATCAGTAAGAGTGCAGGATTACAGCGAGGCAATATGCCCCTCTCCATTTATACGCACGGAATCCAGGATCGCTCTACGAGCGTGTATGCATCCGAAACTTAAAATTGGGGCAGCATGCCCAATGTTGAACGTACAAGTTCGAGCGGACTAGTGCGTGGTGCATTGCTGTGCTACATAAATAGAACGGGGAATTACAGACAGCCGACGGGTTCGACTCCCGGCGTCCGCATGGAGGGTTTACGCAGCATATTCCTTTTGTCTATGAATTGTCGACGCGGTTTTCTCTTGACATTTACCTGCGGCTTATAGATATGTCTAAGTTGGTGTTCCCGGCCTCTGACTTATAATGCCGCTGACTCACTCATACTACAATGATTCTTGCGCGGCTCTGCCGTTGGTAAAAAAATTGGGTGATGAGTGGCATGAACTTTTGCAGAGCAACAAATCCCGAACGAGAGAAAAAATCATGGCATTAACGTGCGAGGGAATCCAAGGAAACCAACCAATTACAAGCCGACCACCACAATATGACGCTGATGCCTCAACGGACGCGAACTCTTAGCATCTGGGCATCCGTCTAACATGATGCAGCTAAGATGGAGGCTGCCGCCTGAGATGCGCGGAGCTGTAGGAGATTGCATCGCGCCCCGACAACCAGGCCGGTGAGTCTCCTCATTCCCGCTGAAGAATCACCGTTGCTGACTTCACTGCGGAAATTGTGGAATCAGCACTACTGCAGGAGAACCAGATGTGAATAAACGTCGCGCAGACGCGGCATGTGTGTGGCTCATTTATTCTTCTCTGTGCGCGCAGCCACTGATGAGTCCGCGTCCGGAATGGGGAGAGCATGCGGCGAATATGTTTCTTCACAACGGAGGCGCGTCGATTTGGATCCCAACGCAGCACACTGACGATTGTGAATTTACCGGTGGGAGTACACGATTTTTGTAATTGAGTGATCTTTGCACGTTCGCGACGCGTTACTGCGCGTCACGACGAAATTTCCACAGCGTCAGCCGAACTCGTGCCCTCGACCGGCGATAAGATATAGCGGTCAAGATCTTCGGAGACTTGATCTTCGGAGACGGCTCGGTGGGTTGTGTAGCGGGACATCATAGTGCAATCCATATCTAATCTTCATTCTCACAATTTAAACCGTGGGAATGGCAACATGATGCCATCTGCGTGCTGAATTCTGGGTATACCGGATGTCTAGTGTTTTCAAGGTTGCACATGACAGAACGGCTGGAATGATAAATAGGAAAGGGAAAAACGAGTACTGTGGATGACAGTGAAAGGGACCAACGCAAACAAAAAAACAAAACTGCATATTCTTCTAGCGAGCACACCCGAAATCCTATGTTCTTCGGACCGCACTGATCATTGGCGCTCTGCCGGCTCCGCCCTTTCCACCGATATCAACGCCCATCCCACCGGTGCCGCCGGTTCCGCCTGTCAGGTGTATGTGAATATGTATGGAAATTTGATTTGCATCCAAACTGCCGGTGGATAAGTAAGATGCATGAAACGAGACCCACCGGAAATGTCTCCAATTCTCCATCTGCCTTCGTATTCCAGGTCAAGTCTGGGGCCTTCGCCCTCCCCTCCTTCGCCTCCAATGTGCGCGTCCCCGCCAGCCCCACCAACTCCGCCTATATGCATATTTCCAGTGGTGAGGTGGAATAATCAATTTAAATCTGAGCCCACGCACCTGTGACATCGCCCATTTCAAACTGTGCTACAATGGATGGATATGGATGAGAGGGAATTGTGGGAACTTTTTTGGACGACCTTACGTTCAGATATGGCCGAGGGATCCGATTGGAATTGCAGCAGCTGCGAGCGCTGAGTGTTAACGTATCATTATCAGCAGTTACATGCGCGCGAAGGCTATTGGAACTACCTGAAGCTCCACAGATTTGAGCACCTCCTGAATGGTGACAAACTGTACATTCAATTAAAGTGAAGCTTCGAGCCGGCGGGTGTGATTGACAAACCGTTGAATCGGCGATCATCTGGGCGACTACCGCATTGTGTTTTGCGAGAATGGATGCGGTATCGGCACTATTGAAGAAGCGTCTGAATTTTCCCTGCTGAGTAGTAACATTGAGGTCCTTCGTAATCACTTCCAGCTCTCTGTGGGGAAATGAAGACATATACAATGATAAGAATGCATGCCTGACCGTTTGAGGGACTCGATAATCCTGCGCCCCTGTCCCGAAGTATCCTTCGCGGTTTCGGACACAACCGGCGCGAGAAGCCTTATCCTTGCAGCTAATTCGAGAATGCCTTGATCGTTAGCAGAGGTTTGCTGGACGGCCAGATTTAGAGGAACATAGTAATAAATTCGACCTTTCTCACCTCAATCCGGTCTGCAATATCCAGCAGAGGGTCGATGACGCCACTGAGAATACTGCCGAAGGGTATATTGCTGGAAACGCTGCTGAGCGTCTTGAGCGAAAATTTCAAGACCTCACGAGCCGTGTGCGAAGCATCCATTGCATTTCCGAGAGCAGCAGATGACTCGGGACGGCTCCGTTCCACAACTTGGACGGTCTCTGACCCGGCATGGATGCCCTGACGCCTCACATTCGACTCGATCTTCGTCGCAGTGGGGGCACCAGGCCTGGGAGGCGTTTCTGGAGGACTGTCGTCGAATCTCCCGTGAAGGCCGCCCATTACTGGGCTAGTGCGGGGCTTTCGCAGAAACGAAAAAGGCCGGAAAGGTGAGGAGAGCGGCATAACCTTGGTGGGAGAAGCGTAAGTAGGAGCAGGTCAACTTTGGAAAGGACTCTACCCGGCTGCATGATTGGTGACTGGCGGCATGGCTGTTCATCAGATCACGCAGAAAAGGTAAAAGTATGGGCAGTCAAAGCGAGGTGCTGAAGGATAAACGAAATGACTTGCAATAGTTGTTAGAGGCTGTTAGCCGGTAATGGGAAACCTCGCCCTCTGAGCCCACGTTTACGTCACGTCTCGGCCTCATGTCTCAAACGCCGCGATAGCTATACTTACATCTGACTTCAGAAGCATACCGTGGACCAATAACGGGCCGACTTCAAGGGAGACATTGCAGTCGAATCTTCCCGCTGCAGAGACGAGATTTCTTGTTTTTCCCGCAAGACGCATGTTGTGTGAGCACTGAGGGCTGTCCATCACCTCAAATGTCGTGTGAATGGTGGCAACGGAAACGTTTCTACCGCCGTGAACGGGAATTTGGTGTTGCGTGAAGGGAAGGAAACGGCATAAGAACGGCGTAAGCTGTGATCGCCGCTGAGCAGAAGCTTCGGCACTGGTTGTTGTTGTTTTTATCCAGCCAATGAATCTCGAGCTCCATTAAAACCTACGGCGCAGTTTTGCGCAGTTCAAAAAAGTACAGCTGAGTCAAATATGCTTAACAGCTTCTCGAATCTCAACCTTGTTCATGTGATGTTTTTGGGAACTACAACTGAACAGCTTTTACTGCCCAAAACAGATGCCAAGAAAATTGCAGCTGTTGACGAGAATAAAATGCCAACGCAGGATGTTTGGTCTGTCCTTGGCTCGGTCTTGGCTCAATTTTGGTTGAATCAAAAATGATCAACAGTAAACACAAGCCCGACATCTCATTACAGCTGGTTCCGAATTCCTTGAGACAACCTGAATTTTTTTTACGCCGGAGATACCACAAGAAATTTTGATGTAGTGATAACGATTACCATTTTTGGCATTAGGCCCGGGAAATCATCTCAGGCGCAATCGCGATGCAATCGTGATAACCTCTCTTTGTCTTCCTTCCATGGTCTACCGTGCTATCAGCGCCGATATGAAGGAGCGATGCTGGCTATGTTACAGATGTTTGCGACATCCTTGGGGTCGGGGGGAAAAAAACGGAAGCAAAGAGACGGTAATCAAACGGGGAATCAATGAGACTGTGATGCGCCGGACTTGCATTCAAAAAGAGTAGTCGCTATCACTACATCAAAAATTTCTTCTGGTATCTCCGGCGCAAAAAGAAATCCAGTTGTCTCAAGGAATTCGGAACCAGCTGTAAGAATACGAGTGTCAGTGGACCCAATCTTCCATTCATCGTGTTCCTTCTCGTTGATGGGGTGCGCTCAGCATTGCCTAAAACGTGTACACTCATACTTAGATGAGGCCCGGGAAAAAGAAACGATAGGGCTCTACCACGGTGCGTTCGACACCGCCCTTGCGAGTAGCTGTCGTCGGCTTACTTTTGTGTGGAACCCCTATCCACTAGACGCGTCGCGGCAAAGGACATGTGATCGTGTCGAAACACGTGTCGAACTTTTTGAGTCATGATGGGCGCTAAATTTTGGTTCTCTTCTCGCATGTCCTAATCTTGCTCTCTCATTCTCCTCCCCCACTTTCTCAGATGACCGGTGGAGGGGGCATATTTTGCCCGGCTGGTATCAACCCCCGAGGACTTCGTTGACTGGCTTTCCGAACTTGAAGCGCCGACTCCGCACGCTCGTCAAGCCCTGACTGTAGCTCACAGGCCAACACCACACCTCAATTGCTATTTATCGTCCATGAATCGTTTAAGCAGATTAATGAATAATGTTACTGAGATTGATCACCAAATTCAAAACCACTTAATCACCCTGCACCATTCAGCCATAACCTCTAGAATTCCGCAATAACTATCTCCGTAAAGCTCAAGAGCGCTAATAACTGCTCGGAAGAGTCAACTGCCATCATTTCGCCGACGCCGTTTCCCAGTGCGGTGAGAATCTCAGCGACGCGAAGTTTGTGGCATGCGCTACCGACGTCAACTGTAATTTCGTCCATGCGGCCGCGATCATGCCACAGCGGGCATCCTCGGTGACCAGGGTGAGCTCTTGACAGCTACAAACTCGCACTGATCAGACCTGACCAGACCCCAAAATTTCTCCACAGGCCTGATTCACCAATTGTTGGTTTACTGCATTTCCTGTAAATAATGGCAATCACAATTATTTTTTTTACGATTCCCAAAACGGAATTTCCTTTGGGAGTGATCGCAAGTTCAATTCCCGGGTTGGTACATTCTTTTTCATGGAACTTTACATATCGAAAAATAATGATCCTGACCCTGAGCTCAGCAACAAAGAAGTCTCCACAAATTCTGGTTGGATACCTGGTATAACTATGGTGTTCTTATGACCAGATTGCTTTACAGAACTCATGTATCACCAACAGGAGCTATTGAAGGTGTCTTGTTCTGCACTGAATACTCAGTTGAAGGATTGCCAAATAAGCAGAGTGCCTAGGTAGAGCACAACCATCATTTATGCCGAGAATTACCAAGCTGCACAAGACATGAGATGGAGTTGACTTCAATTTGTACTCACATCAAGGTTTTGGGTGTTGTCAATGGTTGTATTTACAATATATCTAAAATTATGGCATAGAAAAAGGGTCAAACACTCATACTGCAACTTTTTTGGTGCACCAAAGGCCAGGATAACCCCCCAAATCATCAATGAAAAATGTACCGGGCCCGGGAATTGAACTTGCGATCACCTGCAAAGGAAATTCCCTTCTGGGATTTGCGAAAAAAAATAATCGTGATTGCCATTATTTACAGGAAATGCAGTAAAATTTCTCGAATCTTTGTCACATCCGGTTGTGAATTTTTCGGTCCAGTTAACAGGCACATGTATCCATTTATTCAAAAGATGCCTGGCGCGTTGGATCGCGCGGAATTTTCAGATGACCGCCTCAGCCTTCTGATATACGATCCCGAAGCAGATTTCAAATGTTCAAACACCTTTCGGCAAGTTTTAACAAGATAAGCCTTCGCTTCGCTCCGGCAGTTGAGGATGAAGGCTATCATATTCTTATAACGCTTATAAAGCAACACTCGAATTTGATAACAAATAGTGTCGTCAAAGAAGGAAGGAATGACGGGATCGAAACGGACCAGAACTGATTCACATTGGAAGTTCTCAGAGCTGTAATCCGGATTGAGTGCAGGAACCAGCCACGGAAATGCATCGACAATGGGACCTCACGGCTTGCACAGCACAGAATTGATGTTGAAATTGACAATGTTCTCTGAACATCCCGAGTGAGCTGTGTGGCTTAAACAGATGAACCTCAGAGCAAGAGTAGAAGAAGGATATTGCACCCCATTTCAAAAGCCGGTTCGCCGGTTCCTGCAAGTCTATGCATGTAAAAAAAAACAGCCGCCGGTTTTCATTGTCCGTGGCGCAGCGAAGGAGTTGATATGAAAACCGCACCTATGTGTGGAAAAGGTTGCATTGAATAGTTGAGTGTTGAATGGGACGATATATTGATGGAGACCATGCGTCGCGCGCGATGCACTGGAGCACGTCGAATGGTAGTTGGCGTGATTTGCGCAATTTGCAGAGCAGCTAAAGGTGTAGAGGGTCAGTAGGGGCTTCAAAATTCCAGTGAGTTCCGGATAATACTCACGTAGACATGATTGTGCCGCCACTCTGACCCAGAAGGATGAAGGAACACTTCGAAGAAATACCAGCTGAGAGGGTGAGAAGATGAATGTGCTAGTAACACTTGAATACTTTGCTTCCCTCCTCGTCAGACCTGTTGATTTTTTCTTGAGAATATACCTTCGTTGGACTCCGGGATCGTTGTGCTTGACATTGCGCTAACACGAGATAGATAGCGACGAATACTGAAACATCCTGAGGCCATCTCGAATTGTGAGCTTGAGGAATTACTAGTTCGATTTTGAATGAAATGAACCACCACTTGAACGGGCATTGAATGGGTGCAGAGAAGGACCAGAATGTGGGGGGAAGGGAGAAAGCGACTCCGCTACGCAGCTCGACGACTCTGTATAAATGCACAATTACAGTGCTGCGGCAGAGAGTAATCGGATCAGGGCAGTGAGCCGTTCGGAGAGAGAAGTCCCGATTTGGCCAAAACTGCCACCAAGATATGTAGCTGCGTAACTTGTCATGGGGTTGATTTCGAGATGAGAAGGAGTGCAAGCAGTGTAAGATTGGGTCAGATGATAGGGTAAGGATGGGGTTAAGCATAGAGGTTGAACAGAGGATTGCAGAAGGAATTAAGAGCAAATGGGGCTTATGCACAGCTTGAGGGCCATTTCGTTAAAGAACGGATAATCTCCTCCCTTGTCGTGTCCGCACAGTGCGGGAATTACCCGTAAGCCTACCCACAACATTTGCGGACATCCCTAGAGTTGTAATTGAAGGCACAGCGACGCCTGTACATTTTTCGGCGACTCTCGGCGACTCTCGATTTAACTTCTCCGCTCCGGCGTTTAAACAGGCGCCGGCCTTCAAAATCATGGCACAGTTTGCTATCTTTTGCTATGCGCCGATCACATGGAAGCGTCGATCCCCATGTGTGACATTTGATCGCCGACTTGTGCTTGAATACCGGGTCAGTTGAAGTGAAAGAACGTGTTGATGTCGGTGTCGACTCGGCATGGGGATCGAGAAGGACGGAAGCCAAGAAGTACTTTCGTTTTCCATGCGCAGAGAGTCAGCGAAGGACTTCTCATCTTCTGAGAGCGCGGGTTTCACGATTTAACTGTTATGGAGAAGCTCTGTTTGGTCTGCCGACATCTCCGACGGTGTCGGAGCATCATGGTACAGCAACCTAAAGCCTAAAGTAACGCTGTTGCGCGAATCATCGGTGTGCTTCAAATGGATAAGTTGGCATTGCTAAGTATAGGACCACATATAATATAGAACGTCAGAACATATATGATGGAGTTCGTAATTTCGCATATAATATACAACGTATGCGGTCAATTAGGGCTTGGCGTCAGGGTGTTCGGAGAGCCTGAGGACGATCGTGTGCAGTCGTGTGCCCGCTCTCAGCATCGCCTAGCCCCCTACTGGCTGCTTGTGGCCCCTACCAAGTTTATGGGGACGCCTTTTTGTTGGCCGGTAGTTGATGGGTGTGCTCTGTCCATCTAAACCTCGACGGGAGCATTTCTCTGTCTTGAACAAGAAGTCTAGCCACGAGTTGTCCGGAGTGGGGTTTCAGATTGACGAATGTCCGTTTCCTTTCACAGCCAAAAGTTGACAACAGATAAGCGTTGCGGAAACGTACTTATTACGAAATCTCGACGGTATTGTGTATCTCCCTCCTCGATGATGACTCCTGTGGTCAGAAAAAAAAATGATTTGTTGATCGGCAAACGATCGGCCATAATCGGCTTTAGGGCGAACTGTTGAGAAAGTTGAAACCACAATTTAAGCTTGTTAAAGTTAAGCGGGGATCGCCGATGGGATTTTCCGCAGCCTAGCCACGAAATCAGACGTAGATTCCCATAGCTTCCCAT
Source organism: Mycena crocata (assembly GCA_029281795.1). Classification (NCBI taxonomy): domain Eukaryota; kingdom Fungi; phylum Basidiomycota; class Agaricomycetes; order Agaricales; family Mycenaceae; genus Mycena; species Mycena crocata. Next base: position 59,373 of record JARJCP010000080.1, read on the forward strand.
GCTTTCCTATGACCCGGGCGCTTCGTGGCTCCCGGATGAAGAGTGTTCCGTGGCAGGCGGAAGTTATCTATCAAGGCACAGGACTCATGGAGAGTCATCCATCCACCATTTATTTGACACTCGAATCATGAAGCCTGATGAGTTTTAGTTCCGAGAAAAATCGGAGTGGGAGAAAAAGCATCCGTCTTTCGTAAATTCATCCGTGTCAACTATCAGGTTGATGGCGGGTGAACAATGGGGTCTTGTCGACGCAAAGCTAGTCATTTGAACCGCGAACGAAGCAGGAGAGAAGTACACACTAATAGCTCTTGGCTGGGAAACGTTAGTTCAGCCACCAGACTACCTCCTTACGCGGTGCGAATATCTTTGTCGATGTGCTTACATTACTTGATCATTCCGACCTGAGGAGTCTCCGATTTGCAACAGGAGGATTTATGGTGGAGAATATGAGACGAGGCGCTGTAGGGAAAAACGGCCGACTCCACCACTGGGGCAGAATAAAAAGAAGCTGCTGGTTTGCAACGTATAGCTCGGGCCTGGGTCGAACAGGCGCGATCCTTATAATGTTAGTAATGTTTACTCAATGTGGTGGGTACCGAACGCCACAGAGCCTTGCTTTAGCATCTCCATACTATGCTGCCTACCGGCACGACACGACGCTATGGCCCGTCGCTCAAACTGAACACACACACTTGGCCCCTTGATTTTGCGGTGCAGGAGGATTCTCTCGGTGGGCTATGATTGAATCCTAGTGACTTAAAACTTACTCTAACACATAAAACGGGTCAGGCATCCCGACGCAGTGACTGAAGTCGTGCAGAGGCTGGCCCATATGCATTCAGTGCTACAGCATTTTGATTGATTTTTCAACTTGAACATAGGTCATTCGTTTTGAGTGGGGCTTGATTCAAAAATAGGCAATCGTCCGAGGTCTGATGTAGATCCACGGACGATGCAGGTCAAATTTCGTCACCATCCAACCAGATGTACGCCGCCCGATGTGCCCGAGAACACTGAACCTTGGGCAGATTTCAGCGTTCATCGCACAGTTTCAATCAGCTCCTACTGCCCAGGGAGGAGCGCTCTTCCTAATGAGAATTTGTAGATCTCCGCCGATGTTTCATCTATTCAAGTGACCCAGGTTGACCAACATCGCAGTTTTTATTGGTCCCCCGGCGTCCAAAAACTCTACTTACCAGTACATGTACCGTGACTTTAGCTTCTTTCGGTCCTGCGCGATAATTAATCGCGTCACCGGAACATCAGACTGACGGAATACAATTTCAGTAAATTCACTCTACAATGATACGAAATCGGAAAGGCAAAATACAATGTACCGTGAGATTTTGATGATTCGAAGATTCTTTGGGTGACCTTCGGCGTCCTGAACTTGTCTTGAAACGGAAAAGACTCGCTGCTGATGGAATGAGTTACATTAACTATCTGCTTATGCGCCGGAATCCCCCCTGCATCACTGTCAGCAATCCTAGTTTGAACACCGGCGGATAAAAGTCGGAGGCGCTTGTTCCTCTAGCAAATTAAAAATTGTTCGAGTACCTCAAATTTACTTTGCGTTTGGGACACAAAAGTATGGCATAGTCACCAAGTTCAATGTTTCCTTCAGTTGGAAAGTCGAACAATGAATCGATCTTCACCTACAGCAGACTCGGAAGGCCGTATATGGATCTGATGTCAACTCGATGTGATTCCGACTCGCGCCTAATTCGACGTGGCATCGGACCTACAACCATACGCCAGACGCGCAGGGTATTCAAAAGCGGCAGGGTATCAAGCTCACATGGACTGCGGTTATTAGCCTCAGGTGAGACGAGGAAGAGAGTCCGATGCTTCTTCTTCAGTCGACTATATTTTCACCCTCCTACCAGGGTATGCGCAGACCAATTCCTACCCAGGTGGAGTTGTGATACCCACGCCACGTAAAAGAAGCGTACAACGGGAAACTCATCATTGTGGGCGGGGACCAGGGTCACCCACATATTTTGCCGACTGAACCTTGTTTACGCTCGGCGCCGGGAAATCTTTTACACTGTCACCCAAATCTGCGCATCTGACAAGTGCACATCGTCGTTACTCCTCCGACCGCGGCAGATTTACTAAGATTCATCGGCGTTGGTCCCAATTCGAGCCTCCCATCCCCGCCCCAAGTCCGTCGACCAATCCCAGTTTTCCATGGCTCGGAAGGTTTTGACTAAAATATTAGTATCAGTTCAGAAGGACAAACATTGAAACTAGAACCTGATGCGACCGTCGGCCTAGGCTCCCGGATGCATGAATTATTGGTGGATGAAAGAAGCGTACGTTGCTCAATGTTCTATACGTTGAACGAAATTGTTCGACGGCCACTACCATCAATCCACTGAAATAGACCTAAGATCCGTAAATCATCCTTGGATGACCATGGTCCCAATTCATTGCACGTATTTCATAGTCAAAAAACATAGAATGCCAGTCGAAAAATAAAATAACTGCCCGTACTTCGATTTGTAAGTGGTCGGTTGACTCGGTTCAAGACCTCAATTCAAACTCGCTCCCGGTCAGATTTTCCACACTCCCTTTCTATGATACAATCCAATTTCGTTTTGTAGCCCCGCTTCGAGTTAGGTCCGCAACCGGCAACTTGAGCAGCGGGTCCGGAGATTTGAATCAGACTCAAGCTACGTAACTTCAAGAAAAGAACGGAAATAGAATAACGAACAAGTTGCACAATGTTGGGAATGCCGTCCTCCCGCGCTGTGGGTCCGAGTGAACCAAGGATTCGTAATCGGACAATTGTCTCGTTATTTACCATAACGAACCAGTGTAGTCTGCGATATGAGGTGGAGAGACACCTGAACTACAGCGCTTGCAGTTCTTCAACTGGTTCAACAATTTTTATCTTGGATACCTGGACATTGTTCAACTGATTCAACTGATAATCTGATACAACACCTAGGTTAGGAATCCCACTCGAGACATTTTGTAGGATTTGGAGAACCCCTCTCTCTCTCTAAGCTACATGTCCTTTACATAAATATTTCAACCCTTCCCGCCGCGCACCTTCTCCATAATTCAAGCTCTGCGCACCGCTACTCCTCCACTCCTGTACCCACCAACCGTGGCTACCGATACTCCGCCCCACAGTCCCCAATCGTCGTGATGATCTTGCGCCCATTTGAATACCGCAGCACGTCCTCGATGTCGCGGCAATCCTCTGTCGTGAGGCAGCAGCGCGCGCCGAAGACGTTGAGGTTGTCTGTGAGGTGGTCGGAGAGGCCGAGGCGCGCGCCTGGGGATGATGTAAGTTGAATGGAAGTTAGAAGTGAGACGAGGGCAGGAAATGAACTTGAAAAGAAAAGGCCAAGCAAATAAATGAAACCAAACAACCAGTCTCCTTCGAACGGGCATATTGATCCGTTTCAAAACCCAACGACAAATCCCACTGCAGCTTCAGCTCCAGCGAACACCAGAACGCAAATGCAAACAAAAATTCAAACCAAAAATTCGAAGAACAAACTCAAACAAAAATCCGAAACCCAAAACGCACCAATCAACACAGCGCCAACACACGGCTGGTCGAGCACCCAGCGCGTCGCGATATTGCTTATGCTCAGCCCACCATGGCGGTCCGCAATCGCACGTAAGCAACGCAGCAGGCGCTGAAAGAGCGTCCACGTCCCCCAGGCTTTGACGATCATGTCGAGGTACTGCGGTATGTTGGAGTTCGGGTTAGGGTTCAAGTTAGAGTTCAAGTTGACGGTAGGAGAGTGTGGAAGGTGAAGTGAAGGGGAGGAGAAGTAGAAGTTAACAGATGAGTAATTGGAATAGATACAGATGAGTTGTTGGATTGAGTTAAAATTGAAAGCGAGAGATGGAGATGGGGATACAGTTCGGCGGAGAGTTTGACGGTTGGAGTTCGGCGGAGCGTTGGAGCGTAAGCAAGCGGTGGTTGGAGCGTAGGTTGGAGTGGAATTGAAGTGTGATTGAAGCGGTAGTGAAACATTTGCAGAGGCAGTGAAACATTTGCAGAGGCAGTGAAACATTTGAAGCGGCATTGAAACAATTCAATTGATGGACGATGAAACGGTAGCAGCAGCGGGTGGTGCAATAACAAAATTGGAAGGGTAAGATCAGAATTAGCCTCGGGCGTGTGATAGCGATCGCGATCCGCACCTTGCGCTGCGAGGGCGTGAGCTGTCCGGAGTACAGGTCCGGCTCTGGCTCGTCGAGCCAGCGGTCCGCAAGGAAGCCACCGCATAGGGTGCCGTATGTGAGGAGCTTCACCTAGAATTAAATGACGACAAATCCGAGGTTAGTTTGTTGTATTAATGAATGAAATGAAAAGAATAGCAGGGAATGAATGAAAAGGATAGCACGAAGACGCAAGACGCACCCCATGCCGTTGGCACACATCCGTCATCCCATGCAGCGGGCGCGTGTCGATCAGGGAGAACTGGACCTGGTTGGACACGATTACGCCAGGGCCCAGCTGCGTGCAGATCTCGTCCGTGCGGATTGCATCGAAGTTGCACAGTCCGATTGCGGAGATGAGGCCCTCGTGCCGGAGGTCGTTCAGCACTTCTAGAGCAGCGAGATAGCCGTTGTCGGAGTAGTCTTGCCAGTGGAACTGTGGGTGGGTTTAACGAAGGCTGAGGTAGAGCCGGACTGGGACGCGCCTGGAGGAGATCGACGTGCTCGGTTTGCATACGGTGGAGCCGCTCGCGAACGGCTGCTTCGACGACCGCGCGCGTCGGGACCGTATCTTTGAAGACGCACCATTTGGTCGCGCCGATGACCTTGTTTGGGTCGGGGAGCGACTTCCGGAATTGGCCCTGTGCGCTGGCTTCAATCGCAGGCGGGGGAGGGCATCGGATCTATGTAACGCACGAATATTATCTCCGCACTACCTGCAGAAAAGTCAGTGTCACCATGGTGGAAAGCACAGAGAAGGGAACATACCATAGTGATCCGCTGCGGAAAAAAGTCAGTGTCAGCGTGTGGAGCAGCTGCAGAGAGACAAAGGAACATACCCTAGACGGACAAGCAGGTGAGATGATAGTCAGTGTTCGCAGACAGGCTTGACTGTACCATGTCTGCGACTTATCAGACCGAGAAGGATGGATGAGTGACATCACGCACCAAACGCAGTAAACCCGAGGTCGACATGTTCGCCCATGCACTTTCGAATCCGCGGGACGGGCGCGCTGCCCCATGCATTGCTCGAGAGCTGCCAGAGACCACACCAGAGACGCGGCACACCTCTGAGCGGCCCCAAGTCGAATATCTCGTGTGTGGAGGAAGCCATGTCGGTGAGAACGCCGGGTGAGAGCGATGGCTTTATATGCGACAGACAGCGTTCGGGGGAGAATGGGAGGGATATTCGTGCCAAACCAAGTCATCAATGCCACGACTGCAGCCGGTTTGATCGGTAGCAGTAATCTGCGACCGCTAAAATATCCAGTCGCCGGCGAGGGACAGACTAAATCTTTCGTCAGAAGATGCGGAAGGGAATGCTGATCGCCTCACGGCCTATAAAAGTCGTCCGAGACGCGCACTTATTTTCAACCTGCCTTGCCTCCATGCCTGCCCCCGAGACTAGCCCCCGTCCAGTCAATGTTCGCCCCGTTCTGGGCCATGTGTGAGCCCTATCGCGTCCCCACCGAGGAACCAGTCCTGAATGGAATCCAGGAACCTCATGGCTGATACCCTCATCGCGAACGCGAACCTGGACGAGTGAGTATCAGTTGTACACACAGCATCAACATTCGCTGACCTGTATTTCTAGTCTGCGCGCAATCGTCCGGAGCATGGTCGCGTCCGCGACTCCCGGGGTGGCAGCAGCACTCACCACGGCAGCCCGGGATCGTCTGCAACAGACCAACGCACGGTGTCTCCCCGCAACATACAGCCTCTTCTCCACGTGCAGCGGGAGCATCGCACCGACGCAGCAGCTGCACGACCTATTGAAGCGGGCGCGCGCACTATACGGGTCGGGCATGGGTTTCGCGAGCCTAGGGTGCGCACCATCCGTCGGGCCCCGCCTTTCCTAACGGAGCTGACTCTCACCTTGTGCGCATTAGGCTTCTCGCGTGTGCAGTTCAGGCCACGATTGGACTCCGCTGGGAGCACGAGGGGCTCGTCGCGGACATCCTTGCGGTGATAGATGCCGACATCGCCCAGGCTATCCAGGTTAGGCGTTGTTGCGAGCCTCGTGTTGCCCGCTTCTGACTGACGTATACTTCTTCCCCTTAGAGCTGCAAGGAGGAAATCGAATCGGGGCGCGTACCAGAAGCAACCCCGGCGCGCAAGGCGCTGAACGAGTTGCGAAGCACGGTCGACAGGAGCTGCGGGGACGTCGACGCGTGGGGTGGAGAGTTTCCGTTCGAGCGCGCCGCGTCGAGCCTCGCGTACTGGAAACTGTGAGGGGTGCAAGTTAGATCTACGGACACCACACCCATACCTTGATCCGCGGAAACGACGACACGACATGTATTCTTACGCAACTGCGGTTGCACAAAATGTATACCACAAGGAATAGAACATCGAACGAACAGCTGGAGGGCGGCGCGAGCTCGGGCGCGCGTGCCTTGCGTTTTCTCTTCTCTTTGGATAGATTTCTCTTCGCGAAGGTCGCCGCGCGCGTGAATATTCGGAAACCACTGCAGAGAATGTGATTAGCTAGCCTTTCCGGGTATAGAATATCCCAATACCCTCATTCGATTCGCGGACCCCGTGTTTTCACAGACAGGCGCGGTGCAGCATGCGGTGGCGTCAGCGTGTCCATTGCGGCGGCGTCAGCGTGTCCTCGCCGTCGCCACTTTAATCCAGGCAGGCGCCCTCGCGTCACCCCTCGCGTCTCCGGCGTTCCTAAGCGGGACCGGCCGTGTAATTCTACTTACCTACCTGCCTACCCAGAAAAATCAGAAAAACTTCCAGAGAAAATCATACTGGTATGACAGTCGCGGTGTGATGGTCGCTGGGATCTTCTGCCGCGTCGCTGATCTCCTCTCCCTCCGTCGATGATTGATATTCAATCCCCATTGGAGACGGATAATCCTTGGAGATGCGAGAACACCCTAGAACACCACCATGTGTGGCAGGTGTGGCTACCGTTGCCGACCAGGGTCATGGTCCATTTAAGGGAATCGGTGATGCCATCGCATGGTGCACGGGGGTCCTGGCACTCCGTGACGCTTCAGCTCATACATGCTGACGGACGAGTTGCGATGAGGTAGGCTGTATTACACCATCGGTGAGCGGTGGTGAGGGGAGATCTGGGGAGGTATAAGCTTCCCTTCAAATACCTGTTGATATCTGCACATGCCGTGTACAAAAAACATCACTGTATGAATCTACAACCTCAAAAACATTTTTCTGAAGGAGGGGAAGCAGGAACGACACAGCTACAATGTCCTTTCCTATTTCGGAACTCAACGCCCATCAAGATATGATCGAGATATCACGTGACAGACAGGCGAAAGTTTTGTCACGCTCCTGGGCTGCTGTAACAGTATTTTAACGTGTTATTTTTGTTGAAGTACGTGTAGATTAATGTTACGCGTTACCTGTATGCCTTTGATCATGATTTTATCTGGGTTTAGACTCGGTGTACCAATTTTTCGATCAATTGAGAACTTTGCAGCTATGAATGCAAGGCTGGGATATCTTGTGGCCGGAGCGGATATAAGTGGTCAGGCTACATGTACTCTAGATTGCTTCATGACTCGGGCTTTGTATAATGGGACCCCCCCATGTTCTGTAACCATCTCAATTTTTCAGGGGATAGTTGACATCAAAACAAAGCACGATGGAACAATAGCACAGTGGGTCTTTGTCTGTACGGATTGAAACTTATACGAGGCACAATAAAGCCATTTAATCTGACACCAAAGCACAAAGTGGCTTAGTGGCTCAGCCCAATAAGGAATGCCATCATTCTTATTGTTCCAAGCACATATATAAACCCTCCAAAAAAGCTTCAAACCCTCATCTCCCCAATTCCTGGACCCTCTTCTGACTAGTAAGCGTCGTGCCCAAAATCCTGAGAGGTGCCACCTCGTTGCCTTGAAACATTTGTTGCATTTGCGTTCAAGGTGTATCCGGTGGCTTAGTCCCGAAATGCAAAGAAACTTTTCCTATACGCATCTCGGGATACATGCTGAGCCTCGCGAGCTGCATGTCCCTCACACGAGGTCGCACGGAACTGTACATTTGTGTGTCTCCTGGTCCCGCCTTTGGTTAGTAAGTGTTGCACCGAACACCTTGGGCGGTGCCACCTGTTGCTGCGAACCATTTGTTGCATTTGGGTTCACGGTGTATCAGGTGGCTCTGTCCTTGAATTATTTGTTGTCCCCTGGTCCTTCCAGACGAACACTTCCAGAGCTGGCCTAATCATTAAATATTTGATGGTAATGTCAATATAAACAAATGTAGTAATATTTTTCTCCTCACCACCACTTGAACTTCTCCATCTAGTCATGGGGTGAGATTAAATTCTCTTTTTCCGTCCCTTCTTTACGTTTATTGATATTTATCAGCGCTCAAAAAAAAAAAAACCCGAGTTGGCAGATGATATGCCTGAACTCATTTATATCTCCGACTCTGACGACGAGAATGAATCAAACACGGATTATTTCAACAAATCCAAACCTGATCTGACTCAGTATCCTGCTCGGGTGGTTAATGACGATGGGACCGACACTGCCCTTTCATCTGCGAACCTTCCTTAAAAAGTGTCGACAAAACAGAGTACGTATAACTCACCCGAATCGCAGCCTTTTCCGGCTCTGACTTTCAGGCGAGTTCCCTGCATTGGTAGCAAACATCGTGAACCAGGTTGGGAAAGGAGAGACTGCAGCCCTCACACACAGTCATTGGGAGCAGACAGTGCACGAGACAAGTACAAGGCGCGGAAAAGCGTGTGAACTGCTTACTAGACCTTGGCCCTGCTCGGACGATGGGTGCCTGCGCTTGATGGATGTGCCGTATTACCGATGCCAGCGGCAGGAGGTTGAAGTCCAGAGTCACTGTAAAATACCTAAAATTGACGAAAAACTACAACAGTAATCATAAGGATACGGCCAGACCTGAGTAGCTCCGTGTAAAACTTGAACTGAACTGCCGCAGTTCAGATAGACCTTGGATATCCGATAGACCACTTGAGAACAATAATATCAAGACCAGGGTGAGCGGCGGTAGGAAACGGGCCGGATGTCAAAGCGTACTAAGCAAGTACTATTGATGAACGATGCGTTGGTATGCGATGTGACAGAACGTGACACGTTCATGTGGGAGGTCAAGTCAGCACAGTCTCGTACACACCCGAGTCACACATAACACTCGGACCCCAACACCAATTAATGATGCATCACCCATTTTGGTCCATGACCCTGGTCGGCAACCGTAGTGTGGCCTGCTAGGATTCACATGTGAGCCCACGAGAAGGATCCACCGAGCCACGAGCTGCGATTCGAGCCAAGAAAACGCGCTTCGATCCCCAGAACGCGAGAATCGGATCCAAGCTAGACGAGATAAGAGACTCTTGTGTTGCCTGCAGCTGAAAGACACAAAAATCAGCCCAAAAACGCGTCCTTAGCGTGCTTTAGCACCCAGCGCGCGAGGAGATCATCGTGGTGAGACGCTGACGTGGAAATGTCACGTGCGACGGTGGCGGTGCTTCGGCGGCGTTTCCTCTTTGAAAGTTTCTCTCGAACAGCAATCACAGTCGAATCTAGTTTGAATCTAGTCGAATCACAGTTCGAAAAACGCGAACAATCACAGGCACTTGTCCTTGACATGGCTCCGCTTTGACGTGCGACTGACTGGACGCAGGAGCAGGAACACTGTACTTGGGTGGATCGATGTGATGCTCCGCGGACCTCTGACAGTGACATTTCAACCTTCAAGCTTCGAGTTGCAACTTGACGCACAACATTAACATTGGTGGATGGATCGCTCGGTGACTCGGTATGACCCGTGTACCTTGATAAATAAATTCGGCCTGGGAGCACTGTTTATCCGCCAACCCCGAAGCGCCGGGATACCAGGGGGAGCATGGGTAATTGCTTTCAATTCATGGGCCATCCCACCCTTCCCAGCCAGTAGGATTTGCAGCCGTGGCGATGTAGTGATGTACAGTGCGCGCAGCCGATGTCCCCGAGCTCTAAGTTCCAACTGACCGGATATGTTCTTTATTATATGTAGGATGTAGGGATGATGATCCACATTACATCGCGCATGACGTTCTACATTGTATGTGGTAGGTATAATTAGCAGTGGCCGCTGCAACTTGTCCTTTTGGAGTATCGCACCCGCCACAAATCAACGCGCTTGTGCTTGGCCTCACATAACACATCAACACATTACAGCAGAGTCGAACCTATATAAAATTGAATTTGTGGCATGGGAATTCCCGCACAAAGTGGGAACCAGGGAATTTTTGAACAACTACAGTCATGTCCCGCAAATCTCTTATGGTCATCAAATGGAAAATTGATGCCACGACGACGAGAACTCCTCGGATGACTCTCGATGACTCATCTCATGTGGATGGATCCATGTCAGACAGAATCCTTCCATCCTTCTTTCCGTGATACCATTCCCGACGGCAACAAAACAACAGACGCCAACCAGCGCCAACCCGACACCGAAGCAACCGTACCGAAGCATTAATTGAGCCGGGGATCAACGCTCCGGGGATCAAACGTCGCACATGGGGATCGTCGCCGCCATGTGATTGACGCATGGAACGAAAATTAATTTGCCGCCCTCCCGCCAGTCTGTTTAGACGCCGGAACAGTGAGGTTGATTCTTCGTTCAATCCGGCTGTTCAATTCGAGAGTTGCCGGTGACGGGGTGAGTGTCTACGGGCGCACTTATTTATTCGGGGCCAGGAACGGCCGCCAGTCGTTGCGACCGGGGTGCAGGTAAGTAATCCCCGAGCTTCACGGACGGAGAGCGCAGATGCCGGGAGGAATTTTTAACTTTCTCCAGGGAGTTCGAACTTCGTGTCGTAATTGTCGGGCGGAGCAAAGCCAAGCATTTTTCTAAAACGCACTTGGAATATAATTTGAAGGCACCTCCAAGGGGAGAGCTGATTCCGAAAAACACGAATATGCCGGCGGGCCAGCCATCTTAGTAAGTTCGCATGAAAAAAACAACAACAAGATGATAGAGCGCGAGTTCGAAGTGCGGCGTATCAAGCAGATTTGTACGCTGCATGTGAATGGCCGCACTGGGGTCACCGAGCGCCATGGTCACCGACGATGTCCGTCGCGGAGAGGCGGCAGTCGGGCGGGCTGGACCCACATGGATATATCCAACATCCAGTAGTAAGTAATGATACCTATGTACACACGGAAATATGTCGAGTTTGACGGAACACTGAGTGTCATCAAGGGAACGGGGAATAATCCGGGGGTTTGTGCGCACCGGAGAATGAACACACGAAAGGAACGGGTGGGACTAGTATTTGAAGGCGGCGATCTGTTGTTAGCGCCTGGACGACGAGTTGAGAAATGTTCGATGGCGATAAGGCATCTGATAGAAAAGAGGCACATGAACCTCGCTTTTATTTGTTAGTGGTTGCATCGACTATCAGATAAATGAAAGGATACTCCAAGGGGATCCAAGGATAAGAAAAAATGATATCACCTACAAATTTATTTTTTCAGCGGAATCGGACCTCAACTAACTAACTACCGTGGGAATTTCGCTTATATAAGCCTCAATTTCACCGAGAGCAGATTTTTTTCTAGCCAGAGGCTGTCAGAGTGCATGTCGGCGTCTATTCTGAGTGTTAAACTGGAAGTTTGTGCCATGTTGAAGGAAAAGACTTTCCCAAAAGTCCAGACCATTTTGGACATCACATGATAAACTCCTTCTTTTGGACGCATCAAATCTCTGATGAGGCCGGATATGGGAATAATCTTTCATGTTGCAACTTCACGACGGCTTCACCAAAAAACACGGGACAAGCATATTCGTGTTCAGCGGCAAAAATTGCATCAAGTTAGGACGGGTTTCGAAATACAGCAGAAGTGGACCCCCTTGGGATACTCAACCAGTAGGTCTTACCAAAAGGCCAAATGACGTTGTGGAACCATGTCCGGAACGCGGGACATAAAGATGATTTGACGATGGATCAATCGAAACTTCGAGGCAGTCGCTACTGTTTGAAGAGTCATTTACAGCAGAGCAACGGCGACTTAATAAAGATTTGGTCAAAACGAACTTCATTTGGATGTCGGGTAAGGCCGGCGAATCAACCCGGTTCTACCCTTCCGGACTGTTCATTTCGTGAATGGACAATGAATGGATGAAGAATGAATTAGGGCTCCCCTAAACAAATGGGACTAACAAAGATTCGAAATCCGGTCGATGGCGAAATTACTCACACGAACCTTGGGGTAGAGCCTTAGAGGTTGTGGTAGTGAAACTGTGTATCTGTGGATTGACCGATTTTTTGAACGAGGTAAGTTTTTTCTCTCCAGTTTCTAAATTTAGTGACTGCTTTTTCCCCCATCCATTTATAGCCATCTGTCTCGCATTTCGGTCCCTTTGTTTCCGGAGATGGAAATAGTCATTGGTAGCAGCGCCCGTGCTTCCAAGCATGGCAGTGGATTTTTGGGATGTTTGCCGCTAGCAAGGCTAGACCTCGCTGATTTTTGGGTCAACATTCAACAAGTCATCCAAACGAGGAGCTCCACACCGAATGCTATACAGTCATGGTGCCGCGCAGAGGAAGACTCAGTCTGGGAAAACTTACAGCTTTATGTTGATCATTCAGGGCCTATCAAGATGATGAGAAGCCGGGGAGAAGAAATATCCGACATCGAGAATAAAAAGAGCCGCCCACAGTGCACCCCTCGCGCAGCTCTCGCATATTTGCCCATCAAATGCCTGCTCGGCCAGCTGCAAACCGAGATCGTCTGATCGACGTCAGAACAGGCTTCACTCAAACAATAGATCTTCTTGAACTGCTCTCGGATAACTTCAATCCCCCTTTCTTAACTGCCATTTCATCTACTGCTCGGTCACTGCTGAACAGTGTGGAGGTAAATCGCTTCAACAAGTATCTTCTCTCAACTCGTTATTTCTTTGACAGATGGCTAAACAAAATAGAAGTGATTGCGCTCAGTTGATGGAACAAATCTATGAGTTGCTCTACAGGGTTGTTTTCGTTTATATCAAGTCGGAGACTGGTCCAGATTTACCGCCAAGCACCATGAATCACCTGGAAAACTCACTGAGTAGTTATTTCAGTAGTTGTCAATTCTCACATGTTTTCTGACAACCCCTTTTCAGGACTCTTCACAAGGTCCATACGTTTGTGGAAGCTCAGAAAGGCGCAAGCAAGATTAGACAATTCCTTCGTCAGGGTGAAATGAGTGCATTGCTCAAGGATTGCAAGGCCAACTTGCCAGAAACATGGGAGATTTTGAAGGTAAATTCAATTCAAGTTTCACTCTTTACTTGCTCAGCGCCTTCCCAGGTTCAATTGATAGCTACAGTACATTCTTCTTTCACAAATCCCTGACAATGTATTATACTGTACTGTTTCGATCAGATTGCAGCCCTTTCGGATACCAACTCGGACCGAAACTCATCTGTGTGTGGTTGTATCTGTCCAGATTTATAATCTACTCACTTCATCACTAGATGACCACAATCTATTCAACCAAATCCTACAGCAGGTATGTGTTGGCCTGGCCCTCTCTTTCTGTGACATGTCCCTGACACTATCATTTGATCTCGAGTTCAAACTCAATTTCAATGCTCCCATCAGAACCCAAAATTTTCTACGGTCGTGAATCTGAGCTGTCAGATATTCTCCGACTGTTTGAGCAGGGTACACCCAGGGTAGCGATTTTGGGTACTGGTGGCATAGGCAAGACAACTTTAGCAAGAGCAGTGTTGCACCATCCACAGATGACGATGCACTATGCACACCACCGATTCTTCGTAGACTGCAACTCATCTTCCACCAGAGTCGAATTGGCTGCCCAGATTGGATCCCATCTTGGTTTGAGGCCAGGGAAAGATCTCACCAGACCGGTGGTCCATTACTTTTCAACCAATCCGGCTTCTGTATTAATTCTGGATAATCTCGAGACACTCTGGGAGCCAATGGAAAGCCGAAGAGACACTGAGGAATTCCTGTCTCTTCTAACCGAGGTCCGCCACCTAGCTCTGATTGTGAGTACTGAAAATTGGTTGTATCAACATTATTGATCCACTTTGATTAGATCACAATGAGAGGAGCAGAAATACCAGCAGATGTACAGTGGACGCGACCCTTGTTACCGTCGTTGAGCCCATTGACAGTCGATGCAAGTCGAAAGACATTCCTGGCTATTGCAGATGTATGGCACATATACTGTGCAAAAAATATGGACTGACATCTCCTCATTGAACCCAGGGTTTCCGCTGACAACTTGCCATTTTTTCAACATGACTGACATCTCACAGAAGTAACTGACAAGCATTCATGGTTGCATACAAGCTGTTCGGGCTACCACTTACATCATATATTTCCACTGGCAATCGTAGGGACTTGGTTAGATTTTAGAGAAGGTGACAAGTCTGATGACATCATTGATGACAACAAATGTGCCGAAATCCGAAAACGGAAACAGAGGTGTTTTCCGAGTCAGCCGCCCTGAAAGGTTATGCTGGCCTCCGAAAATGGGAATCATGTATTATTGAAGCTGTGTGTTCACCCTTGATTAAATAAAGAAGAGGATAATGAGACCCAAGATAAGTATTTCAAACGGTGACCACAATATGGGTTTCTTGCTCATTATAGCCCTTATAGTGCCACCAACCTGCCCGGATGAGAGGCTTTCATAATTCTATTCGCTATCAAGCTATCCGAAGCGACTCTGAGTCCTAGGAACCTAATGATTTTTGAATTATTGCATTTTACCTGATATGGACGGAGGCCGATCTGATGGGATCATTGATGCTAATTATGGAGGAAGATGTATCATTGTATGCAGATGTGGAGATGTAAGTGTTGCAACGATGCAAGCATTTTGAATGGATGTCAGCAGAGCCGCTGGCTTGTCAGCTGAACCTCAAAATCGGATGTAAGTTGTCAGCAAAAACCCTGTGAAATATGTTGAATTTTTGCACAGTATATCGCCCATACAGATGATGATCATAATTCTACCGACGTCGATAAAGTCCTCCTCCTCACTGGAAACATGCCACTAGCAATTCATCTTATTGCTCATCTGGTGGACTCGGAAGGCTGCTCCAATGTATTATCACGTTGGGAAGAAGAAAAAACCTCTGCCATCTCTCGCGGGTATGACAAGAGATCAAATATGGATATATCCATTTCCCTCTCCCTCATGAGTCCACGGATCAGAACCTTGCCCCAAGCTCGGGAATTATTAAGTCTACTCTCCATGCTTCCGGATGGCCTTTCAGATGCGGAGCTTCTACAGAGCAACCTGCCAATCAAGGATATACTCCGTTGTAAATCAGTGCTACTTGCCACTTCGCTAGCCTATAGTAACATCCAGGGACACCTCAAGCTCCTAGTGCCTATTCAAGAATATATCCAAAAGTTTCACCCCCCTCCCGCAGTTATTGTACAACCCCTTTGCCAATATTTCCAGGAGCTTCTGGAACTTTGGAACAGATACCATGGAACTTTGTCAAATTCTGGAACACATTCTCGGATAATGTCAAATGTCTCTAATATTCAGAAGTTACTTTTGAATGGTTTGCATTCAGAAAATACGGATCTGCTTAACAGTGTCAATGGGGGTACTGTATTTTTCCAATCAGATCGACACGGGGTGTGACGCGTGACCTACTGGGACCATTTCGACAATTCGATACCACCGAAATTTTGGCGTGACCACTGAAAAATTTTCGAAAATTTCAATGCGAAAATTCGTTTTTTGGTGGTGTACCCGCATTAAGTACCCGCCTCAACCGATACTTTTCCCATCACGTATTCGACTTTCTTTCTTCTCCCATACATACAAAATGGTCACGTCAATCCCCTACGATTACTTACACAGCCCAATTCCTAGTATATCTAGAGTACTGCCGCGTAGCCAGTAAGGCCAGGTACGGCATAAAATGGAAATTCAGTTCAGTTCAGTTCGGTGGTTTAGGGGGATTTTGCCCTGCGTGATGCGAATTTTAGGTTCGATAAAGGCCTGAGTGACGCGTGACATCGACCAAAATTCGATATCGATACGGTGGTGTGTGACGCGTGACTATTGATCTGAATGAAAAAATACAGTATTCCATCTGAACAGTTTCAGCACGACAACGGGTCGACAATATCTCTCACTGATGGATCACATCTCCAAACTTATTCCACAGCTAGACAATCATAAATTGGAGGTGCATTTCATCATTGCACAGTTGAATTCATGGAGGCTGCGCCCACTTCGAGACTCAGATGTACTTGTTGAACAAGCCCTTGGCCACTTATCCCAGGTTCACGACCCGGATCTCGAATGTAAGATTTTATTCAAAATTACCTAGCAGATATCTCAACTATACCTATTTGTTAGGCAGATTTTATATTGCTTTGGTGCACTATTGGAAGGATTGCAAGCATGATATTGTGGCAGCTACACATTTCAATGAATGTGCCCTATCTTTGTCAAGATCCACTGGAAATGCACAGTATCAGTCGAAAATACATATCAGTGCTGCTTGGATGAAGTGGCAGCGTGGTGAATATTTTGCAGGGCAAATACATGCATATGAGGCACAAAGACTTGCCCAGACCCACGGTGATTTATGGATGGAAGCATCTGCACTGCGAATCGAGTCTATGTGCTGGGAGACATTGGGAAACTACCCATATGCCCTCACCGGAACTAAAAAGGCGCGAGCTCTTCTAAAGCTTTGTGATCTGTCAGGTAGCGAATTGGATCACAGCGTCATGGGAACTCAGGCGCAGGTTCACATGATGAAATCCGAATATGCGGAGGCTCTGAATGTCCACAGAGAAATTATTTGTGCAGTCCCCTTTGACCGACATCCATACCAACATGCGGTTGCTTTGCTCAATATTGCCGAGATCGATGTCTTGATTGGTTCCCCTCAGGAGGAGATCCGGAGCAATGTCAGTAATGTAAAATCCATATTCGCAACCACTGCATATACAACGGGGATGGCATTCACCGACATGATCATGGCAGATCTTGAGCTCAGAGAAGGAAACTTGCTGGACGCAATGAGATCATTGCGAAAATGTCTTTATTTCTCATGGGGGAAAGTGTCAGAAATAGAAATTTATTGTCTGGACAGACTTGGAGATGTACAGCGATGGAACAGGGAAGATCAATCAGATTGGGCAATGATTTATCTCGTCTATTCTCTGCGGGGAAAGAATAAACTGGGTGTCTACAAAGCTCTCCAGTTCTTAGGAGATGCATTTCTTGTTGAGGGAGATAGGGATACAGCAATAAGTCTCTTCACGGGGGCTTTGGAAGGCTTCACAGCGATGGATGTACACCGTAGCAGGGCGGAATGCCTGCTGCGACTTGGTGATCTGTCAAGGGAAGATGAGGACAAAGTGAATGCTTTCAAATTTTGGACAGCTGCAAGACTTCTCTTTGAAAAGTCCTCCCAGATGAGCCAAGTCGCATTTATTGATGCAAAGTTTGAAAGCATTAAAAGGGATGGTTTCTTGAGCCTTTCAGAGATTGCCGCGCCAACATCAGTCGTTGGGAGTTTGGGTTGCACAGATTTTGCTCTCCGTGCATAAGGAACAACCCACGGCCCCAGAGACACAAAATGAGAAACTACATTTAATAGGGTCGTTCACAGTTCACCTTTTTTCTTCCCTTTTTCTTTCCCTTTTTTCCTACTTTTTGTTTTCCTTCGGTTTTTTTCTGGATTTTTTTTTCCCTTTTCAACTTAGGGATGTAAAAAGGGTAGACAAGGGAAGAAACGGCGACCCTAGGTGCAAAACTCATTGAAATGGGAGATTGGTGAAACGAAAAAGGGAAAGAAAAAGGGAGAACTGTGAAACCCCCCTCCGGGTTTCCCTTTTTTGCTTCCTTTTTGTTGTCCTTTTTTCATTCTTGCTGGTATTTGTGGTGTCCAATTGCCCAATAACTGACCTACAAGGGTGGGAGGTACCCAGTATAGTCCTGCTGTCAAATTGTGCTCGAATCAATGTAAAATATACTGTATATCCTTGTTCTGGTTCAGCAGGGAAAAGGGAACAAAAAAGGGAGCAAAAAAGGGAAGGAAAAAGGGCAGAGAAAAGGAAACTGTGAATAACCCTATTGTATGCTTCTGGCATTTATTTCAGTGTAATATACAAGCATTTTTTCACGTATTCATGTAAGAGAATGTTCAACCAAGGCTTGTGTCTGGAGTTTGTCAAGTAAGTAATCTGACCTTCGGGGCTTGGACACCTGCCTAGTCGGAGACTCCGAAAGAGTCCCGGGATTATAAGCTCTACTAAACGGCAGGGAAATCTGAACAAAATCTCCGTCATGATGCAAGTCAAGGGATCACGACATTCCTTGGAAGTTCCCGTCTCGACAAATCACTCAACGAAATTCAGTGTTGAACTTCATGGGCCGAACTGATCAGGAATTACCATCGTCGACCGATATCCAGACCAGCAGCTGCTCCAGTATGTGTCCCCGTTACTGGAAATGCACATTTCCGCACAGCCGTCAAGAAAATTCGGTGTTGATTTTCAACCGTGTGCCAGATTTCAACAGCCGAATTAGTCCGGCATCACATCACCGTGTCGGCCGATATCCGACACAGCCATTTTCCGCTTGCCTTCTTCCTCTCTTACATGACGCCGAACCTGCTTCTTGACCTGCCGCGAAATCACATCCAGGGAATCCGACCGAAGTCCTTTGGAACCTCATGGCAACCATGGTGAACTCTGCAAGAACCTTGCAAGGCGAGGTGGCGAAATCTGCTGTCCAAGTCCAACTGCTGTCTGGATTCCGTCTCTCCGGGCTCCAACAAGTTCAGACCATGGGCTGCTATCACATGGAGATCTGCACGACCTTCGGCAACGTTCGCCCATGTTCCGACCATGGAGCATGATCCTATGTTCTTCTTTGTTTTCTTTGTTCTGTTCAACTTCTGTGTCTAGGTCCGAGTCGTGTGCACTGCACAAAGGGTTATTGTTCCGGATGTTATAAATGTTCGTCTGCATTGCACACTCTCGGATTCCCTTCTGGAAGTCAGCGCAAACCTCTCCTGGGGGAGTAGAATTTATGAGGCGCCGCCGCGTAGGCGGGTACAATCCACCGGAGATACACCCTGCTCCCGGAGTCCCACATGAATGTTCGGCAGCTTTGTTCTTTGTGCTCACCGCCGCCCTGTCCGTTCTGGGAACAAGGTCTCTGAAAGCACATGAAACCGCTCCCGACTATAAATATGCGTCGGTCGTCGCCACTTCGTCAGTCAATAAACCTCTCTCCATCAGCGCCGGCGCTGCCATCTCACTACATATCCGCTCACTTGTTTTCACGATCCTCATCACTCGTTCACTGCCCAGTCCTCTGACTCGTTCTCCTAATGCACACCTCCTTCTCCGACATCCCGCTGGAGCTATGCGACCTCATATTCACGGAATGCTGGCGCGAGTCTACGGGAGTCATTCCCCACCCACGACCAGTTGATCCGACATCCTTTTTCCCCCTGTGTATTTATCTGGTCTGCCGCAGCTGGTACGACCTGGGCAAAGAAATCGCCGAAAGGGATGTTCATTGCAAGCTTCCGAGGAACATCTCTGGTCAGCGGCGTGCGAGAGCACACATTCAGGGCCTCGTAGGCACCGTTTCCTGTGCGAAGTTGCACACGGTTTCTTTTGCGACCCGGAGGCCGGATATGTGGATGGATGCGCTTATTCGACTCATCAGCTACCACACGCAGGCCGCCTCTCTTATCTTCGCTAGACGCGGTTCCGTCTTGAAATGGGAAACTGCGACGTGCGCGCCGACGGAGGTCGATTGTCTGCGACGTCTGGTGCTTGGAACCAGCATCGCTTCCTCCGGCGGCTGGCCCCGATTTTCATTCAGGGCTTGGGAGAACCTGCCCCGCCATCTTACTGTTTTCCATGCAACGAACAGCTACATGTACTACCCAGATTGTTTGCGATTACTGCGTGAATGCACTCAAGTATGTTCAATTCCATTTTCACCTCTAACCCGCTCATGTACTTCCCGAAGCTCGAAGAATGCGAAATGTCAATCTACGAGTTCGATGGCACCGTCCCACCCCCACCGAAGATCCCAGTCACACTGGCTCGGCTTCATACGCTGCATCTCGGGTTTCATACGCTGTATTCAGACCTATGGGAGCGCATCACTGTCCCAGCTCTTGTGGACCTGTCCATCCGAGCCCCTCCATACGACGAGTCTCCGAACGCTTGGGGTGTCCGGGGACACCATGTGCCGTTCATGGACCTCCTGCGCCGTTCCAACTGCAAGCTTACAACCCTCACGCTGCAGTTTGACCTCAGTGAGGCCGCGAGTGAATTCTGCGCCATCCTCGACGCGCAGCTGACGCTCGAAATCCTGACGCTCCGTTTTCTCACCCCGCATAGCCCAACAGACTCCGAGATCGAGGTCCTCGCCACCCACCTGACGACCCTGCCTCGGTTGCACACGTTGCAGATCGACGCGCACCCCTACATCGCACCGTATTTGGTATCAGACGAATGCCGTAACCTCCCAAATATCACGCTGTACGCGCCGAGCGAGGAGTGGCTCCAGAACAACCTTGCATCCGTTTGGGAAGCAGGCATGCACAACATCACGGTGGGGAAACTCCGCTTCTTCGGCGTGCATGAGCGGCATCAAACACTCCGGTGTTTCGCCTCACACGACAGGTATGAGATAGTTGAACTGTCCGATGATGAGTTCGAAGAAAGCGAGAATGAAATCGAGGACGAGGGCGAGCATGAAGATGGGGATTCAGATGAGAGTGACTCTGAGGATGACACATATTGGAGTATGTAAAGCATAGAATTTATTTTCACAATTCATTCCACGTTCTCTGACGGTAGAACTGAACGAAGACCAAAATGATAAATGCACTGGATGCTTCGAATCCAAATACATTAGGTCCTTTTGCCTCATTAGCTCGTGGAGCGTTCACACCCAGATCAGCGCTTTAGGGTTGAAAAGCCCGGGCCGTGACGGCCGCGTTCCCACGGGCCGTGAATCAATCTAGAAGGTCCGACGGAATGGGCACGACAAGGCACGACACCCGTCAACGGCTTCGACGGGTACCGTAAGTTTGCTTACGGACGGCAGCTGTCCAGCTGTTCCGAAGCGAATCCATGGAGAACTATCACAAAACGAGCGTCATTTCTAATATGTACAGCCGTTTCAAGTTCAACATCATTTCGATGAATGAACTTATTCTTCCAACTTCCTCTCCATACAAACTACCGTGACTAAGTCTCGGTACTCCAGCCGGCCAACCATCTAAGTAATGGTCATTTTTGATCACCCAATATATGGTTGATATATGGAGAACTAACGTCAAGCGAGCGCCGTTTCAGGAGTATGGCTGGTTCAACACAAGTTCAACATCACTTTGAATGGAGTAATCGTTCTAACTTCGAACTTCAGACAGACTCCCGTGACTAAACCTCGGTACTCCGGCCGACTAACCGTCTGGTGGTCATTCCTAATCACGCTTATGTGCTTCGAACCCAGCTTATAAGTGCCAACTCTCGACGACTTCTTCAATTTCGCCCACGACCTCTTGAACCTGAAAGACTATGTCTACCCTCGACGCGAAGCAACTTGAGAACGCCCATGCCTTCATGGCACATTTGACTGCTCCAAACTGGGATGCCATGGAAGCACTCCTGTCCCCAGAATTCAAGCACCAGTATTTCCCCCGTCCTTTCAACACGGTGGCGAAAACAAGAATGTCAGGGGGAAAGAAGAGTACGTCGAGTTAATGAAGTCTAGTATCTTCAAGACCTTTGAACGCCTTACGGTGTGTATTTCGACTCCGAGTTTGGATTGCGATTTATAACCACACCTCAGTTCACCGCACCGCTGGATGTCGTCCACGGGTCGAATAAAGTGGCAGTCCACGTAAGTGCAGTTTATTCAGTCGGATCATGATATCTGCTGACTGACATTAATCTATATCTATATGTACAGATTCGGTCGGATGGAACGACAAAGTCTGGGAAACAATACAATAACGAGTATATGTTCACGTTCCATTTCGAGGGCGAAAAGATTACCAGGATAAACGAGTTTGTGGACTCGAAATATACCGCAGAATTTTTCACGGCGCTCGCGGCAGAGTAATAAGTGCCTGCCGTTATGTATGTCAGTTGAACCATGCCAATTTTCCTCCAGGGCTTAGCCTTTGTAGTTAAGAAATTGCTACCTTGATTCTTTCCAGGATGTCCCTGGCACTCGTACGATGTATCGGGGAAGATTTCGTTGCAGCGTGCAGGACATCAGATACCCGTCGTATTGACCAAGTTGAGCCTGAGGTATGTACCGGGTGAAGTCCACTCTTCACCTGCAAAACAAAAAACCTGTGTTCAGCGGGGAGATGTCAGTGTTTAATTTTTGCACACTATATGTGTCATAGTGGCGCATAACCGCGCATCCGCTTTGTCCCGAAACTGTGCAAAGCGGATCAGATCTGTTCGAATCGGGCCCGAGTCGTAGGCCAGAACATGTATAGCTTTTTTCCTTCCTCTTCGTTGGATCGCTTTCTTTGCAGGTTTCAAAATTGTCCGTTTTGGGTGGCAAGCAGGGTTTACCGTTTGCTATAGAGGACAGGGCGTGAATATTGTGCCAAGTCGGGCGTCATGATTTCAGTGTTTCGATGCGGGGTCCGACCCTCCAAAATCGCAGGAGAGATTAATATTCGTTACATCCAGTCTGTGACACAGCCATACCAAACTAAGGAGTAAGGCTCGGTAGTGCGTGGCGCGCATCCGCCCACCGTGGTGGGAAATGACACGATTGCGAGCGGAAGAAGCCTGTTCGAATCAGGCCCGAGTCATTCAGGAGTGCAGAACCTTTTTTCTTCCACCGTCGAGGGAGCGGAGGATCAATTGGTACCAAAGATTGAACGAGGATTGCCGGCATATGTACCGTGAATCAAGTTGATTGAGCTGGATGAAACTTGAGAGAAATAGGTTGAGCGTCATGATCGCTCAACTTTTTCCACGAAGCGTCCGAAATAGTAGGAGCACTCGTGAAATGCAGGTGACCAAGATGGAGATACCAAACGAAGGGAGAAGGCTCGGTAGCGCGTGGCGCGCATCCACACCGTATACAGGAGAGAGGTTCAATTACGAGCGGAAGATGCCTGTTCGAGTCAGGCCCGGGCCATTCAAGAATGGACCAGGTCTTTTTTTCCACCGGCGAGATAATGGAGGATCCAGTCGCGGGGAAGATTGAAAGTGGATGGTCAACGTACCTTCAATCAAGCGGATTGAGTCGAGGCATGCATAGCTGTTTGACTGGGCGTGGGTGAAAGACGGACGGCGGCGAATCGCTGCAGCTGCAGCAGTTCCACAGATATACTTATCACATCTACAAACGAAAAAGTTGCAGATGCCGAATGAAGAACTCTGACGGTTTATCAGAATCCATGCGGCTAGGGAGGGAACACAGAGTAATCAAAATAATGGCGTGGGGGATGTGTTAGAGAGCAAGTAAGCTCGAGCAATGGAGCACGGGAACGTGGTGGAAGCAAGGTGGAAGAAGCTGGCCAACGCCTCCCCTCTGACATGCCCAAAAAAGGCATATCTAATCAAAAGATGTGTCAGCTCTGATACTAATAGGAGGGCTGGTGAGACGAGAGCACTACGCGGTTGATGCCATTATCAATGGAACTCTGCCGTAGTGGTTACGTATATGGTATATTGTGGTTGCTGCAGTCCATGAGGTCTCGAGTTCGAACCCTCCTATTTGTTTTCTTTTGACACTCGCCGAGGCCTGCAAACACGAGGGGCCTGTCTCACGCCTCGAGGAGTCCCTAACTCCGGGTCTCCGATTGTTGTCCCGCCTCGGACTGGTTAGAGTTAGGGTGAGTACATAGTGAACAACTAGCGAACGAGTCTTTAGCGTGCCTACCTGAGCTGCTCCAGCTCGGGGGACCCCCCGAGCGCAGCGAGGGAAGGGAGGGGCAGCGAATGGTAGGTACTCTTCGCGCCCAGAAGCAGAGAATCCGCGTTAATAAATAAACTCACCATCCCAGGCTCGAACCCTCGACCTGATAAGGTCACGTGAATTGTCAGAGTGGGGGAGGCCAAGGGCACTTGGTGGAAGATGATGGTTAAGGCGTGGGAAAGCAATGCTTCCCGTCACGATAACATCAGATGACCCTGATGCGCCCTATATCGGCGGGAATCATCGATTCCGCCCGACAACGTATCCAGCTTCGCAGAATTTATATCAAGGTATGCGCATTCGACAATCATTTGATGGTAAGATGGTCCGGTCACGAACTGCAACCCAGGCTCCCTCCAATTCGGGCAGGGTGAAAGTGCCGCTTTGACATTGTAAGTGCCGTTTACTGCCGCTGCAAAAATTCCAACTGCCGCATGACTGCCGCATGGTTGAAATTTTTGTCACACTGCCGCTCTGTCACGCATTCATTGCCGCAGGGACATATTCTGAACTGCCGCCGTTACGTGTCGTGTGCCGCATGTACTTTCACCAATGTCTTTCCAACTAACTTAGTGCAAGTAGTAATTAGGGGAGCTCAAAGTAAAAGCGGCGCCGGACGCTGCTTCGCAGATTTCGCCGGACGCTGCTCGTCAGGTGATTTTGTTGGTCACATCAGATTTGATGGGAACTGTTCCGATACATCGGCGCCACTTTGCCGAGCTACTCTATGCGACTGCCGGTATTGAGGCGGACGTCGGGCGCCATATGTCGGGGGACGTCGGGATGGCTTTTGACAATCTTATGAGCAGTTACATGGTTCTTCATTCACAATGCGGGCAAGACATACCATCCAATATATATTCTTCTTTGATCTGGAAGTTGGGGGCCTGTCTGGCAGTTGTAGAACACTCCCCGAAGTCGCTGGCGGGGGCGAGGATGATGAACGGACAGTTTTGATGGCGGTGGGATTAAACGGTGGGATTAAATTGTTGGCTGATTGCTCCAAATGATGTGACCGCAACAAAATCACCTGACGAGCAGCGTCCGGCGAAATCTGCGAAGCAGCGTCCAGCGCCGCTTTTACTTTGAGCTCCCCTATTGTCTTATCATCGACCACTGGCCAGCAACTACCGATGCAAAAATCCAGTTCGAACTTCGTCGTCGTCTCAAGTTCAACGGTATTGCTCCCCGTTGAAAGTTCGCGCCCAGCTCCTCTTGGCTCACCGCTAACTTACATCTTTTTCATTCCCACCCGTTCTTCTATTATTTGTTGACCCGCAGATCGTCATCAAAACCCCGCAGAATGTTCACACCTTGCAAATTAATTACACCCTGGAAACGACCATTTTCCAATGCCTTTTCTAATTTTTATACTGTTTCCTTGAAGCAGTAATCATCAAGCTGCGACTCCTACTGAAATATCCGTCCACTGGCAATTAAAACCGGTGACCGGTTCCCAGTGTCGTTTAAAATACCCAACATGGTCAATGATCCAAAAAACATAGGATAGCAGACTGTTATTGCTGCTGTCTAGGATCAAGGAGCTGAAAAATGTCCAAAGGGTGGCCAATTCGCCAGCCGAATCCATCGCCAATGATTCCAAACCGTGCTGCGCCGAATTTTGACCATTGCTGCTCCAACAGACTTTATATTTATCTATAATTGTACACAAGTCAATTCCGGTTACAAGCACTTTCCATACCCTTTCCCAAAGCGATCTCTCATTTCGAATATATTTCGTGCATCCCAGCACACATGTGGATGGATTTTGCCCTTGATTCCGGCAACGGCGCACCAAATGTGGGGTAATTAAATTTCAATGGTCCAATGCTTACCTCGAAATAACATCGTTGGGAGTTGAAATAAATATGTTTCTTGCATGTTCACGGGAGGGATAAACCATACCGGCTGATATGGTCCAATAATCCCAATGCTTTAACGTTTATGGTTTGAAGTTTTTTGCGATGAGCAGAATTGCCGTGGTGGCTGTGTTGCCGCGTCGAGCAAAGGTTGAACAAAGTTTGAACCAGTGGTTGAAATTTGTTGTGGTGCGCAGTGACGAAACTCATTTTGCTAGGGATCTCTGAAGATATGTGGAGGCAAGTTGCCGCCAGGAGTGCCGCAGGGTTGACACTCGAGTGCCGTGAAACTGCCGCTGGCTTGAACGATGACTGCCGCATACCTGTCACATTGCCGCTGTGTCACGCCGCAGAAGTACCGCAGACTGCCGCATGCAAGCGGCAGAACTGCCGCAGACTGCCGCCAGACTGCCGCATGAAAGTGTAAAACTGCCGCTGCAAAGTGCCGCAGACTGCCGCTGCGCATTGTTTGCCGTTGTTTGGTTGCCGCTGACTGCCGCTGACTACCGCATGACTGCCGCTGTACAACTTAAAAATGATGAGCTGGAGGTCTCCACGATGAGCACATCCATCAACTCTTCATGCTCAACGATGTATTAAATCCTACGCCACATGTACGCACCGTTTTGGAGGCTAATGCCAGCGTTCAACCGCAGTTCAGCGGGTGCCGCAAACCGACTGCCGGACTGCCGCAGAAACTGCCGCTGCATGCGGCAAACGGCACTGCAGCGGCAAAATCTCCCTGCCCCTCCAATTCAGACCAAGAGTGATCAAGACCGAACAGATCTACTACCTAGACAGCCCCGCTTTCAGGAAATAACAATGTAAGCTGAGATCTGTTTCTTTGTTTTAACCTCCGTGCTTCCCTCGTTTCGTAGGTGTGCCGTAACCAAGCTGTATCTGTCGAGATCAGTGTTGGAACGAGATAGTTTCTCACTGCTCGGACTTAACAATAGAAAGAATTCTCATAATTTAAATTATAACGTTGCTTCTCTGGCACGCACAGGGGGGGTTTCCTATTCCCTGCACTGGGCAAGTCGAATTGAGGATTTGGGATGCAGTCCAGCTACCCGCACTTGCAAACCAAATCAAGGCCGGGAAGGGGAGAGGAAGGCTTGATCGCGCATGGTGCGCATTGGCATTGAGTTAATGGATTTCTTCGTCATTTGCGAATTATGTCTGTTCGATTCAGGCTTAAGCCACTCACTCGTTTCTCAGATGATTATTTTTCCTTCTAGATCTCCTACTTCAGCTTACATCGGTTGAGGCACTGTCTTTCTTCCTCTCCTCGAGCACTTGCCAAAAGGCTGGGTGAAAACACTCAGAGAGTTGGCCGTACTAAAAGACTCATGATAGAAGATTCTTATCGCAGCACCTCTCTCAACTTGATGGAGCCAAAAAATAAACGTGGAAAAAGGGGGAGACCCAGAGCGACGCACGAAATCGGAATCATAAGGCTGGACAACGCATTATCCGGGTAGCCGAAAGGAAAGCCCGTTTGTTCGAATCAAACCCATACCACATTGTATCGACGTAGCAATATTGTTTGTTCCTTTCGTTCATTCGGGCCGCACGGGGGTGAAAGACCTACGTGCCCTTGGTAGAGTTCGGTATGAAGGCTTTTATTTTCTTCGAGGTCTGCAAACATTTGAGTGAAAATAACGACGGGATACGGAGCTCGATGGGAGCCTACTCGTGTCACCCCATCTGCCAGGATCAGAAAAGAAAGAAAGAAAATACAAGAACAAAAAAACGGAAGACACAGATAGAGCACGAAATCAACCACCACAAGGCTTGGTCGTGCGTAGTGCGCATCCACAATTTGTCATAAAAATGCGGAGAAGAATTTTCAGTGGACCATGCCTGTTCGAATCAGGTCCAAGCCATAGTAAGGGATGGAAACGCTTTTTTTTGTCTGGTGTCCTTTCCTTCGGGTTTCGATGGGTTGAAGGACTCACCAAGACAGACTCATCCACGGCGCCGACGTTCCCGCTGGATGTGAATACTGGGAGAACTTGGGCACGAACGCACCGAAGTATCCCCCTCTCCTTAGTGCCGGATGCGCAGTAGCACGATTTGATTTGACGGATGCATCAAATCAACGGGAAAGGTTCAGTAGTGTGCGGTGTGCATCCGCCAATACTGCAAGCAATTACGCCTGTTCGAATCAGGCCTGAACTATGAGTCACCAAGCGTGAGATTCTTTCCTTCGCTCAGGAGGGGATGGGATGAACAAGTCGAGCTTGATTTTGTTCCTACCTCGAAGACGGATATCTTCTGCAATCCGTGGAGTGAAAAATGTCCATACGAGGTTGGGCGTTCTGACAAACTGTCAAGTCTCTTCAAAGCCCCATAACATCAACATAATATTATGCGGAGGGTCCAGGGTGGGAGTTATATGCAACATCTGCAGGCAAAACCAGGTTCTGGGGTACGCCGCAGCATTCACATTTTCACTTGTCGTTTTGATTAACGGAATGTAAGCAAAACAGAGTTCAAAAGCAAATGCCAACGAGGCGAACCGAGCGGAAAGGCTCGATGGCGCATGGACGCGCATTCACGCATCATGGTCCTGTATTGAAACATGTGAGCGGATCGGGTCTGTTCAAATCGGGCCCGAACCTTAAGTCTGAGCGAGAACATGGATCGTTTTGTTCTCATCTTCGTTGTATCGCCGTTATTTGCAGGTTTTGAACTCGGAAGCAAGCAATGTTTACTATACCGGATGGGGGTGAATATTGGACGAGACAGGTTGACGCTCAAGGTTTTTCGACGATGTGTCCTTCTGATTTACCGTCGAATCCAGTATCTGAGACAGATATACCAAACGAAGGAGTAAGGCTCGGTAGCGCGTGGCGCGCATCCGCGGTCGGTAACAGAGATGCTGAACTGCGAGCGGAAGACGCCTGTTCGAATCAGGCCCGAGCCATTAAGAGGTGAAAGATTTTTTTCCCACCAGCGAGGTAATGGAGGATAGAGTCGCTTCATCAAAAGAGAATTGCCAGCGTATGTACCGTGAATTGGTTGAAGTATTTAACATTATGTGACTGGCATGTTGTGTTTAGTCGGGTCGCGCCCGGAACGCGACGGCGGGAGAAACCAATTGATTTTTGCGCGCAAATTGGAGGCTGGAATACTCGGAACGACCTCAAGTATGGCTTGAATGCCCAATTTACCGCAGAGAGTTATGTTCGACCTCAACGGATTGCGGTAATTAGAAATTAGGGATGATAAGAGGCAATCTGAGTCCAAATGGCAAGGCAGAGAAGAGAGAAGTCAGGGATATGAAGAGAATGGTACGAGGGAGATGTTAGGGCCCGAGTCCAGTATGTGGGACATGGTAGCAGTGGGCAAACCGCGATGATGGCCAAGGTGTGGGAAAACCATGGCCTCCATCACGATGGCATCAGATGGCGCTGATGCGCCAGTCCGATCGGCGCGCAACGTAGATCCCGCCCTGCGCACATCCAGCTTCGTAGGAGGCTCAATTTCCCAAGGGCACGCAGGAAAATCATCCAGGTATGAGTTTTGACCCCAGGATCACCGCTTGCTTCCAACCAAACGAGTACCGCGGTCCTGTTTGCTTGTCTTTCCGCACCGCAGTTCCTGAGTGAGGACAGTGAATCATCATGGATACTTCAGGTTCATGCGAAAACCACCTGTCAAGATCGGGTTGTGTCTATCAAACCTGTCGGAATACAGTAAATTTCCAGATTCCCCAGCGAGTATCACCCACATTTTTCGTGGTCGTGGGGCATATATTGAGGAAGATTCCAGTTAAACACAGCAGGAGTTTTCAACTTGAAGGTGGGAGAGAATTGGACAAGTTAACAGGAAGGTACGCGGGTCAAGTCCACTATTGATCAGTACTCCTGACTTGCAAACCTTTGGAACGCACCAAACAAGGCTGGGCCGCGCATGCTGCGCATTCGCTTGCAGTTACTGGCAGGCATTGTTTCCATATAGTAGTGGATTACTATGCCTGTCCGATTCATACCACGGTCATGGTCTAGACTGATCGCAGATAAATATTTTATTTCGAGTCCTCCTTCGGATTTGACGGGTTAAGCCACTGTCTTTCCTTGTCCTCGAGAACTTGCAGTTGCCTCAGGGCCGGGTTAAATATAGAGTGGCCGTATTATATACGTACATACTGATTCAGACCCAGGAGATGAGCGCGACGTCCCCGTATCTGCCTTAATCCAACACACAAAGATATGCCGACAACGATGGATGCACCGCAACATCCACAAGGTTTGGTAGCGCATCGCGCGCATCCGCGTTCTGTGGACCGAGAAAAGAGTTCCAGCGGATCATTCCTGTTCGAGTCAGGCCCAAGCCATAGTTCAGTTGTATGGCGTCTTTCCTTTACGTTCCGGTTCAATAGGTTGGATACCTAATAAGTTCTTATGGTCGTGGCTAGCGTTCGGTAAGAAGGCCGCTGTTTTCTTCTGAATCTGCACACATGGTGAAGTGAAAATTTGCGCGAGGTCTATTGTACAAGTTGAGTGCGGTGACATAAAATCGGCAAAAATGAATGCGGACAATATAGACTCCCGAAAGTATTTGGCAAGGCTTGTAACGAGTGGTGCGCATCCACACGGATTGTCATAAGTAGAACCGAGGAGACATTTTCAGTGGACCATGCCTGTTCGAATCAGATCCAAGCCGTTCACGCCATCGCTGGAACCTCTTTTTCGTTTGTAATGATACGGATTTGATCATAGATGGGTAAACCTTCCATGCCCCTGTCGTCCTGGGTAGTTTTTTTGGGAGAAATTCGCCGTGGTTCAGTAGCAACTGAATTGCAAGCAGTCTACGCCCTGTCGAACCTTCAGGCCTGAGCTATTCTTGAGCTTTTTACACTCGGTGAGGAGGAGATTGGAAAAAGATCATCGAAATGTGTATCTTCTGGAAACCCGTCGAGTGAAAAATGAGAGGCGGTGGGAGAGCCGTCCGTGCTGCCTGACAACAAAGAGCATCGACAAAAGAAGTGTTGCGAACGAGATGCACGCACCAAAACGAAAAGGCTCTGTGGCCCTTCAAATCAGCCCGAGTCTGGGATGAGACAATTGCATACCGTTTATCTCCTCTTCTCTGGATCGGTACGAGTTGTTTGGAGTTTTTTGGGCCCTCCATTTCCAGAGACAAGCAGTGTTTACTATACCGGACCCGCCATGGAGATTGTGAAACAGGTTGGCGTCTTGATCGCTCAGACGGCACCGCTGGACTCGCGAAAATCAAGTGAGCAAAGATGGAGATACCGAACCGAACAGGGCTCGGTAGGACGTGGCGGGAATCTGCACACCGTAACCAAGCAGCCATCACAAATCGGGAGCGGAAGATTCCTGTTCGAACTGGCCCAAGCCACGCACATGTGGTGTAAACCGCGTTCTTTTCTTACACCATTGAGGGACTGGAGGATGAGGTCGCGGAAAAGATTGAAAGTAGATTACTCGCGGACCTTGAATCAAGCCGATTGAGTTGAAGCGTGCAAGTTATTTGCCTGTGAGCGTGCATACGAGTGGCAGGATACTAATCAGACCACTCACAAGTGTTAAAAAGGATTTACACAACACTTTGCCCTCCGCAACTGCTCAACGACTGGCCACGAGTCGCATACCAAGAACGTTACGATGCGAGCCCAACGATAAGAAGAAACATGCGCGTGAGGTAGGTGTCGATCCTTATTCTTCGAAGGTATGGAAGTGCTTATGATTTACACAACCTGTAGCGGGTGCGCATCCGCCTCGCTGATGAGGACCTCGGTGTCCCCCACCGACGCTGACTCCTCTTCGAGCTCTGCACGTAGTTTTGCCGCCAGCGTCGGGAGGTAGCCTCGCTCGGTGTTCGTGTGGCCGCCTATAGAGAAGAAAACAATTTCAGAATGATACACAGGATGGAAGACGACCCGTCGTAACGTACAGAGCATGACATGTGTCCCAGACGCCAAAGCGGCGAGGACGTCGTGCTATAGGGATAAAGAAATTATTAATCAGCATGAACCATGCGAGAAGTGCAACGAGAAGCGTACATGTTGCATTTCGCCAGTGAAATACAGATCGGCGATAGCTTTGGTCTCGGAGAACAAGCCACCTCCAGACCCGGCGCAGATGGCCACAGTACTGACCATGCGATCGGGGCGCAGGGGCGAGTAACCTACCTGGACTATCGAGTAGATTGAGCGACCACAAACGTGAATAATATGCTTCGAGGATTCAGAAGTAGGAGATTTACTGTGCGAGAGTCCAAGACTCTTCTTGATGCGGCCCTGAAGGACACTCATCGCAACCGGCGGCTCGAACCTCAAGCTGCGTCCCGGAGCGCCGAGTGTCTCGTCGTGTTTCGCGCCGAGCCCGCTAACCAAATTTTCGTCACCACCGAGACACTCAACAAGCCAGTCGTTGATCCCGCCAGTGACACCATCCAGCGCAGAGTGGGGACTGTAGATCGATATTCCGGCGGCCGCGCAGCGCAAAAGCGTTGCTTGCAGAGGCGTCGCGAGCGTGAGGGATTTGAGGCCACTGAAAATTGGTGGGTGGTACGCGACGACCATAGAGACGTTATTCGCAATAGCTTCATCGCAGACGGTGGTGGTGAGGCTGCGATTTCGGTGAGCTCCAAATAAATAAACAAAGGATGATCAAAAGACAAACTCGATTGTAAGCAGCACACGGTTTTTGGTGCCATTTTTGATGGGGGATTCTGAAATAAATTGAAGAAATGCCAAAGTCGGTATTAGGAATCAATAATACCCAGAATGAGGCCGGTCTTTTCCAAGAATGAGCGTCAAGTATGTGAGGGATCGGTTGAGGATTTAGACCGACGTTGTCCCAGGATCCAGCCAGGACCGGAGGCGCAATGCGCTTCATTGCATTGCATACTGCTTTTGTGAGGACGTTGCTGAGGATGGCCATGTCTGAAGGTAAGTTTGTTCGGGCGAGATGAGGGTAGGAAGAGAGCGGGAAAATGCTGTGCTGCTTACCTACACCATCCACGTGGCCGCGGCAGCCCCGATTCCTCCTTCCTTTCTCCCTCCATCGTCCTGCGGGATAAATCGCTTGTAGGCAGTTAGAGGTGAATCTTGAACCTAATCAGCTCGTATCTGACCTGAATTTGCACACCTGCAGGCCCCAAAGTTCACGAATTCATTCACTTTCGACATTTGGCCGAAAAAATTGAAAGTTTTCGATGGCTGACTGGGGTCTACCACCCGAGATCGAACATTTGCTTCAGAGTAACGATCCTCCCTCCGACGTTCAGGTGCGAATAATCGAAGACTCTCTCGCGGTTGCCCGGCAACGTGTTATCGCGCTGAACAATCTGCTCGATGGACCTCTGGCTACTGTAGCCCAGACAGAGCAGGTCCATGAACGGGATGCGCTACTCGACAGCATTAACTGCCACGCTGCAATACTGTCCGTCGTGCGTCGTATACCCACCGAGATACTGTGCGATATTTTGGCCCTGACACTACCACACGGGAGGGACGTGTTCAGCGCCGGTGCACTGATCACCGTCCCGACGCCGCCCTGGCATCTTGGCTGGATCAGCCGGAGCTGGAGGGACTGTGCAATTGGATACGGACCTCTTTGGGCGTCCATCCACGTGGAGACGCACAAGACAGAGACCGACCAATCAGTCTCCCATGCCGCCTTGGAAACACAACTTCATCGCTCCGGCAACTCTGATCTGGAGGTTACCTTTACCTGGGGCGTTCAAACCCCGCATTTACGTGCCCTCACTGACGTCGTGGTCGTCCACAGTACCCGTTGGGCATCATTGACCTTACACTGGACAGATGGGACCGACACAGACTTAATCCGCTCGTTGTTGCCAATTTCCGGACGACTTCTGAACCTGAGGCACTTGGAGCTCCCTGGAAGGCCTAGTTTGGCCGACCTCCCTGAGGATCTGCGACAACTGTTTGTGACTGCCCCACAGTTGCGAAAGGTCTTTCTCACAAACAAGCATTACAACTACATTTCCCCCACTTTCTTTATGCCCTGGGCGCAACTCACACATCTCAGGGTAGTCTATGGTACCCATTCCTACGCCTACGATAGTCTGTCCGCCGCGACCAATCTGGCCGAGTTGGGAATCGAGTTCGATGAGGACGAAGAAAACACGTGGCCGCTGTCCACGCGTCCCATTGTCTTACCCCATCTGCGGCGATTGCGCGTATACGAGTCATGGATCTTGGGATTCATCGAGGCTCCAAGACTGGAATACCTCTTTCTTTACGACGGTTTCGACGAGGTGCTTCCATTCCTCCGCCGCTCAGGATGCCAGTTACTTGGACTCGGCACAACGTCAATGGCCATGGAAAGTCTTCCCATCCTCCGCGCCTTGCCGCATCTTCTCCACCTCCACCACTTCAGCTTCATCGGCGGCGAGGTCCAGAATTTCCTCGCTGCCCTGACACTTTCTGGCGAGCCCACGGATATTGGCCCGCATTTGATATCTCTACAACTGTCCAACTGTAGTAGGGAGGCAGGGGACCACGACGCGTTGTATGTCATGGCTGCGTCTCGACCGACCCTGGTGTTCCTCCAGATATATACATCTTACGATATTCCCCGCGACCAACTAACGAAATTGGACGGGTTGCGGGAAGCGGGTCTGGATTTACGCATTTCCCATGCGGGGGACCTCAACGAAAGGTATCCTGATATGATCCCTCCGTAGGTGAGTGCAATCTTTTAATTCCGGTGCATTCTGTTGTATTGACAGAGATTTTCCTTCAGTTTTCTTCGTGTAATTAGCCATCCCTGTTCAAATAAGACGAGAAGCGTTTCCCACTGAATCTCTCGTAATATAAGTATACCTTTAAGCTGTGGCTATTACCCGTAGGGTGAGATTTCCTCAACGAAACTCAACTTTTTGCAGGTCCCCAGACACTGACAGCTGAAAGAAATGGATGGACATGTGCGCGGTGAAACAAGTCTCTCAGTACAGCCAATCTACTCTGGATACGCTCGGTCAGTCCTTGACCACAATCGTAAAATTCGCAACTACACGACAGACAGAAACGAATTACAGTAAGGCGTCGAATCTGAGGCGCGATAAACAAAAAAAATTGCCCGAAACCTCAGACCGCCCGAGCCCGATTCGAACAGGCGTGATCCAGGGGAAGCGTTTCCCAACGACAGGCCCCGGATGCTCCCTACACGCTAACGAGCCTCTTGAGTTGTTTTGAGGTCTGTCTCAATGTTCATCTCCATACCGTTTTCTCAGCGCTCAAGCCGAGCCGTAGTTTCCGCATTTTTAGCATCTCAGGGATCCGACCGCCTAAGAGATGCATCATGCAGGTGAGTGCGTTCGTTCGAACTCTGAGACTGGAAATTTCACAGATTTATGGGCCGATGGGACACGATCAAGCATTGAACGAACGAAAAGATCGCTGTCCCTCTAGTCCCCCAACTGAAGTCTGGCGCACAGTGACCTTACCTGACGAATGCAGTTGAACTTCGAATTTTGGAATCTAAACAGCACGTGAGGATGGCACAATGGCACACAACACGGCCAAATCAAACTGCATCTTTCCTCTCGCCTCACCGGACGCTATTCGAGAAGCCATGCAAAATCCGTTCTTTCCAGATATCCCCCCTCCCCCTTACCTTCCGTTTCTACTGGAATCCCCGGATTACGAGGCAATCCTTCGCGAGATTCGCGAACGTCGTGAAAGGGCTCTTGCTGGGGATGCAGCACATCCTGACGCGAGTTATGGCACCGATCACACCAGCCAGTCGACCCTCCCCGATATACAAGGACTCATGGGCATCCCCCCACAGTTGTCGGGCTTCGGCCCAGCGACGGGAGACACCGTCCACCCCATGCCACTCCTCCATCCCGCATTTTATTATGCAGGGTTGCCGAATCCTGCTAGCTCTGCGACGGCAATTATGCCGGAATCCCAAGCCACCCACCCACCACTTCTTCCCGCATTCCATTACCCCGGCATGCAGGGAATCGCCAATCTCCTGCCTCTCCTCAACTCCCACGATAACCCTTCGCTCCATCCTGCATTCTATACTCCTGGAATGCCAAGTTCTCCGTTACCAGCCCCGTCGCGACCCAGCCTGAACGGCACTTCCGCCTGGGGTGATCATTTCAGTTATGGTGGCATGCCACTCACCCACGACGCCCTCCCCAAGTTCTTGATCCGACCTGGCCATGGACCTATCCATCGTCTTCCCACCGAGATGCTACTCGAGATATTCGCGCTCTGCGCGCCCAAGTACCAGGACATGGACCGTCCGTGGGAGACGAGGACCGAGAAAGAGACCGTTTCCCTCATTTCTCAGCGTCACCTCCTTGATTTAGCGCAAGTCTGCTCGCAGTGGCGTACAGTGGTTCTCTGTACCCCGCTTCTGTGGAATACCCTGGAGGCAGATTTCACCAGGCTGTTCACGAGCGAGAGAATGAAGGCGGCCGGGCACGGCGTCTGGAAACTCCTGACAACGTTCCTCATGCGCTCACAGGATGTTCCCCTCACCCTCTACATTCGTGCCACCGGCGAGACGAATCACTTCCGCACGAAGCTGGAGCTGCTCGCCAGACATTCTCCCCGCTGGCGCTCATTCAAAGGGGTTATGGATCAGGACACGATGCAATTAATCGGGGGCGTGAAAGGCATGCTTCCCATGCTTGAGCGTCTTTGCCTTGAAGGGAATGGACTTGCCACTGTCGATCTCTTCGAGGTGGCACCGCACCTAAAATGGGTGCACATATCGGGTGTATCGACGCCGCAATTACCTTGGGGGCAATTGCTCAACGTGTATCTCCACGTCACCGAGAAGCTCAAAGAGCTCCTTGCGACGGCGATGCCGTCCTTTCCCTATGGTGCAGTGGTCCAACTTGACATCTATGCAACTATGGACATCGAGCCCGCCGACCTCCCACCCGTCGTGTCCTCCGTTTTCGCCCTATCCCTCTCGGTCAGCCATGAGCCGGGCGTCGACAGTCCCGAGCATACGGAGCTCATCGTGTCCGGCCTTCTCGGCGCACTTACTCTCCCTCACATGCGCCGTTTTACAATGCACACTCCAGAGGACACTCCCTGGCCTGCCTCTTCGTTCATGGAGTTAGCCTCGCGTTCCAAGTTCTGCCAGAACCTGATGGATTTGGAGCTACTCAATGTCGCCATCCCAGCGACAGACTTGATTCAATGCCTCGGAGATCTCAAGGCACTCCGTGCGCTCACCCTGTCGGACATCGCAGCAGTGGCAGGTCGGCATGAGGAACATCTCATCCTCACCGACACTCTCTTCCGCAGGCTCGCATTCGTTACCGACCCCGCCGCATGCCTCGTGCCGCGTCTCAGTTCGTTCCAATGTTTTTCCCAGTTGCGTTTCACCCACAACGTGCTGTTGGAGTTCGTCGATTCGCGGCTCGAGTCGGGACGCGACCAAACGTTTGGTCCATTTGAGCTGGGCATTCACCGACAAGTGGGAGTAGTTGCGAACCTGGATCTCGACGTTGCACGCGCGCTCGAGTTATTACGGGCGCAAGGCCAGTTAGCCTAACTCCAGACGAACCTCAATCAATTAAAGTTGTGGATTTTATCTTTCTGTTTGCAATGAAATCATTGTGTGCGAATGAAAACTGAATGATGGTTCAGACGCGGCTCCTCGTTCCATACAATTACTCACAAGATTGCTGCCAAAGAAACGGGCAGAAGTTTATATTACTTCAGAGCAGCAGCTCGGTTTCCCACTCCGTGCCGTTTTTTCTTCCGTATCTGCAAAGGTTTTGAAAGTAGTGAGGGGAGGCTGAGTTCAATGGGAGACCTCTGTCTGAACCAAAGAAAGACTTGTCAACAAAGATTGACCCACCAAAACATCCACAAGGCTCGGTAGCATACCTCGACCAAGTCTAGCAGAGCATGCCTGTTCGAATCAGACCCAAGCCATGTCTTCTCGTAGGCGTTCACTTTTGCTGTTTCTTCTTGTTCACGATTTCGATCGCCCAGGGTTGAAGCAGGGTGGTACGGATTTATTCAAATCGTAGTAGATGTACCTCGGAAGAAGATGTGCAGAGGGCCACAATGCGATACGCTTATTATCATTATTATTATTTCCCCAATTTGAGGGGTTCGATACCTCAAGTGTCCTGATCGTCTTGGGTAGAGTTCCAGAACAAGGCCCTGCTTTTCTTCTGCATTTGCACACCGTCGAGCGAAAAAATCTTCGGAGGTCAAGTGTGCTCAGGAGGTTGGACACACCAAAGGATTCGCCCGGTTTGTTTGACAAGGAGAGAAAGAAAGGCACAAATTCCGCAGACAAAATGGACATCCCCAACTATTCAGAAAGGCTTGGTAGCGCGTGGTGCGCATCCACAGACTGTAAAACGTTTTGATGCACAAAATTCAGTGGACAGTGCCTGTTCGAATCAGGTCCAAGCCATATAATGTGGGCACACTCGTTTTTTTTCGGATCCCCATAAGCGGCGGATGCGAGAGAAAAGCAAAAGATGACCGACGAAAGCGGAGATAAATCATCCAAATTTTGTGCTGGAGGCATTTGTGTCAGCTTGAGTGGACGAGGGCAACGGTGAACCTCAAGCTAGATCAGAAGAGGCACCGGAGCTTCAAGATTACTACATATCACCTAACAAGAAGTAAATAGTCGAGAGAATGATCAGTCGAGCATTCTCAAGAACGGTGGGGTCACCGCGAGGAACGTGCCGTTACATGTCAGAAGTGGATTTCGGACAACTAAGTGGGCGTTTAGAGTCGCGTCGCGAAAGTCGCGACCTTGGTCGCGACGGCCAGGAAGTTTGAGGTCACCAAGAGCTGGATGTAGATAATCCGCCGGAAGGAGGTGTTAGGCCGGAGGTCGAGCACAGCAAGAGCACAGTGGACATGGTGGTCGTAGAACAAGCATTGCTGATGGAAATGATCTGGCATCAGATGGCGTTGATGCGCCAGGCCGATCGCCCCGCATCAAGAATGCCGCCTTTCCGAATCCCGACACGTCCCGCCTCGTCAAACTTCACATAAATCGCATGGGATACATTGATCAATTGAAACGGGGTTACTACTCACATACAGCGGCGTGGTTTATTGTCATTGAATTCCAACCACACAATTACCAAGGTTCTGAAACTTGACTTCCAGCCAACTTCCAGCACTCTGAAATTCGGGGTGCATATTCACATGACCCTGGAAAAAAATAGCCAACATTATCGAATCCCACAAAGGAGAAAACCACTCTGTATTACGGGAGCCTCCTTATTTGTTCAACAGAATGCTTGAATATATCGCAATTTGAAAATGCCCTTACTATCATGTCGAAGCGGGATTCTGGACGCATTTACAGTGGACTTATGCCGGCATCATCGACCGAGTTTGCTTTTAGCTTCGTGCTCGAAACCAGCCCATGATGGGTACCTTTTAGTTTCAGAAGGTCAGTATTGGTAGGAATTCATAGGCTCAATTCCTCGTTACTACTAAATGTACCACAGGCCGGATACAAAAACATCTGATATGTAAGCCATAAGCAGAGGATCGACATTCAACGGGAATGGAGACTGAAAAAACTCCACTGGCAAAAGAACTTAGAAGAGGGGAAAAAATCCCCTCTCGCAAATGCATCCAACGTGGCGATTCGAACCCAGCCATCATCTGCCCATGATTGTGTTCTCATAGATGGTGCACCGCATCTTACAGAGGGTGCACCGTGCACCACGTCCGCCGTGAAGACAGTCCTGGAGTCTCCGAAAGTGCGACTCTTTCAAAAAAAAGATCTCACCATCTGGATGCGTTGCAAGTTGGGGATGAACGGTAAACCTCTGCCAAGTTACACGTTCCGCCGTGTCCTCGTTTGCAAAATCAAATTCCCATTTACACTAGCATCGCGGACCGAAAAGAAATAACAACAAACCTGCTGGAGGCCATGCGGACGCCGGGAGTCGAACCCGTCGGCTGTTTGCTCACACGAAGGGAATGGGTACATAAAGCACAGCAGTGAGCCGCTCACCACATCCGCTTGAAACTGTATATTGAAGGGTGTCTAAAGCCTTGAGGTGCTTCAGTCCGTGATCACTTGGGAGAGAATTGAAACAGAAGCTGGTTCAACCGTGCACTGCGAGGTTCGTGCAGCCTTTCCGATTCTTTTTCTTTTTCTTTTCTGGCCTCTGGAAAGTCTTTGCTTCAACGAATCACCCGAAAAAAACACACGAACAAAAATACGACTTCTTGCTGCATGTGGATGTCGGGAGTCGAACCCGCTAACTGATTTAGGTAGACAGGTATCATATGTAGCAGCAGCCGTGCACCGAGCACCACATCCACTTCAATATCTACTTTTCAAAGTTATATCAGTGTTACAGCGGTGCTGGAGTCCGCAGATTAGCAGGCGAAAGGCCAGAACCACTCACCAGCGCCACCACAATTGATCTAAACTTACACACACACACTCCTGGGCTGCCATATATGCATATTCCAACCACGTTTCGGGAATTCGGAACATTCAGGTGAGTCTATGTGAATTGCATCAGGATTCAAATTCGGACGATATAGACGGAGTATCTTACATACAGTGAGTGGTGGGTGACTCTGACTCTTTCCCATATGCCGGAGGACAGCCGAATGATTTCTGCTTTCGATAGTAAAAGAAGAAGGAAAAAACAATTGACCCGCCATTGAATGCGGACGCGGGGATTCGAACCCCAACACCTGCTTGACGGTTTGGCAATGGATATGTATTTACCCCAGGGGTGCCACACCATGCACGACGTCCGCTTCAACCTCTATGTGAGGAATCCAGTAGCTAGCAGACAAGCACAGCTTGGCGAAATTTAGCAGCAGATTAGCAGCTGAGGGGCCAACAACTAACCAGTGGTCCCCACCGTGAAACTAGCATGTCGATGACAAGTACAAGCTTCAATCACGTAGCAGAAATGCGGACTAACACTCTTGTATTGCATCTGTCTACCTAGAATTGTTATGGTATCCTTTCCGCGCCACTTCTCCAACTCCATCTACCGCACATCGACCAGCTGTCCCTCCCTCACGCCCCCATCCGTGGCCTGGACCGTGCCTTCGCCCTGTCCATGTCCACCTTCGTTCCCATTCCCATTCCCATTTGCGTTTCTATCCCCATCCCCATTACCGTGGCCCTGCGTCTCCCTCTCGGTCTCCGCCCCGCTCCCATCCTCCTGACTTTCCTCATCTTCCTCATATTCGTATTCCTCTACATCCTCCAGCGACACCGAATCCGCCAGACTCGACAGCGACGCACGATACATATTCCCGCCATACGGGTCCGAGTCCGAGTCCGAGTCCGCGACGTCGAACTCGATGTGCGGCGGAACGGTTTCCGGGGAGAGCAGCGACGCGCCGATGGCGATGTTGGCGTTTGCGCTCGTGCTGGTGCTGGTGTCGACCACAATGGCCGGGCCGAGGCTGAGATTCGATGAGGTAGAGGACGAGGTGGAGGTCGATGTGGCGGTGGCAGAGCGCTGTAGGTGGACCGTCGGGACTGGCGCGGGCGGGAACCATGCGTTGAGGCAGCGCGCCTTTTTGAGGCATTGGATGTCCGTACGGATGATGTCCCGGCAGAACATGTCCATGTCGAGGTCGTTGTCGTCGTAGCCTGTCAAAGGAAACATTACGTGTTAGAATGATTTAATTGAAGATTGAAGTGAGAAGAGACGCACCGAACGGCTGTTCAATTTCCTCTCCAGCGGCGACAAACCCGAGGTACACGAAAGCGCCTACCGAGACCTGGGGAGAAAATGTCATGAGCATCACAACCATCCGATAAATTACGAGCAAAGTGTACGCACTGCGGGAACCGTATGCCACTGGAAGTCGCCCACAAGTTGCAGTGGGAGCAGGAAGAGGTACAGCCAGACGACGCTAAAGGCGAGATGCTCAATTAGCAATGTCGTCCTGATTACGATTCCATTGAAGCAACTTACTGGCTGTGTAGAAATAAAAGAAATCAGACCCACACGTCAGCCCGACGCATTTGTTGAACTCAAACGTAGAACGTACCGAATATGTACTGAGTACACACTATGGTATCGTATAATGAGCATCAAAACAGATGGATGAACAACCTGAGATAGACGTACAAAGGCAGCGGAGTCGTGAGAACCTGCTCGAGCGCTGCAGGAGAGAAAGTCAGTAACATTCATGCCGGCGAAGAAATATTAGGATAACATGGCGAGGAAACCCGCCCGAACGGATTTGGGAAAGTATAAGAACGGAAAACACCACTCACTCGTCAAGCTCGCCTCAAACGTCTGGATGCCCGCGATCATCGCACCGAGACTGGTCCCAGGGACCGTCTGGCGCGCCTCCAGCACGCTGAACCACTCCGAGAGGCAACGGAGGACCTGCGGGGAAATGAAAACAATTAGTACGCGTATCGGAGGATGACAATACTTCGCAACGGCCGGATTCGATGAGGCCAGCAGAGAGCATCTGTTCGCGCAACGACTGAACCCGCCACCGTGTCGGACGGAGGGCACGAAAAACAATCCGCCAACCAACCAACGCAGAACGCAGCTTCATCGAAAACCCAACTTACCTCCTCCGGCAAATTCTCCCCCATCTCGACCTCCTCCAGCTTCGCGACGCCCGCAGGGTGAATCGGCCCACTACCCGCCGCAGAGGGCGAGCGCATCGGCCCGCTCCACGCGCGCTGCCGGCGGCTCGAGCGGTCACGGTGTTTCTGCCTGTCGAAGTCGTCCTGGGAGAAGAGGTTGGTAAGTACGCGGATGAAAGGTTGGGAGGAGAATATGGGCATCGAAATTAAAGCGGAGAATAAGAGGTTGGATGGGAGGAGGGAAACGGGGAAATGCAGAATGAATGGTGCGAATGGCACTCGGAACACAACACAATAGAACACATAGAACACAACTGAGTGCCGAATCGAACACACCTTCCTCCCCCAACTCCCCAACCACCGCGCCACCCCCGAAAACACGCCCGCAAACGGTATAACATCCGGGCTCACGCGCCGCAGCACGCCGTCCTCCGGCGCGGGGTTCATCGCGGGCAACAGCGGCTGGTGCGGGAGGGAGACGGTCGAGGGGTTGTTGTTCGTATTGTTTTCATTGTTCGCCAGGTTGCTTGAGGGACCTAGACCGGTGGGAACGCTGCTGGAACTCGCGGTTGCACCGGTAGCGTCTGTTGCACCGCCATCCACCAACGACGCACTCGAATGCGCGTCGATGCTTCCCAGATTCAGACTCCCCGTCCCTGCCCCCGTCCCTGTCCCCGCGTCGCCGGCGGTCGCCTGCGTGAGCACCGCCTGCGCGGGCGTAGAATAGGCGGGCCGGCGCGCGGCGTGTGTGGTGGGCTTGAGGGTGCTGTTGGTCGATACTGCAGAGGAGGATGCAGATGTAGATGACGAGGAAGGAGGCGCGAGCGTTGATGGAGTGGGGGTGGGGGTGGGGGTAGCAGGGCGCACGGCGGCGACGGGGAAGTGGGCTGCGGGGATGGCGAACTGTGGGTTGGTGGGGTAAGTTACGCGTTTCCAGTGAGGAGGAAAGAATTCTCGCTAAACGAGTTAAGAACAAGGAATGTAGAAAAGCAACCGGCCGGGAAGGAAGGAGTAAGGAGAACGGTTGATGACGCCGTTTAAAATCAATCGGAACGAACACGAAGAAGAAGACACGCACATCATGCAACGGCCGGACCAAATCGTACAGGTCTTCGTAGTAGATTCCGAGCTCGCCACGGAGGTGGTGTTTCAGCGCAACTGCGAATCTGGGGGTGGGTTAGTTACGTGGCAGAGTAGGAGTAAGCGCTGTGGAGGAGAGGACAGGAAAGGTGGAGGGGAAAAGGGAATATGGAGACGAAGAGACGAAGTCAGATCACGGAAAGTGGGGAAAGAAACAAGGGAACGACCAAAGCCGACGCGTACATATAAAGCATGAAGTGAAAGTAAACGTGCCGGGAAAAGTAAACGCGTGGGGGAAAGCGATGACGGGCAGGAAAAGAATTGGAACAAGAGGATTGGGGAGAAAGAAAGAGTATTTAGAATGTGGTGCGGCATTCGGAATGTGGAAGAACATAAAAAAGCAGAGAAAAGAAAGACCACGCACGCCTCAACCAAATCCAGCGCCATGCGCTTCTCCGCCATCACCTTCGGCGCCTCCCTCCTCTCCCTCTCTTTATCCCTCTCGCGTTCTTCTGCGGTTTGTTCCCCCACAATAATGGGTGACACGACCCCGCCCGTGAGGCGCGGGGGGACGTGGTACCTGAAAAATATTACTTCGCCTTCCAGCCCCGTTCAAATAATATAGAAGCAGGAAAATGCGCACCACACAAGCCTTCCCATCGTGCGCGCGTTGCGAATGACGTCGGACCACGCGGTGCGGCCCATCCAGTACCGGTCGTAGCTGCGAGTATTCAAGGTTAGAATAAAATGAGAGAATGGAGGGAGGAAAACGAAGACGCACCCGCTAATCGCGCGGTAGGAGATTACAAAACCAATAACGACACCCATAACGGTGAGCATGACGTTGGGCACGTCGATTTTGCTTTCTGTCATGGTCCAGATGAAGACGACCGCGGCGGCGAAGGAGCTGTGGAGGCTGTTTTGCGGGATTGTCAGAAGAGAGCCTGTAGGATAGATATGATAGCATGGGACGAAACAGGACGCACACTACGGCGGGCCTGCGCGTTCGTCGTTAGCTTCGGGTACGCATACGAATACGGAAGACGATAACACACCAAATCTTCCATATCTACACACCCGTTCAAAAAACAATTAGCCTAACTTTGACAGAAATGAGAAGGAAGGAAGAAGAGACGCACCACACTCCCTCTCCCAAAAGTCCACTTCAAAAACGTATACGTCGGGACCTTGGGGATGAACGCCGTGGACGCGGGCGTGGGGCGCATCGCGGGCAGTAGCGGGTGGTTCCCCGTGAAGGACCGCTTGCCCTGGACTTTGCGGCGCGTGCTCATCTTGTTC
This sequence comes from Mycena crocata, assembly GCA_029281795.1. Classification (NCBI taxonomy): domain Eukaryota; kingdom Fungi; phylum Basidiomycota; class Agaricomycetes; order Agaricales; family Mycenaceae; genus Mycena; species Mycena crocata. The sequence continues at coordinate 104,292 of JARJCP010000080.1, forward strand.
TTACTTTAACCTTCGAATTCGTAGTCGTCACCGAGGTTTTCGAGGAATGACCACTGGCGAACGAGTTTGCTTCTCAGTGGAAGCCGTTTATAGACGCAGGCGGTGAGTGTCCCGTTTTGGTTCGTTCAAGTGTGGTCCGTTGGTGGAGGAAGGACGGGGGCGAACAAGGAGGAAGCGGGAAGCAAGGGTGACAGACAGACTGATCATGTATCCCATGTGGCTGTGTTCCATCGGCAACATTTTGGAGTGCCGTGAAGATCGGATCGTCGGCGATGGCCACAACCACCTCCATTGGGTGAAATGTCCGGGAGTAAAATCCGCACTGTGCGTTGAACTGGGACGGTGAGCCGAGAGCGGTAGAACTGTAAGGAAACGGTGATATTTTTCCGCTCCAAAAAATGGATTCCTTTCCACTCGGTGGATAAAAAAACAGATTGGGAAGTGATGCCGGTTTCGTGCCGTGTAAGCGTCGCGGGTAACAACACCCGTAGGTGTGGGAGGTTGGAGTTCGACTCGCGTTTCGGATCTACGCTTGAGCTTATTTGTGCACCAAAAACATGTGCGATCGGTGTTTTGGGCGAATCAGTACTTGCGTACCGGATGGAAAAAGGGTTGAAAGTTGAACATTGACTAGGGAATCGAATTCAGATCCTGCTGGTAAATATTATCTCACCACTCCGTGGAGGGCCATTCGAAGCTGGCGGCTGGCTGCCTTTCAAAAGAACGGTACAATTTACTGCCAACGCTCCACCATTTTAATTTCCGCTCTCACCGAACTCTACAGCCCAAAGTTCTCAAAAAATCAATGATTACGTTTCATCCAAAGTAACCTGAAAGAGGCACATAATATAACCGCCTCCCCCGCCAGTCGAAGAAAAATCAAGATAGCTCTGGTGATGATGATGGCTCAGACCTGATTCGAACAGGCATAATCCGCTGAAACGCATAAGCTTTCGAGCTGCAGTATTTGGGAACGATACGCGGATGCGCGCCACGCGCCAGTGAGCCTCTAAATGTCGTGCGCATTTCAATACAGGATCGTTTGCGCCAGCAGGTTAAATTTTATTGTAGTGTAGATCATACCAACCTACATCCCCATCACAACTGTAGAAAAAGAAAAGAAACAAAAAACGCGAACCCATCGGTCATGGCTCGGTCATGGCTCGGGCCTGATTCGAAGAGGCGGAATCCGCTGCGACTCTCGTGGTTACTTACGACGGTAGACGGATGCGCGCCACGCGCTACCGAGCCTTTCCGTTCAGTTCAATGCGTCTATTTTATGGGTGCCTATTTTCGATGTTCTGTGCCTTCAGACAGACGGGTCGCTGACTCAGAGAAGGAAAAAGAGACTTAGATCACCATTCTATCATGGCTCGGGCCTGATTCGAACAGGCATAAGCCTCTTGCAATCTCAATCATCTTGCAAGGTACGCGGATGCGCGCCACGCGCTACTGACCCTTTCTCAGTTCATTATGACTGGTTTGGTTCGCAGAGTTTTTTTAAAAAAAACCAAATTATGAAGCTTCGCAGTGTTTCGCTACAGTGTCATCGAGGTTTTGTCGAATGTTTCATCCCCCTGCCCAGTTTAACCTCTTTCTCGAAAACAAAAAACCAAAAACTATGCCCAAACTCGCCAGTCGACTTTCTTCAATCGCCAACACAGTCGTGAACAACTGACTTCTCTATCCGAGACAAACTAGGCACGAGATCAGGACAGCCGTCAGAGCAATTCATCCAAAAGGATTTCGTGGGCCTGTCTCGGCGGGGTGGGGAGTCGAACCCTACTATGTATGTACCTGTTTTTGAACGATCATCAAATTAATACAAGTCGGCGCACGCTTGAAAGTCCCTATTGTATATCAGGTTAGGAACACGCACATGGCCCTGACACACTTCTCCTAGTCCGACCTGAATAGGTTGTGGATGTTGATCCAACGGAATTTCCCAAAATGGCTCCTTATGACTGGCGAATTAACGGCGAGGCAGTTCCTTCAATTCCTTGCGAACGGTATTTCCGCTTGTCTAAAGACGTCCTGAACAATTATCAATCCACAGTACTTGCAGGGACGTTACCACCAGCGGCATGTGAGCAATTACCTGCCCGCAAGGGAAGTATGGAATTTGGGATTGATCGTGAAGGTCTACCTAATGAATCTCCACAACGTCTATCTCTCGTCGAATAAGAGCAGCAACCTCCTCTGCAACATTCAGTGCTTCGTTCTTCTCGGAAATCTCGGCCGCCAGGGCCCGCAGACCGCGCGTGATGTTCGGGCTATTAGTTCGCAGCGGTACAACCCAGAAGCGAAAAAAGATTTCCCTCTGAGACCTGCAGGACATGCAGCTGGATCCGACCCTCTCTCTCTGTCGCCCGTCGAAGGGTATCTGCCCACTCGGCGCCCGCCGAGTCCAGAACATCTCGCACAACACCAAGGTCATCGACCGCCTGCACGGCGATCTCAACATGCCCGGCCTGGTAATCGAAAGACGTGAAGAAAACGCAGCAAAGGTGCTTGACCATGAATTGCACTTGCAGGGCGCAGATGTATGCCCGATGCTCCTGATAGTCGCGGTCGAGTAGAGCGCGCAGGAATGCTCGTTCCCGGGCACCCACTTTAAAACTCATTCGCGCAGCTGTTACAATACGCATTGCGTGAGTGTTCTCACTGCCAGAATCAAGGACGACTCACTCAGTCCCAGGTAGCGGTGAGATCCACACACTCCCCGGTGACCGCCGTGCTTCCAGTCCTGGATCTGGCATGCCTGGGAACAGTAGTGGAATACCTGACATCCAGCGCATCGCCGGAAGCTGAATTTATCACGGATTTGCCCACACTGCGAAAGTTAATAAATTGTCAATATGAGGTTCAATTTCGAATGAGCGGAAGAACGGACTACTGTGTTATCGCACGTCCTCAACAGCACTGAAGTCGAACAAAAAGCGTCCAGCAGTTCAACGCGCTTCTGCGCCAAGCGGCTGAACTGGTCCCACACCTCCGCTAATTTGGGGTTTGTAGATGTCAGCGTCGAAACGAGATCCTGGAGTCCCGAGTCCGCAATAGCGTGCTTGAGCCTCTTTACGGTGAAATAGTACACCAGGCTACCAGGAATGACCTCTCGCAGGTGTAATGTTATCAACTGCTCGATATTTCTCCCGAAATCACGCGTCCCACACGCGACAAAAATATGCAGAAGACCTCCTGTGAATCTTAGTGATGTCCAGGGCCCGGCTCGGCCTGGAAGCCCGGGCTTGGGCCCGGCCTGAGGCGGCTTGGGCTTCAAAATTGCAAGCCCAAGCCCGAAGCCCCAAACAGGGCTTGCAAGCCCAAGGCTTGGGCCTGGGCCCGGGCTCGCCAGAGAATTTTTCCTTCCAACTGGAACATGCATGTAAGTGTATAAATCATGGCTTTAACGGTGAAGGGTTCAATATTATAGTTGAAAACGTCCAGCGAGCTCATATTCACATTTTTTAAGCACGCAATGGCATTTCGGGATTCCATGTTGAATTTTCCAAATACATTCCAGGTGCCGTATACATTGCTGTTCTCAGTCATTGCGGGTAGGTAACTTGATAACCACATGCTATGTAATTGAGGATCAAAATTCTCCAGTATTTTAGCTCAAATTCAGTGGCCAAAAGTCATCTTCACCCCATACTCACAAGCCCGAGGGCCCGGCTTGGGCCTTGGAGACTTGAAGCCCAAGCCCGAAGCCCGCTAAAGCCCGCTGTCGGGCCCGGCTCGGCTCGGGCTTCCAGGGCCCGGCTTGGCGGGCTTCCGGGCTTCAGGCCGGGCCCTGGACATCACTACCTGTGATTGCGTCTGAGAGATACAGGTACCCAGGTATGGTGGTGAGGATCCGGCCTAGCATCAGAAGACAATCCTCGAGTGCGCCCTCCCCCTCCTCACCGGGATTATCGAGGAGATGGCGCAAAGTATCCACGAGGACGTGCACGACCTTCTCGTCCACCATCGCAGCCCCGAGAGGCCCCATGGGTAAACGTAAGACGAGCGGCTCTTTGGGAAGTGGTAGGTGGAAATCGGCGTCGTTGACGAAGGATAGCGCCGCACGGATGTAAAGATGTCGATCAGCGATATTGGGAGGATGTGTGATGAGAATTTGAAGATAAGTGACCACCAGTTGTGTCAGGTCTTCGACAGTACCCCCGGCGCCCTCGATCATCTCATCGACCGCCTCCTGCTGGCCCTGTGGAAAAGCCAGCATAAAACGGCACAGATCGTGAAGTACGAGGTCCCTTGAGATTTGAGTCTCCATGTCGGGCAAAATATCCACGCTCGCGCAATCATGCGCCGGAACCCAACCGTTGATGATACGGCCTCATAGGCCTGGGGATTAATGAGGAGACGATCCGTGAATCTGAGGAAGTTGACGAGGAAAGATTTGACTCGCAGAAAAGGGTTGGTGACGGGCGTTTCGGTTAATGGGAGATGCTGCTGGTAGGTACAGATAAAGTCCATCCACGGCCAAAGACGGGGCCATAAAGCGAGCGCAACGTCCACTCCATGCCTCAGCTGGAGTACTGCACCCAGGGCTAGACCTGCGCACATTATGTCATTCAGTGTTTCGGGAAGAAACAAATCGAGCTGGTCCATGGTCGGAATCCGGTCTGGTTTCAGGTTGAAAAAGAAGATAGGCAGGAAGAGATCCTGTGGGGTGTCTGGTCCGAGATCCATGACGGCTGCAACATCTTCGAACGAGTGATCCCTCCGACAGGCAGCGTTACATCCTAAACAGAGTCACATCCCCGGAACGGTTCGATTAAGTAACCACGGTGTGCTTACAAGGATAGGTTGCGGCAGACGTTGTAAAGTGCTCCTTCGAAGTGCAGGATGCATGTTGTTCCGCGTCAGGAAATTCGAGACAGCAGGAAGTGGTGGTCAGGGATCAGAATTGAAAAAGCCAGCGGCGGTGTTTTTGATATCGGTAACTTGATAGATATGCGAGCGGTTTGAGTGTCAGTTTTGTTAGGATTTGGGTAGTACTAAGAAGGTTCCAAGGTTCCGGCGCGCAGTGATAGGTCAGTATGGTGTCAATGAGTCTCGGTGATTTCTTGTTACCGCTACTCATAAACTTCAATGTTGTCCAGGTCGTTAAACGGGCGATGTTCAGATATTGATGACAGTCTGGCCAAAATACCCAGCTCTAAAAGTCACTCCACTTTGTGGTGCTTACGAGTAGGGGGAAAGGGTCGAGTTGAAATGGGGTAGGAAATCATATGTGAATATTATCATTCGCAGTGAGTTACTAATTTTCATCTTACGTCGCTCCATTGTCTCATCTGTGGGGGCACGACGTGGTGGAATTTAGTCTCGTCGGGACAAGCACCCGACACAGCTTCAACCAGATATATCGATATCACGAGAATATTCAGTTCGAAACGGTTCTCGTCGTCTTTGAAAAGGGATGACTGATTACAAGAAGAAAACTGAGAAAAAGTCAGTATTAACACGAGAAATTGCACCGGAATGCAAAGACTATGCTCATCTAGGGAGGGATCATATCTGGATACGTCTCAGGAAGATGCTTTCCAGTCCTTGGATCCCCAATTAACAATTTTAGACCCTCCCGCAACGCCTCCAGTTTCGATCGTTGGCTGCAAGGGAAATGAGAGTACGAATACATCTGGAGGAACGTCAAGGTCGGCCGCGACGCAACCATGGCATGCAATGCATCATGACCGCTTGCGTTCAGCATAATGTAGAAGACTCGAAGAGATGTCAACTGCGGGCAGATATCCGAGCCGCCGGAAAGTGTAAGGGCCGCGAAAAAGTCCTCGGATTCTCTGTCTATGAGAGCCAAATGGAGGTGGAGGAGATGCGGCAGCGTGCGTAAGAGGGGAAGACTGTCAACGTTGGTCAACGTCGTGCCGAGCCCGACCAATTGGCCGTTTGTACGGTGCAAAAATGGAAGGACGCCGTCGACACTCCTGTAGCTGAAGAAGAATTCCAATCTTGGAGCCTCGATAAACCGCAATACACATGGTTTGTATACGCGCAATCGCCGGAGATGGGGTAAGGAAATGGGACGGGTGGACGGACGCCACTCTTTTCCCTCGTCATCATTATGGAACTCGATTCCCAACCCGACCAGATTGGTCGCAGCGCACAGACTATCGTAGGTGTAGGCATGGGCAGCGTAGAATACTGTGAGATGTGTGAGCTGCGCCCAGGGCACAATGATGGCAGGGGAAAGATAGTAATGCTTGTTGCGAGAAAGACCTTTCGCAACTGTGGGGCAGTCGCAAATAATTGGCGCAGATCCTCAGGAAGGTCGGCCAATCCAGCCCTTCCAGGGACCTTCAAGTGCCTCAGGTTAAGAAGTCGTCCGGAAATTGGCAACAACGAGCGGTCTGTGTCGGTCTCGTCTGTCCAGTGTAAGGTTAGTGATGCCCAACGGGTACTGTGGACGACCGCAGCGTCAGTGATGGCACGTAAATGAGGGGTATGAGTGCCCAAGGTAAAGGTAACCTCCAGATCAAAGTTGGCGGCGCGATGAAGTTGGGTTTCCAAGGCGGCCAGCGGGCAAAAATGTGAGACCAACTGGTCGGTCTCTGTCTTGCTCGTGTCTATGTATATGGACGCCCAAAGAGGTCCGTATGCAATGGCACAGGCCCTCCAGCGCCTGCTGATCCACTCAAGGTGCCAGGGTGGCGTCGGAACGGAGTCGCCGCCGTGCGGTAGTGTCAGGGCAAATATATAACAGAGAATCTCGGAAGGTATTCGCCAAACGGCAGATAAGATTCCGGTATAACTTTGGACCTGGTTTCGCAATATATCCCGTGCGCCAACCAACTCTGCTTTGGCAACAATTGTCAGAGCTCCGTCAAGCTGATTGTTCAGCGCCATGACACGTTTCTGCGCAACTGCGAGGAATTCTTAGATTTTGTGCGCCTGAAAGTCCAAGGGGGGAATCATTATTGTGAATTAGATGTTCAACCTCAGGTGGTGAACTCAAGTCATCCATCGAAGACGCTTTTCGGCCAGATCGGCCAGATGTCGAAAGTACATAAGTGGTTTCGTGGACTTTCGGCTGTAAAGATGCGCAAATCCAGATCAGGTTTGGGGTAATTACAGCCGGAATTCATCTCTAACTTTCCTAGAAGCAATATATCTAGCAGGAGGATGGAGGAAGAAAGAAAGAAACAGACGCTGGCACGGCCACGTCAAGTACGAGGACCAACGGAACATCCTGCGCAAGGTGTCTCCGGATGTCTCCGTGCCCGAAATTCTGGGCACGAAAGAAGGGATTGTCGCCCTGGCTGAGTTCCTGGAGAAATCCGGGGCCTTCACCAAAACGGGTAGACCGCGAGCAAAAGCGGAGATGCCAGTCTTCGAGGACGAACCGGAGCCCGAAGACTCCGATGACGAGACGGATGAGTACGGTTAGTCGGCAGCGAGGCTGTACGACGCACGGCTGAAGAGAAAGAGAAAACCCGCACACCAGACCCGGAAAATCCGACCTCCCCCTCCCCCCTCCCTCTATGCTTCATGTCCTATGTCTATGCGCACGCCACACGCACTGCACACGACCAGTTAGACTGGACACGCAACCCAAAAACACGAGTACATACAAGTTTAGTAGCATAGGCATTCGGACTAACCTCGGCTAGCCTCCGAATGCCTATTTCTGTGGCGAAGGACTATTGCCGATTGATCGGCCATCACTTCAGCCATTTCTCGAATTTTGCACTAAGTCCTTCCTTCAACAGCATTTTAGATACCTCAACCCTGACATTAACCGACCCTAACATTAACCAAAACCCTACCTCGAAGCCTAACCACTCACCTAACCTCTAACCACCCAAACCTTAACCAGCCGCTGCGCGGCAGGAATACGGCAGAAACAGTGCCGCCATCATTATCTGATTGCTCCGGATGATGGATAGGCGTTGGAGCCATCAATAGGCATTCGGGCGTCGGTCCGAACGCCTATGCTACTAAAGTTGTCGTGCCTCCAAAAACACCATGGCTCTACTATACCCACCTTCGGAGAATCACCCACGGCTCCTAATCCTTATTTATTGCCCTCGGGCACCGCGTCTTAGTAGTTCGTTTACTTGTTGCGGTATAGAAATGCAGATACAAAAAAAAAAAAAAAAAAAAAGGCACGGCCACGTGGCTGAAGTATATAAGCAGCACAGCATTTTCCCTGCTTGCTTCCCGCCGTCATCTCGCCCAAACTGACTTCCCTTCTGCAATGGCCAGCCTCGGCAACGTCCTCACAAAATCAGTCTGCAATGCTATGAAGCGCATTGCGCCTCCATATCTCGCTGAATCCTGGGACAATGTCGGTCCAAACCTCAGTTAATTACTCACACTTTGACACTCATTCTTGGAAAAGACCGGCCTCATTCTTGGCAATTTTGTTCCGTCGTTACGACGTTTTCATTGATCTAAAAGTATCGCAGAATCCCCCATCAAAGATAGCACCCAAAACCGTGTGCTCCTTACAATCGAGTTTGTCTTTTTATCTTCCTTTGATTATTTATGTGGGGCTCACTCGAAGATGAAGCCTTACCACCGCCGTTTGCGATGAGGCTATCGCGAAGAACGTCTTGATGGTCGTTGCTTACCACCCGCCGATTTTCAGCGGCCTCAAATCCCTCACGCTTGCGACGCCTCTGCAAGCAACGCTCTTGCGATGCGCGGCGGCCGGAATCTCGATTTACAGCCCCCACTCGGCGCTGGATGGTGTCACTGGCGGCATCAACGAGTGGCTTGCTGGCTGTCTCGGCGGTGACAAAAAATTGGTTCGCTGGCTGGGTGCGAAACAAATTGGCGGTATAGTCGGTGCTCCGGGACGCAGCTTGACGTTCGAGCCGCCGGTTGCGCTGAGTGAGCTCGAAGGCCGCATCAAGAAGAGTCTTGGACTCTCGCATAGTAAATCATCCTTACTTCTGAATCTCCGAGACATATCACTGACGTTTGTGGTTGTTCAATTTGCTCGATAGTCCAGGTAGGTTACTCACCCCTGCGCCCAGACCGCATGATCACCAGTGTGGCGATCTGCGCGGGGTCAGGAGGCAGTTTCTTCTCCGAGACGAAGGCCGTCGCAGATCTGTACTTCACTGGGGAAATGCAACACGTACGCTACCTGTTTACACTGCCCACATGCATGGTTTATGACGATTGATGTTTTTTATGTGTAATGCAGCACGACGTCCTCGCTGCCCTCGCCTCCGGGACGCATGTCATGCTCTGTACGTCTGTCTCTCCTCTCCTCTCCTAGCTCGAGACTGCCTGTTGACGGCACACCCCACCTACACCTATATTCTTTCCGCTGTTCTTAATTTTAACTTCGCGAATTGTATGTTACAGGCGGCCACACGAACACCGAGCGCGGCTACCTCCCCACTCTGGCGGAGAATCTGCGCGTAGAGCTCAAAGTGGAGTCAGAGTTAGCAGCGGTGGGGGAGACAGAAGTTCTCATCAGCGAGGCGGATGCGCACCCACTCCAGGTTGTTTGAATTACGCTCACGCCGAATGTTGTACGCCGTTATGCTATGTTCTTCGTCGCCGTCGTACGCACCTGTGTTTTTCAACTTCTTTCTCTGCTGATCGAACATTCTCTTCGACACTGGATCTTTGCCTCCGTTTGCGGGTCGGGAAAGAGAAGAAAAACTCACTCTATTCCAGATGGCTCGGGCCTGATTCGAACAGGCACTTGTCATCCGAAAACAATTTGTCGCTCGGGTTACAGTCGACGGATGCGCGCCACGCGCTACCAAGCCTCTGGCATGTGTTTGGTGGGACTGTTTTGCGCACATCGTTGCGCTTTCTGTGGGCTTCCTGTGGCCCTCTAAGCTCTATCACTCAATCTCCCGCTGAATGCTATATATCCCGATCTCAGGCAGGTCCTCGGTCGCTGTCGTGCCTGTGATTCACAAACTTGCAGCCTCTTTCGGTGTGGATTTATCATTTAGATTTTCTTGCCGCCATTAATATTGCGAGTCCAGAGGCAATAAAAAACAATGAAAGAAGGTTTCCCGCCATGGCTTGAGCCTGATTCGAACAGGCGTTATCCGAATGCAACTTAGAGATGGCTGGGTTACAGTCGATGGATGCGCGCCACGCGCCACCAACCCTCTGCGATGGTTTTGCTATGACGCTCTCGCTCGTGCTCCCTTCGGGTGTGTTCTCGACATGAAATCTCGACGCGACGTCTAACTAATCACTATTGTAGAGACCTTTGCTCCGTATACAATGGATGGGGTACGACCGTAGTTATTGAGATCGAGGTTATCCGATTTTTTCTGGTTGCGTCTCTGAAATTCACGGACAACAGTGCTTACTGTGGTATGGTATAGTGTGAGTGGACTCATTAGTCCAAGAGACTGATATATGAAAAATCAAGGATTGAAGAGCAACACAATAATGTGCCTGGAGCAATTTTAGGGTACGTTCTCTTGAGTATGCGTCAGGAATTCTTCCACTGAAGTTGGAGTCGAAGGCTTACACCAACTACCGGTCAAGCTTTCTTCTATGGTCAATGCAGGGGTGTCAGAGACCGGCACTTCAACCGTGGAAGTCCGGCCGACGAGATGACGCAAGCTCAGAGTGTCATAAAACTGAAGTTGAACGGTGGCCACGGAGATTCAGCCGACGGAGAAACTCAACGAATTCCGCCGACGTGATTACCGATTTTCGACATGAATCCCCATTTCGGGACCGCTTTCTCACCCTTGAATGAATGGAGACACAAACCCTCAAGGATTCGCTTACCGATAATATAAAGTTGCAGGCTCACCGACAGCAGGAGCTTCAGCTCTCCATGCTACTCCGCGCACTTTTACTACTGGTAATCCACGGCTTCGTCGTTGTTTCCGGGGCATCCTGCGGCTGTTCGTCTGTCACTATTCCCGTTCACGTTGATGTTCTGGTGCCGAAGAACACGTCCGATATATTTGGTGGTCTCAAAAGCAACTTGACCGACCTACGCCGCGTCAACGACACATACGACATCCACGGTGTCTTTTGTCGACCGAATGTCCCTAGCAGGAATGCAGGTGTGTTGCAATTCCGGTCGACCTCGCTACCATTCTAATTTCGAAACCTAGATGTGTTGCAGCTCCTTGTACACGGATTCTCATACACCAGCCAATACTGGTCCCCTCCAGTTGAGGAGTTCCAGAACTATTCCTACTCAGCCTTCTCCTGCGACCGCGGGCTGTCCTCCCTTGCCATCGACCTCGTTGGCTCCGGGTTGAGCTCGCGACCCAAAGATCCCGCGGACGTGCAGTTCCCCACCGGCGCGGCCACCCTGTCGCAACTCGCCCGACACCTAAAAGAAGCGGCCATCCTCCCAGGCGTCCAGCGGTTCAGAAAAATCATCGGAGTAGGGCATAGCCTTGGTTCAGGGCTTTTCAACTTCGGCGCAATCGTCGACGGCGCGCAATCCCCCTTCGACGCCCTCGTTTTGACCGGCGAGCTCATCCTCGATCCTAACGGCCCCCCTCTCGGTTCCGGTACTTCAGCCGCCCTCATCCCCGCACGCGACTCGGAGCCGCTGCGCTGGGCGGCTCTCGACCCGGGATACTTCACAGTTAACGACCGCACGGCGTTCTACCCCGCGAATACCACCGCCTTCTCACCACGAATGCTGCTGTTCGACGAGCTGACGAAGGATGTCGGGACTGTGAGCACATTTGTACAGCTGCCCATCTCGTCTCTCCCTGCCGAGCATTACCGTGGCGCCGTCGCAAAGGTTGTGGGCTCGGAGGATCAGGGGTTCTGCGGCAATAGTCGGTGTGTGGAAGCCGCGGCGTTGGCTGAGGCGGAACGCGTCGTGTGGCCTGCGGCTAGGAGCTTTGAGCTCGTGGTGTCTCAGGGAAGTGGTCATGATATGAACCTTGACTTCGCGGCGGAAAAGGCGTTCAGCATCATTTTTAGTTTTGTCGCCAAATTTTCTCGTTAGATCCTTAACTCGAGTATTTAACCATGCCTTTCTGGAATCCCTATCGGGTACAATACAATCTGGTCCCACGGAAAACCAAAATTAACGCGGGTTTCTGACTGATTTCGAAAGCCCTATGTCATGCTCGTCTTAGAGCTCTAAGGAGGTACAGCAGTAGAATAATTGAGGTGAGTTGTGAATTCCGCTCCCAAGTTCATCGCTAGTCTTTGCGTCCACCGCTGTCGCATGAATAAACTGAGGTTGAAACTTTCGCGGCCATCAGTCGGCATGGTTGATGCGAACATCGAATCTTATCTTATCGCCAGTAGAAAGGACACGTGGCCGCGCCCACAAACCACCCTCCTCAGCCCTCCTCCTTCTTCCATCCTCCGGCTGAGCTTAGTGGCTATAAGCAAGTTGTAAGCAAATCCTCAACCTGGCCGTTAATCTGACCGATTTGCCGAATACGTAGACAACAAACCATCGCCACTTCATTTTCGACATCGGGACGAAAAAGGCTTCAAAAAGCTTCCGATGGCTGACCTGGGGTTACCACCGCTCGAGGTTGAAGATCTTCTGCTCAATAATGATGTTCCCACAGAAGTCCAAACGCAGAAAATCCAAGAGTTCCTTACGGTTGCCCAGGACAGTCTTGCAGGGTTGCATAATCTGCTTGATCAACCTCTGGAAGATGCTACCCACGCAGAACTCATCCTCGAACGGGATACGCTACTCGACATAATTAAATGTTACACCGGAACATTGTCCGCCGTCCGGCGGATACCTTCCGAGATCCTCTGCGATGTGTTCGCCCTGACATTACCGCATGAGCGAAACGCATACGGTGGCGGCACTATCCCCGCGCCGCCCTGGCATTTGGGCTGGATCAGCAGGCGCTGGAGAGCCGCTGCAATTGGATACGGGCATCTCTGGACTTCCATCCACATAGGCACGGACGAGATGCAGACCGACAAGTTAATCTCGCATTTCTATCCCCTAGCCGCCGTTGAAACCCAACTTGACCGCTCCACTAGTTGTGATTTGGATATCACCTTGTCTTTTGGTGCTCATGGGTGGGCTCCTCATTTACTCGCCCTCATCGACGCCGTGGTTCTCCACAGTATGCGTTGGGCATCGCTGACCTTGCACTGGAAGGAAGAGACTAACCCAGACTTATTCCGCGCGTTGTCGCCGATTGCCGGACAACTTCCTAATCTCAGACGATTGCAGCTCACTCGAACCACTGAATCGGCCGACCTCCCTGAGGACGTGCGCCAACTATTCGTGGTTGCCCCCCAATTGCGGAAGATCTTTCTCGCAACTATACATTACAACTCGATTTCCCCAACTACCTCGGCGCCCTGGGCGCAGCTTACACACCTCAGGGCATGCTTTGGTACTCATGAGTATGCCTACGACATCCTGCGCGAGGCCATCAATTTGGTCGAGGTGGGCATCGAGTTCGAGAGTGAAGGACAGTGGTCGGATCCCGGCTGTTTCATTTCCTTTCCACACCTCCGACGGTTGCGCGTACGGGAAACGTGGATCCTGGGGTTTATCGAGGCTCCAAAGCTTGAATACCTGTTCGTCTACCATGGTGTACACGACGTACTTCCATTTTTGGGCCGCACAGGATGCCAATTACTCGGGCTCGGCACAACGTCCTTCTACAGTCTTCCCGTCCTCCGCGCCTTGCCGCAGCTCCTCCACCTCCACGTCTCTTTCATCGGTGCTGAAGTCAGGGAGTTCCTCGTTGCCCTGACGCTTTCCGGTGGCTCGGCGGACCTTTGCCCCCACTTGATATCTCTACGACTCTCCTACTCCGGCAAGAATGCAAGGACTCACGATGCATTGTATGCCATGGTCGCGTCTCGACCGAGCCTGGAGTCCCTCCAGATCTATTCGTACTATAGTTTCCCGCTCAGCCAGCAGTTGAAGCTTGAGGCATTGCAGGTCGCAGGTCTCGACCTGTTCATTTCACATTGCGAGGATCGTCAGGCGCTCCCCGTGAGGTATCCAGATATGACACCTCCTTAGGTGAGCCCAATCCCTCAATTCCGGTGCAATATTATATTTGTGTTCGCCCCGTCTTCACTCAGCTTTATTTTATTTTTTGCTCATTCATCCGAGGAGTCTGCCGGTCCATTACTGTGGTCGGACGGACATGCAGGCTTCAAGTCGTCGGACATCAGGATACGGGACAGGCGCGAAAACAGGATGTGCAGGGGGAGGGCCTTGTTGAACTTCGAATGATCAGTCATAAGATTCCTTTGAATCCGTACATGTATTTCGGTAACTTGCCGCCCTTGAATTGCATCTCAATCCGCAACCCAGTAAGTCAGACCACTTCAAAATTCCTGGAGAGACGCGACCCGCCAGTCGTCGACCAAAAAAAGATAGAAAGTATATAAGTATGTATTACGGCTTCTGTGATCTACCCATCGGTAATCATCCGAAAGGCATGAACGAATGACTTACCAAAATCAGAATACCGCTCTACAAAATGTCGAGGGTCTTCGTCTTATTGCAGAGCTGGGGAAAGGCACCGAATTAGTGATCGATGGTCGAGTGTGAGCTTAGAAGTCCTACCAGAAAGTTCGATAGATCGCCGTTTCGCGATGAGGTCTTCCGCTCTTGACCAAAAAACAATTCCTGCGTGGGCTCCCGTCTGCCAGTCCCGGAAGAATGTGTTGCAGGGCATTGATACAAAACGCGGATCTTCAATATCGGTGTCCAGAAAGCGCGGGTTGAATAGTACCAAGACGCGCAATGAGGCGCAGGTGCTAAGGAGACGACGGAAAAGGGCGGCGGAAGTGGCACCGTCAAAGGCCAGATGGGTGAGATGCGGGACGTCTGAGAGTCCGAACCAGACGCTTATATCGGCGAGGTGATCGGACACGTTCATATGGGTGATTTTCGAGAAGAATGAATGTGTGAAGTCCATTTCAGTCCCCATGCTGAAAAGAGAGCTTATCGAACAGTGAGCCCGTTTGAGCCGTAGATTCCAAATTGTCGAAGGGTATATGTGGTCGGGGCTGGACATTATATAGAGATCCTCGATACTATAACAGGCGTCCAGAAGCCATTCGGAGTGTTCGTCGGGGACCTCATAGGATACGAATAGATGGCGAATGTAACATCGAAGGAAATGAACGGGTTTGGATTCAAAACTGGGCATGAGGATTTACCATCGAGGATTGAGATGGCCTTGTACAACATATCTAGGTGGCAAGGACACGGAAATGGTCCGATATAGGAGCGGCTCGAGCCTGAGATATAAGAGTCGGAATGGACAACGGTCGAATATGTGCTTCCATTTCGAAAATGTGCCTCTCCAAATCCAAGGGAAGCACAGGGGAAAGCTGCGTATTTTCGGTCATCTCCTGCATTCCTGTGAGACGAGAGGCGAATTGTGTTGCATTTACACTCACGCTGGATCCCTACGACGGAGCTTCGTGAGACTGGTGGTGTACACAAGACAAAGCCGCTGAGAAAGCAGTGCTCGAGTTTACAGTAGTATTGTTATGTGGATTGATGGATGATGAGTCAGCGGCTTCCTTCTTGCCGTCACCAACGATTTATTTATCGATTCCTCCAAGATTCCTCCTTTCGCCAGCTCGCGTTCTCGGCGCACAGTCGACTCGGAATTTCAACTTGACTTCGTAAGTAGTATTCTAATCACTTCTTACATGTACCGGACTGGATTCGACACGGTCTGTCAATTGAACCATCCATCAGATCGACAGTCTACCGAATCACTGAAATCTCAATAGGCTCTTCAACTATTACACAGTTCCACCTCACGGCTGTCCAGTGTAATCCCAAATCCCAAACCCTAGTCTTTGTTGGCTCGTATTCGCTGTCTCAAGTACCACACCATGCTACGATCGTCTCGCTTTGTCTCATCGTTTTCTGTCTCGTTATCCTGCGTGTCGTGGAGCTTTTACCAATAGCGCCTGTCGGAGACCCGTGCTGGAGATTTTCGGATTCCTCATGAAATCGCTGCTCGGATGCCACAAACAAAAGGATGAAAATTTGAAATTGCGACGCGCGCCATTCCACAGCAAATGTTAACGCGCTTCATCCCTGATAACAACAAATCTAGTTGAATGTGGGCACATCTAGTTGCACACAAGTGCATCAGTGGAAGAAAGAATCCCCTCTAGCTAATCGCTCTCTCCCGCAAAAACCTTCTTCTCAACTCAAACTAGCAACCTTCCTCTCAAGGCGGAAGACCTTTATTGGGAAGAGACGCGCAGCGTAGAGCCACCTGCTCCCAACGACAACAAACCCATGCTTTTCATAAAGGCTCTGTGCTCCTGGCTGCATTTCAGATACATCAAGACACACTGTCTGCACGGGCGGCGCGTGCCGCCAGGCGTGTTCCAGAAGTGCTGTCATCAGCAGGGACCCAATCCTGCGTCGCCGATGGCGCACGGATACGATCATACGGCGAACCATCGCTTCGGATGGGCTCACATCGACTTGGTAGTCTACACATAAGTGGGCGCAGGTTAGTGAAAGGGGACGCGGAGAGAAATAGCACAATGCGCACCCAGCCCAACGCAACCAACCACCTCCGACCTATCCAGCTTCGGATGCTCGATCACTGCAACCCAGAGCCCCGCTGGGCCCTGTTCTGGCGCGATATCTGTTCCTGGTGCCAGGACGGGAATCTTGTAGGAGGCGGTGATGTCACCGAAGTCGGTCTGACGCGCCTCCGTGCAGTAGTCAATGAAGAAGTTCATAATGCCGCGGCGCACGCAGAGGAAGAGCGTTATTCCAGCGAAGCACAGCACGACTCCCATAATGCGTAGGATGGGGAATCGTGCGCAGATGCAGGCAAATCCGAAGGCGAAGCTAGCATATGAAACATAGGCGACGCGACTGGAGAGATGTCGAACCAGTGCCGCCTGGCAAGGGGAGTCCGCTGAAAAGGAACACACATATATGTCAGGACACATAATTTGTAGCGTCGTGCTAAACTCACGCGCGTGGGCGAAGCCCTCGTCAAGCAACGCATCCACTTGTGGGCCGTCCCGCGGCTGAAACAAGCGGATGGTTATTTCACCACCTGAGCGAGGAACAACGACGGTGGTTAGTTTCTCCTCCATGGCTATGGGGTTGGGGCGGAGTGAAATCAGGATCGGGCGGGTTTGTTTCAGAAGGCTGAGGTTATGTATACTTTGCTATCCGTACGAGTACCTCCGCAATAACGTGTCGAGTCATAATTGCCCCAATGATATGTCCGAATCCTGACGGCATGAAATCGTCCGAAATCGTCCGATACAGAAAATGGTTGAAACTGAAAGAAAAGGATGGTCCATGACCAAGCTGACTTGGATACAAGTTTTGGGGTAATGCGCCGTAGTTTGTATCCGATGCGTCGGGTGGCCAGTTGACCATCGTTGATAAAAAACCTCACCACACGGTAGATATACTTTCCGCATCCAGATCCGCCAGTTTCCAGGCCGGACGATTATCCGATCATACATGCGTGATAATCGGTGGACTCTTCTTGCTTGATTATTAAGTAATACCCTCCGAAGAGTGATAAAATTGGGGTATGAATGAATTTCTCGAGCCATAGGAAGAAATTCAACGACGGTGAATAATCTAATACGATGACACAGATTGTCAGTAAACGAATTGCGTGTGGTACCATCGGATACTCTGTCTCACGAGGGGATCGCTATTCGTCGTCGAATCGGTATTGCAGCGCTTCAAAGAAGTCAAATCACTGCCATTGGAATTTGCATATTAAAGGACGCACTAGGAAGTTGGCCAGATTTCCGCAACGCAACAAAACCATCCGCTTTGGACCAGAAGTCAACCCCGGTATGCGCTCCCAATTGCCAATTCCTGGCAGGGTGCTCACCACGGCGCATTGTTATGAATCGAGGATCCTCGACCAGTCTGACATGGACATCCAGGTTGGGCGCGGATGTGCGAAGCACGAGAACCCGCAACGACCTGCATCCCTCGAGGAAACCAAGGAACAGAGGAATGAAGCCGGGATCGGTGAACGCAAGATGGGTGAGGTGGGGAATGAGGCCCAATCCAGCCCAGAATTCTGGACTGACAGGGTCGCGATAGCCGGCGTGCTCTAGATGGGTGATGTGCGAAAAGAGCTGGTGGGTGAATTCGATCTGCAAAGGGGAGGGAAACAACCTCCCCAGCGTGCAAGACAGACGCTTCAGTGGCAGGGTGGAAATAGCTGAGAGGAGGCTAGTGAATTGAGGGCCCGCGATATGTAGGTCTTCGATCCCGGAGCAAGCGGCTAGAACCGTTTCCACAGGAATATGTGATATTATACCTATACCCAGGAAAAAACGGCGTGTGGATCTTAGGAGAGAAGCGCGTCTCGTTCCGATGAGCGACCGGAGGAAACTATAATAAAAGATGGGATGTCCCGGGATCCGTGCCAGGCCAGGGTCTGCCAGAAGATAGTCTGGCAATATGCAATATATAGTCTCGTACAATAACGGTTCAACCCTGAGACGAATCAAACCGTTGATAAAGCGAGCAATAGGACAGAACTGACCATGTTTTTACACGGGATGCTACTAGAATTAGTGTTGGGATGGAGGAGGGTCGAGAACGAGCGGCCGCTTCGAAGATTTCTCTTTCCAATTCCGGCGGTAGAATCGGTGGTTCCAGGACCGCCATGTATCTCTGTTCGTTTTCGCCTGGGGCGAAAGAAAGGTCAAAGAAAGTTCGATTCCCGATGGCAAGGTGAGTTGGTGTCAGTTGGTGACGAGCGTGGAGGCAAAGATGTATACTCCACTCGAACACAAACCCAAAGTCGAACAAACTGCCGCACACAAGATGTAAGCGCCTTGTAGGCGCCGTGAACACAAAACATTTCAGTAAAATCGCATGCTATCCTAGACGACTAGAGGCACGTATTTAACCTGAAGTCAGGTGAATCCGTTTTTTCGGTTGATTTCGGTGATGAATTGAGGCGGTCGAAGTGCCTCGCCTTTTCTGTTGAGCCATAGATGCAGTAACTTTGGTGAGGATTTCCCGTCCCTTATGATCACTCGCGCTGACGCGACAAACACATAGAATTTACATGACGACGAATTTCAACAACATCGCACACTCCAACATGACAGTATATGATTTTCCTCCTGCGAATCGCTGCTTCAGCACTTGAACCACCAAACGCTCGAAACTTCAACCTGCGCTCCTACATAGCCTATAGCATGGACGCAAAAGAAAACCCCCGAACAGAATCGCAAACACCTACCTACACAGGCTCCCTCTCGTCTCTCTCGGTGCTCGACTTCTCCCCACCATCAAGTGCCTTGTTTGCTTGCGCGACCTCCGCCAGTGTCTTTTTGCCGACGTCGCGTCCGATCTTCCATGGCGCGAAGACGTGCCCTTGCCCAAAGATCTCTTCAACCTCTTCGAGTGAGCGGCCGACGGTCTCGGCTGTAGGTCGATATCGAATATCGGATGCGGTTTACAAAGAATGATTTATGAGGGGAATGGTTCGGAAGGTTAAATCGAAGGGGGGTAGTGGGATATTCCAGTGGAACACAAAAGTAATGCAGAAACACAAAAATAATGCAGAAAAGACACGTCAGTCTTTTAAACAAGAAAAGAAGTGAGGCACGCACGGTACATGAAGAAGATATGCACAAACGCTGCAAAGTTGAACGTCCCGAAGATGAAGTACGTCTTGTACGCGATGTTCGAGAGTGCGGGTGGTACGGCCCAGGCGAGGGCGAAATTGCTGGATGGACGTTAGCGGAGTGTTGGTTGTAGAACGCAACGCCTGGGTGGATGAAATGAATACTCACAAAACCCAATTCGCACTGGTCGCGAGTGACACAGCCTTGCCGCGCACCTTTGTCGGGAAGAGTTCTGCGGGATAGGTCCACGAGACGGGCCCCATAGTCACCGCGAACGAGCATACGAAAAGGTACGAGCACACTATGATTGCCTGCAAGTCGTTCAATACCCATAGCCAGATTGCAAGAAAGGAAAGGGAGGAAAGAAGTGAAATCCACACACCCTCGTCGCAGCATCCTGATCCGTGATGACCCACACGCGTGAGCCGTCGACGGTTCCCCACTCGCCGAAGCGGCCCTGCAGCCCACCGACGAGAAAGAGGAAGAATCCCATCGCCAGTGTCCCAGCGAGAAGCATCGGGCGACGGCCCCATTTGTCGATGTAGATGATTGCGGGTACGGTGGCAACAACGTTGAGGACGTATTGAACCGACTGCGGGAATGCTTCAGGGCTTATAATAATAACGTGGTCCATAGCGACACTCACATCAGCAATCAGGTTTCCGCGCCGCCCTGTGAGCCCTGCGCCCTGGAACACGTAGATGATATAATACCTGCACTCATCCATCAGCCTCGAAAAGGAAACAAGTGAAAGTAAACGCAGAGGCGCACATCATCACATTCATGCCCGACAGCTGACTCCACATCTGCAGCGCGCACCCCAAGAATACACGGCGTGGCATTCCTGGCTTGAGCAAATCCCTGTACGACTTGACGCCCTCCGTGCGTTCGAACGTCACCTGCGCGCGAATCTCCTCGTACTCGAGCAGCACGAGCTCGGCAGTCTTATCTCCTCCGGCGTGCAGGTCCGCGAGTACCTCGAGCGCTTGGTCCTCGCGCCCGTGATCGAACAGCCACCGCGGGGACTCTGGGAATAGTTGCATACCGATGACGAGCACGATGGCGGGGATCATCTGCAGGCCCCAAGGAATGCGGAACGAGGCCGTGCCGGAGATGTACGAGCAGCCGAACTGGATGAAGTACTGGATGAGGATGCCCCAGGTGATGGACCACTGTTGCAGTGAAACGAGCCGGCCACGAATGTGCGGCGCGGTGACTTCGGCTTGGTAGATGGGGACGACGCTGGAAGCGAGGCCAACGGCGATGCCAGAGATGATGCGCCCCACGACGAGCATGCCGCGATTCTGGTAGCGAGATTAACACTGGGAATTGCGTAGGGTCGAATGAAAAGCGCACGATGGAGGCACATTGGATAATGGAGCCAATAACCCAGATAAGACCCGAGAGCTGAACAGTGCGCTTTCTACCGAGACGATCTGCCAACTGCGTAACCATGAGTGCGCCAACGAAGGATCCCGCCGGCATAGATGCAACTATGGCTCCCTGCGGGTTGGAGGCGGGATTGTGGAACGTTGCCAGGTAGGCGGGATTCTGATTCTTGTCAGTAGCTCACTCTCGCAAAGAAGAGAGATGCACATACAGAGAGTACTCCAGACATCGACGAGATATCCAGCCCAAAGAGACCCCCACCGATACATGCGAACGACCCGACGACATACTGCAGATTCGTGTCAATACAAGTGGTGGGAATCAGTCCAGAAGAGAGACATACCGGGTTCGCCGCGATGCGTGCGTTGTACTGAGGATGGTTAGTTGGATCAATCCCAGCGAATTACAGGATATACGCACTCCCTTGCTCATCGTACCAATTTTGCACTGAGGAAGAAGTAGGCGTGGGCAGGCAAGCGCGGGACCGCATACACGTTCCCAAGCTCTTTATACATGTATGTGCGGTCCGTCACGGTCATGAGTGGAGCTAGAACGTCGAATCGTGGTCTGCATAATTTTGGAGAGGGCCAGTAAATACGGTCACATGGTACAGGTCTGTACGGCATCGCCGATTCGGCGGGTGTCAAGGTGGGTTCTGTGGTTGAGGATGTTCTTGTGATTCAGGGTCCTGTGGCGATAAATCAATTGGAAAATGTTTGTGGAGTGCATTCTGCCTCTCACATTTATTTCGTGGTTTGAGTCTAATTCGCAGCTGGTATGGGAACCCATCTTCCAACTTCGATGCTTCACTTCTCGGTGGTTTTCATGAACCTCGGCGCGACCTAGATGTAATGTCAAATCTGTCTCATCCCGGACAAGTCGCGGGAAGAGCGGAATTAGCCTAGGCAGCGTTCTAGACGCGGTTTTGTTCTCAGGATGGGAGTTAAGAAGTCTCGAGCTGGCAGCCGGGACGAAGAAGGGGTCCAGCTTGGAGAACGATGGCAAAGCTGATCAAAGTTCATCCAGAATGCTGTAAGGTTTCAGAGGTAAGGTGCGGAGAATATGAAGAAAAAATACGTAGAATATTCAGTGTGAAGACTCATCGGGATAGTGTGTTCAACGCGGAGAAGGAGGTGCAGATACATGATGAGATGATTGTCAGATTGCAATCAAGGACAAGGCGCTTTTGGGGGTGGAAATTTCGCGAAAATAATAAGCGGGTGGTATAAATTGTGCATGGGAAAAAGGTGAACCTGTGATATTAAACAGCTGAGGAGTCGTTGGAACAGATAAGAAAGAAGGGACTCACCCTAAACTATTCAATAGATGCTCCATTCTCCATCCCGCTGCGTCTCTCCAGTATCAGAATACCGCTCAATGACGAGTTTTCCTTCTGCATGGAGGGAGGCCAACACTTCCTGCACCGCCGTCGTAAAGTCGCTCACTGACCGGGGATTTAATTTGAGGTCGATCCGGAGGCGAATGAGGGGCAATGTGGTGGTACCAACAGAACTGATCACATTTTCACCCGAGAGTAACGCTTTCAACGCCGCCAGCGTCTGCTGTTTGATCGGCGGGAATGCGGGGTCGTGTACGCCGGCGAAACTCACGCTGATCTCTTCCAGAGGAGCGGAAGTGGGGGCGAGCAGCGTGGTGAGGCTCTGTACGAGGCAGGAATCCTGGCCATAGTTGAGAACGAGCTCGATGGAACGTAGTGTGGGGTGCGGGGGAAGGGGGAGGATGATTGATTTCAAACCTAGGGTGGGGTGTATTAGAACAGAAAGAAACGCAGCGAAAGTAAGGCGCGTCGGACGCATGCACGAGCACCAAGGAAGGGCAAAGAAACCCAGACGTACGACAATTGAATCGGATGTGCTCCAGCATGGTAGCAGAAGTGAATACCGCGTTGTGTTTTTCGTCCTCGAAGGGGCTCAACCCTAGTTTCTGGATGTTTGCAACATGGGGTGTAAATTCCGGAGAGATGAGGAGGTTGAGGAGTTTTTCACTGCCATACGAGAGTAGTACACTTTTCCCATTCCAACTGGACGATGGAGGATGCAAGATGTCGGTGTTCTCGGGATCCACAGTGACATCGTAGAACGACAATCGTTTCGCCGAGGAGGACAGAAGAAAGGCAGCTTCCGGCCGGGGGAATTCCATAATATATAGAAGGTGAATCTCCGCCATCTTCTGCCGCTGAAGAAATTCGAAAAGCGGTTGGGTGACGATACACATAGACTTCCAGCTGTGGGCGCTGTTTCCGCGAATCGTGCATCGGCGGATGTTGACGAGTTGATTCAACAAGCCTTCGAGGCCAAAAGCGCCGCGAATGAATATATTTTTGAGGTGAATCGTCATAGCGGTGATGTACGGAATGAGGTGGGGCGATTCCGTCAGCCGACTGCACCACTGCTGACAAGTCGCTGGGGGAACGAAGCATTGGACCGGCGAGCGCGCAAGCCTTCAGCGATTGTCCATCGTGAACCCCATCTACGATAGCTTCAATGAGTTCTTGCGGGAGCATGATGGTCGGAACGAAGAAGGAACGGCACAGCCTCAAATGAGTCACACCACTCGGCGCGTTTGAGCCTCATGGCCAAGCGACGGCAAACATTTCAGGCACGGCTCGGAGGAAGCTGCCGTGCATGGGTGCAAGGGAGTTCGGGCCGGTCAAGCCGGGACCTAGGGCAAGTAGGTAGGGTCGGCCGTCAGGCCGAAAAAAATTACTTGGGTACACCCCCAAATTAGCCAAATATAATTATTGGTCCGGACCAGTTTGCAGTTGATTGTTCAGCTCTCCAACACCATGCATGTGCACTATTTTTGTGGGGAACAATGATTCAGAGGGTTGGGAGATGGAAGAAGAGTTTGATTTTGATTTTGGCGGAAATGTCAAGTTTTTTGAAGAAGCTTGGCAAATCATTCAAATAAATTTACTACGTGTATAACTGCTGCACCCTGCCGTGCGCCGCCGCTGGGCTGCCACACAAGTCAAGTACATGGCAGTACTGCAAGTCTGCAAGGAATGAAAACTCATCCAAGTTGTGTTATGGCATCCAATGAAACTTCAGTTTCAAGCCAGTTTCAATACTGGTGGATTACTGGTATGTATCTCCCATGGAAAACACACAAAATAATTGTGCAACTGATGTTGCCTCAAGCTCTGCCTAGTGTGCCGATGAGTTCCGGGTGCTCGGCATCACTCGGCACTCCCGGAATCGGCCGAAATTCACATCACGTGGTAGGGAGGGTCAACGAGAACCCAGTTTTGAAGAAAAACGGCCCAGGTGGATTTTTTGACGGAATTGAACCCCCTTGCATGGGTGTGGCCGGTGTGGACCAAGATAAATTCCTCGAAAGTGCAGGACTGCGGAACAAAGAGAAAATAACCGATTCATTCCTTGTAGGATTCATCGTACTAGTCCCAATGATATCTTTTTTTCTTAGTAGTTCAGTCGCTTCAAGGAATCCAGGATGCATGAGATATGTTTGGGCATGAGACTCTTGTCACTTAGTAATGACTTCGAAATTATGTTCAAACTTCAAAGTCGCAAGCTGCAATAGCGAGTATCCAGGTGTGTTCAAACATTTTGAAATGAGACTGGGAGTCAAGGCGAGGTTTCAAAAACGATGTGGGAAACCAATGTGAGACGGAATATTTTACAGGATTCGGGCAATTCGGGAATACATATCACATATACTGTCTTCCAACGGTTTGAACCATTATTCACCCTTGTTTGCCATTTACCCGCTAGTTAGAACTCTACCTTTTCGCACCCGCAACACTCGCGCCCCATCAACATCCGCATCAGTCGTATCCACCCCCAGTGTGAACGCATCGAGACCCTCAGCGTTTCGAAGCCCTTCGTACGCGGCCGGTTCCGCAAATACTACACCATATACACCACGAGTCCACCCAACCCCACCAACAGCACGATCGCGATCCACCCGAGGTAGTACTCGTTGCCAAAATTCCAGTGTATCGACAGTGTGCGTATGTGGCTGTCGCAGTTCCCTGCGCCGGCGAGAACAGGATCGAAGTCCACAGACAGGCAATATGCTGTGTATGCGGTGAAGACGGCTTTGAGGCCGTCGGCGAGCAGCGTCTGCCCGATGGGCAGCTGGCCTGTGGTACCCCAGCTCGGGATCCAGTCGAGGCGGGCGCCAAAGCGAACGGCCTGGGCCATTCCTTGCATGACGGAGAGGACGGCACGCCCCGTGGGCAGCGGGATGGTGGTTGCGTTGTCGAAGTTATCGAGAGCGCTCAGGACTTAATCGGATTCCGCATAGGTGGGAGTTGTGGGAAATGATCGTCTGCGGAGTTAACATTCGAATAAGGCGGTAAACACAATGAACACAAGGGAACCGCCACACTAAGATCGAACTTCGGTTCCGGAAACAGATTAAAATGAAACTTGGTAGAGATAAAAACAGGTTGCTCGACTGAAGCTGGATGATATTCCAAACTTGATTGAATCGCTAGCCGCAAAATAGCTTCATCGACGCTAGTCGGCGGTCGCGATGTTATTCGTTCTGAATGAATTGTACAGAGCATGTTAATTTACCGAAAGGTACATATTTGCAAGAGACAGAGAGTGTTTTCACCGGCTGCCCATCATTTGTATTCCATTTTATTCCTCCGAGTCCGAATCTGACTGTTCTGCACCACCATAACCATGGGTGAACAAGAGCTCCGGGATAGTGGGAAATGCCGTCCGATATGCCGCCGCTTTCACCGCTTGATCACCCGTTATATGCATATGCAGCTCTCGCAGCGCGCACCGAGATTTCGACAGGAAGGATGAGAGTTCAAAGATGGGGTCGTATCCTAGGTCCACCTCGACTATTTGGAGGGTGCGGAGGGCGGGAAGGACGAGGTTATGGAGGTATGGCGTCGGCTCTGGGTCTTCCTTGAGTAGAATCAATGATTGCAACAAGGGAAGCTCAATCTTAGGTAGTTGATCCTCGTCGAAGTTGCTATAGGAGAAGGATAGCTCGCAGTGGACAAGGACTGCAGTTTGTTGCAAGACCGTCGCACATTCGTCACGGAAAACGAACTCCAGAACGAGAAATGTCAACTGTCTCCACGGCAAGATAAAAACGGCGGGATGCCCAACGATCCTGACATAACGCAAAAGAGGCGCATCACCAAGGGTGACTGAGGGAAAGTCAGCCATAGCCAACACGTTCAGATGACGGAGGGAAGGCATCGGGCCACAAAGCAGAGGAAGGCTGCGTCCGGTCATGCTTGTAAATTGCAGATACTCCCATCGCGCTCGGTACGAAGTGACTGTTTCCATGCTTTGGGACGGTACGTCGTTATTGAGCGCCGCAACGATACGGATGGAGAGAGGATATGAGCGAGATCTCGCCATCCATGGCAGCAAGCGTTCGTTGTCGTGTTCGTCATGGAAATTATTCGTCATCTCTAGTGATGTCGCTCTCCAAAGTGCTGGAGTGGCGTGGGCGATGTTCCTCCATTTGCGACATATGTGCGTTAGAAGAGTCGGCGAGAGGATACCCACAGGAGGCGGCATCAAGGGATATTCTGGGAGGAAATGGACGAAAATTTCGGAGACGATTTCGTTGGGCAGGTTTAAGACGGGGTAAATGTAGGAATCGAGCCGCTGCTGGGCCAGATCTTTTTCCATTCGCAGCTCACAAATGGAGCGCTCGAGATCTAATATCTGCGCCGCTATGTTGGCAATGCGGGCACGGTCCATTGCGCAGCTGGGCTTTCCGCAAGCCACCAATATTGCGTCGGTAGCAAGCACGGAAACCTGCGGATGTACGATGTTCGGTCTTCGATAAAACACAATTTATATTCAACTCACCATGGAATCCATGCAATGCTTGAGTGCTTGCTCAGCAGAGGAAAACACAAATCGTTGCTCGTGGTGGTCGGGAAGAAAGCAGGTGGCACTGCCACACGCTGTTTTGACGTGTTAGGATCCGCTGACTTCGCTGTCACCATGCTTGTCTCCTGCCCTCATCTGCTTCAAGTTCTGTTCCTTTTTAGCTGGTCATGGGGCATCCTAGCTGCAACCCCCTCCAATGAAGAGATTGTAGGTGACTTCTTTAACAAGAATGGATCCACAAGCGGCAGCACCTCAGCCCACACGAATAACTGGGCAGTGCTCGTCTGCTCATCGCGATATTGGTTCAACTATCGCGTGAGTTTGGGCCATCTTATTTTCCTTATTCACCGTCGCTCATGGACGGGCGGAACAGCACATGGCGAATGCCCTGGGGATGTGCGTCAAACCAAGTATTAAATTCCGAATGATGATATTCAAAGTGTGCGTAATGCGTAAAGGTACCGCACGGTGAAGCGTCTGGGGATCCCGGATTCCAATATCATTCTCATGCTTGCGGATGATGCTGCGTGTAACGCACGCAACAAGTTCCCTGGGAGCGTTTACGCCAACCCGGGCCGTGGACTCGATCTCTACGGCGACAATATTGAGGTGGACTACCGCGGATACGAAGTGACTGTGGAAAATTTCATCAGAGTCTTAACAGGTGAGTTTCCCTCCCTTTTATTTATTTGTTGGAGGCAGATGTGTTCGCTGCACTATATGGTGGTTATGCTCTCACCGCTTCCCCACCGGACACGCGTCGATTCATTTGTTTTTTAATGGCTGACGCTTCCCAGGCAGGATGGAGCCCTCCGTCCCACGCTCCAAACGCCTGCTCACCGACGCCAGCTCAAACATCTTCGTCTACATGACCGGCCACGGTGGAAACGAGTTCCTCAAGTTTCAGGACAACGAGGAGATCAGCGCGTTCGACATCGCGGACGCGTTCGAGCAGATGTGGCAGAAGAAGCGGTGCGTCCACTTTTCTTCACGATTCTATTTTTCATCTTATGACCTGTCTTCGAACCCCCAGGTACAACGAGATCTTCTTCATGATCGATACCTGCCAGGCGAATACGCTGTACTCCAAGTTCTACTCGCCCAACATCCTCGCCACAGGCTCCTCCAAAATCGACCAGAGCTCGTACTCGGTTCGTCGTCGTTTAAAACTATCATCGCTCGGCCATTCTAACATATTAAACTGCAGTATGAAAACGACAACGACATCGGCGTAGCCGTGATCGACCGCTACACGCACTACATCCTCGAGTATATGGAGCGCATCAACAAGACCTCGCACCAGACCATGCAGGATTTGGTGCGTCCGCCTCCTTCTCCCCTGTTGTTAGATCATTATACCGATTTGTCCTCGGTTTTCTTGTGGCCTGGTCCTCCGTTTGGGTATATCTCTTATACCATTCACCCACGCAGTTCGACTCCTACGACCCCGTAAAAATCCACTCCGAGCCCGGTGTCCGGTCCGACCTCTTCCCGCGCCCGCTCGACGAGGTGCGTATCACGGACTTCTTCGGCGGCGTCGCGCAGGTCGAGATGCAGGATGCCAGTGGGCGCTCTCCTCCCCCTGCGAGTGCCAGTGTCTTCGATGACACCGCCGATGGATCTGGGCAAAACACGCCCAAGACTCACCAGCAGAGTGCACGCCCGAAGTCTGCGTCCTCGACACCACCACCAACGGTCGGGGACAGCTGGCGTGGCACGCGTGCGTGGGGTGGGGTGGTGCTTCTGGGTGTTCTCGTAGGGTGGGTTTTTTGGGGGAAGGGCGTGTAACGAGAGAGGTTTGAGTGAGGCGATAGATGTGGCGGGATGGGCTGAGCGATGTAATGGGAAGGACACGGAGCAGGATGGACTTTTTAGGAGGCGGTTTGTTTATTGACATCACATACAAGAGCTACTCACCCTGACCCTTCACACCGTTATTAGCCGCAACGTCAAATTCTGAATATGAGTAGGTATCACTCCAGGGAAGCCCAAAAATTTCGTGATCGTCGTTCCAGAACGTTGAGCTGATTGCATGACTGTCTCTCATCCCGATGGTTCTCGCTGCTACTCTGCTTCGCCCACAGCATTGTTGAAGCCTTCTCGCCCCAACACTTATATCATAAGCAAGTTCATTCCCAAGCCAGCCGTACTGCTATGGTGGGTGACCAGCGTATATTCTGAGATTCTCAACTGACACGATCGATCGAAAATGCATACCTCTGACAATCGTCGAATATCCAAGCTTGAGCAGACAGCTCTGTTGTCCCCTTGAAGTATAACTTCAGGCGACATCCCAGAGGTTCCTAAGGTTCCCTGGAATTGAGCCTCGCATGACAGGGTTGCTGAATTTCACCACGGCTTGGTCTAAAATTTGATCTTGACTCAGGTGTTCAATATCAAGCTCAAGTATCCTATCTTGACCTTCTTGGCCCGCATGTACATCTGACCTACGATTCCGGCAGGAATGCTCACTACTGGCACGTATTCATCTAGCTGAATTAATTATCTCTAAATGACATCTCTCGACTCATGTTCCCCGCATTTGATCGATCGACTTCGGTTGATTCCGAGGAGTCATTTAAATGTTGACTGACATTCTATCTAGGGGTATATGGCGGTCAAAATGCACATTTATTCGTCCGCAACTTTATTTGATCTCCGCAACTTTTTTTCGTCGTTTTGAGCCTTTTCCGCAACTTTTAGGCCCCTTTGGGTGAGTGAAAAATAGTTGCGGAACATGGTGTTTTTCCGCAACTTTTTTTGTTCAAGGTTGAGTTCCGCAACTATTTTTTAGATTCAAGTTCCGCAACTATTTTTCCACCTCAACTTCCGCAACTTTTTTTTTTTCGTGTTCCGGAACTTTTTTTCAGTGGACTTCCATTTTCAATGTGAGCTAGTTCCTACAGTCGGGGGAACCAGAACAGGTGCCAGTGGGCTTGAAATCGCGTCGGAAAGTGTGGGAATACTATCAGGAATGATCGGAGGCTGCTTACCTAACCAGATCTTGCCTTCTCTTCCTCCTCCATCCTCTCTGGAGTTTGACTATCACCCAGGCCGTTTCCTTGCCCGTCCCACTGCATCTTAACCTATCTAAAAATGCTTCTCTTGACGGGAACATCATGGACACCGATTCAAGGAGTCATTCAGTGTGAATTCTGCGGCCTGCCAGCCAGGTGTAAGTTCTTTAACCAGACCGGCCAAGCTTCCAGGCTTCTTCTCTCTAGTCAACACCTGTGGCTGTGTGGTTGGCTGTCTCCACCAACGTTGCACACCCAGCCCCCAACATCAGACCACACTGAACTGGTAAATAGTCCCCTATGAATGCTGCCTTTGACTTGAAGAACTTCTGAATTAAATTCAGTGCTGTTGTCTCTTCGGTGCGGTGTTAGATTCACCTACTGACTCGGAGTTGCAAGTATTTTTTTTCGTAAAGTGATGTGCTGGGACAAACCCGATACGTCAAATCGACACAATAACAGCAGAACACGCCGGTTAAGAAACTTACTGGAATACTGTATTTTTTCAATCAGATCGACACGGGGTGTGACGCGTGACCACCCGGGACGAATTCGACAATTCGATAGCCCCGAAATTTTCGCGTGACCACTGGAAAACTTTCGAAAATTCCAATGCGAAATTTCATTTTTTGGTGTTTTTCGGGAATCTTGCCCTGCGTGACCGGAATTTTTGGTTCGATAAAGCCGTGAGTGACGCGTGACCTCAACCACAATTCGATATCGACACGGGGGTGCGTGACGCGTGACTGTCGACCTGATTGAGATAATACAGTATGTCCATCTGTCACAATCAAAGACACAATCTCGTCCAACTATACAAAGATAGTGGATTGGGGAGTGAGATGTAGAGTGCTTCGAGAAATGAATCGAATAAAAGACTAAAGAATACAGGCGAATATACTACTCTACTTATACTGTTCTTTCAACCGTGAGAGTATCTACGCTATATGAATACCTTGTGTACTAGGTGTGTAAAACCATCCCTTTGCAACATGTATGCTATGTCATGTCCTTGTCATGGTGACGTCATGTCTGCCATGTGTTTTCCATGTGTCCGATATCTAGTCTTCCTTCAGTGCTATCTTATCCACGGGCGCTTTGTTAGGCGTCTCCAAGATAGGCGTTGGAACGATAAGATTGGTATCTAATCGTGACACCATCAGTGGAACATCTGGTTGCTTCTTGCATTTGCCACGGTTGTTGCGCCGTCGTGTCAGAGTCCTTCCACAAACACTGACTGCAATGTGTTATCTCGAGTGGACGGCGCCAGTATGGCCAGTCAACCCACAGCTTTAGTGGCAAAAGTGCGGTAGGTTTGCGGGAGAGGACAGGGTTCAAATCCTGGCGAGAAAGCTGCAGGAAGTCCTGCTGACATTTCAAAGCGAGTACACAGAAATTCGCACGGAATCCTGTACCGCAGGTCGGATTTATATCTCCGAGTCCATGCCCACGGAATCATTGCAGTCCATCTGTCAGAAGTCAACTTCAATTTCAAGAGTGCGTGTACCACCACCTCGAGACACCGAGTCGTGGACACGTCCCCCCATTTGACGTCGACATCGCCCAGCGCGAGCACAAAGCGAACATTCCGCAAAGCGCATCCACATGAGACTGACCTCGGAAGTGTGCTTTCACGGTCTCGCAGAACACCACGACACATCTGCGTAGCCTTTGCGGTGCATTCTGCAATGTGGTCAAAGCGGGAGTTTGAATTTAAAGCAGAAGATTTACCCTGGAAGCGCAGACTCAAGGCGGGGACAATACAGCCGCTCTGTAAAATGACTGGCAGTGTGTAAGTGGCAGGATCCAGGCGGAATTTGAGGAGGTAAGTCGAATTCTATCTGGAAAGTGAGAATGTGAACACTGAAGATTCAGAGTAAGTAATGCATACTAGGCAAGAGAAATGTACAATTCATATCAGTCACTTGTATAGTCATGACACAGCGTCCCCAGCGGTCTACGAGGTTCCAGGAGGCTCATTGGGAGCGCCGGACTGGAGGGTGCCCAACGCAGGATCTTGACTTTCAAGCACACAGGTTACTTTCAAGGAGCGGAATCTGTGCGGTGACGGTGCGGCGTTGTCTTAAGATGAGTTGGCTACAGAAAAGAGTACAACCAACGAGCAAAGATGACAAGTAGATGCACTTGAATCCGATAGTCCAGACTCCACAGTGCTCCCATCAATCAGCAGCAGTAGGGAAGCACTTCGAGACATTGAGATGAAATGAGATTGGCGAGATAATAACATCAACGATCGCTAAACCATACTAGACCTTGAGAGATGGAGGGAGGTGAGAAGACGAGATCTGGTTAGGTAAGCAGCCTCCGATCATTCCTGATAGTATTCCCACACTTTCCGACGCGATTTCAAGCCCACTGGCACCTGTTCTGGTTCCCCCGACTGTAGGAAGTAGCTCACATTGAAAATGGAAGTCCACTGAAAAAAAGTTCCGGAACACGAAAAAAAAAAGTTGCGGAAGTTGAGGTGGAAAAATAGTTGCGGAACTTGAATCTAAAAAAATAGTTGCGGAACTCAACCTTGAACAAAAAAAGTTGCGGAAAAACACCATGTTCCGCAACTATTTTTCACTCACCCAAAGGGGCCTAAAAGTTGCGGAAAAGGCTCAAAACGACGAAAAAAAGTTGCGGAGATCAAATAAAGTTGCGGACGAATAAATGTGCATTTTGACCGCCATAGGGGTATACTCCTCGGTTCAAGATCATTCGGGAAAAACCTCATAGATGGGCGACTCTTCGCGGCGGGGTGAAAGCCAGAACGCGAATCAAGGATACATGATAATGTACACTCGCAGCGAACAACCGGTGCACGGTCCTGTGGTTCGTCCAGCTTTGACTACCGTTCTCTGATGGATAGAATACATCAGCGACGGGGCACAACGGCTCCTGTTAACCGCCTTTCTCTATCGTTTTTTTTGGTATTGGCACCACGGGTCCATTTCATTCAAGTCAATGGATTGTCGCACGCATTAGGGGAATGACAGCACTCAGCAGAGCATACCAGCAGGGTTTATAAACATCCAAGCAAACCCATCATTGCCATCCTTTCTCTCATGGCCTACGACCTCATCGTCGGGTGAGTCTTTTGGTCGTCACTGGAGCAAGGCCTCAACTCTCCCTACAGATGCTTCGTACTTGCCTCATGGGCCAACATGATGTAAGTATCGCTATAATTGTTCTCCTAGCATGCTCTGATATCCTTTCAAAGATTGTACACCATACAGTGCGCTCCGATTTAAGAGCTCTTTCTACACCATATGCTGACATCCTCCGCTCTTTTCAGGCTCCAACAGTTCGTAATTTAGCCTTTTCTTCGAAAATCCGAAGAAGCTGACACAGTCCCAGAGTTGTCAGGTACTTTACTGATTATCCGCGAGGTGCGTTCTGGTTCTCTTAGTGCGGCAATTATCTAACTCGTGACTCACTCGTCAATAGATTCGTGGTTCAACAAGGGCACCGTCATTCTGTCTCTCTGCACCGACACGGTCACTGTGCTTTGTTCATTGATCGTGGTTTACCTTTACACGGTCTCAGTGCGTCCTCTGCCTACATTGTTGATTTCCCCCCTGAACACGCCTTCATTTCTACATAGCATTGGGGTGCGTCTAGTGAATTCCTCGTTGACTGACTGAGTTCAATTTTTGTCTTCCAGGCGAGGGAGAATACCTGCTTACACAGTGAGCCTCTCAAGTCCGTATCTAACTATCTCCTGATTATCTTAGGCCTTGGGCTGTTCCATGCTCCACGATATCTGCCGCCCTGACCAACATAATCGTCCAGATTTGGTTGACGGTCATGGTGTACAAGTTGTGAGTTGCTGATTCACATCCCGCTCGTTATCTTATACACCTTCCAGGACGAAGCAGTGGATATGGCCCGTCCTGATTGGTTTGTTAATCCTTCCAGGACTACCGAGTGCAATATACACGGCGCACCTGCTTCTTGGTGATCTCTCGTATGCCGGGCATTTGGGTCTCGACAAGTATATCTCCATTCCCAGTTCTTGCCTAGATGTCGGCTGAACCGTTCTCAGATCGGTTACCATATGGTTTACTACGTCTGTTGCTGTCGATGTCATGATTACCGTGGTTTTGGTGTGGAAGTTTGGGGCGTTCAAGACAAGATTTTCTTCAACCAAGAGGTTCGTTTTGGGTCCTTGATCGTCCGTACCGATTTCCCCAATGACTTGCAATGAACAGTTTGCTCCGTCGCTTGATGCTCTCTTCCCTGCGCAACGGGTCTATTACAACACTTTTAACGTGGGTTGTTTTACCCCATTGCTCCGCCGTTGTTGATGTACCTCGCCCCGCACAGGATTGTGCTTCTGATTCTGTACAAAGTATACCCACTGACAAACTGTAAGTCCCGACGACCACACGCGAATGCTATTAATCATTTATTTCTTTCAGTGACTGGTGGTCTTGAGGCAAGCATCCCTCGATCTAGACACTTGGCATGCTGATTAACCGCATTGTAGTTCATTATTGGACGAATCTACATCTTGTCAGTCCTATCCTTTCTTTTAAAAATCGTGTCCTCATGAAAATCCCAGGTCCATGCTTTCCAATTTGAACAACAGGCAGAGTCTTGTTGGCGAATCCGGGGGCAGCCAGTCGGTTTCTGCGACCGGAAACGCGAAGAGGACGGTTACCAATGATCCCAAAGATACGGTGTTGCGTATCCGCCAGGACATCGAGACACATTATCACACTGACGACGCGGAGGTGATCCCGATGGGTGATTTGGAGTACGGCAGGAAGGCGAGGGAGGCCGATGGAACTTCCGACGTTGACTTGGCGGTGATGAGTGTGAAGCACTGAAGTCCGACCAACATGCCGTTCTTTACTGGCTTTCTTTTATTTTCGAACGCGTGAACTGTAACATCAAATTACGAACCCTTTATCGGCATTGGCCTCTTGTTAACCATGAACTCCCAGAACTAAGTTAAATCGGAGGTTCTACTTTGCTGTGAGTTGACTAAAATCAGAATTATATCGGCAAGTCCATCCCCACGACTTATTTCTCGAAACGCCCGCCGTCGTGCAGAATGTGATTTTT
The DNA here is from genome assembly GCA_029281795.1 of Mycena crocata. Lineage (NCBI taxonomy): Eukaryota > Fungi > Basidiomycota > Agaricomycetes > Agaricales > Mycenaceae > Mycena > Mycena crocata. Next base: position 139,183 of record JARJCP010000080.1, read on the forward strand.
TTTTACTGAAATACAGGCGCCTACAGGGCGCCTATATGATGTATGCCGCAACTTGTTCGTCTTTGTATTTGAATCCGGGGCGGGAGCACATCTTTCCCTCCACTCTCACCACGGGCTCCCGCCATCGTCCACTAACGCCGAGTCGCTAGTTCCGGCGTAAGAGCAAGTTGCAGAGATAGATGGTGGGCGATAGGTCTCTGGAACCAAACCTTTTACCGCCGGAATTGAAAAGAGAAATCTTCGAAGCGGCCGCTCGTTCTCCACCCTCCTCCACCCCAACACTAATTCTTGTAGCATCCCGTGTAAAAACTTGGTCAGTTCTGTCCTATTGCTCACTTTGCCAACGTTTTAATTCGTCTCAGGGTTGAACCGTTACTGTACGAGACTATCTATTGCATCTTGCCAGACTATTTTCTGGCAGAACCTCGCCTGGCGCGAATCCCGGGACATCCCATCTTCCATTGGACCTTCCTCCAATCGCTCGAACGAGACGCGCCGGTTTCCTCAAGTCCACCCGCCATTTTTTCCTGGGTATCCTGGGAGGTTTTCCTGAAACATCAGTTCTAGCCAACTGCTCCCAGCTCGAAGACCTACATATCGAGAGTCGTCATCTACAGAATGTTCTTCCTACTATTTCCAGCCTGCCACTAAAGCGCCTATCTTGCACTCTGGGGAAGTTGTTTCCCTCCCCTTCGCAGATCGAATTCACCCACCAGCTCTGTTCGCGCCTCACCCACCTAGAGCACCTCGGCTCTCGCGACCCTGTCAGTCCAGAATTCTGGGCAGGATTGGCCCGCATTCCCCATCTCACCCATCTTGCCTTCACCACTCGCGGCTTCATTCCTCTTTTCTTTGGTTTCCTCGACGAGTGTAGGTCGTTGCGTGTTCTTGTGCTTCGCACATCCGCGCGCAACCTGGATATTCATGTCAAACTGGCCGAGGATCCTCGACCCGTGAGAATGAAAAGTCCGGAGTCCACCAGGAGCTGGAAAATTGGGTGCACATACGATACGGGTGTTCACTTCTGGTCCAGAGCGGATGATTTTGTTGCGTTGCTTGAATTGGCGACCTTCCACGTACGCCGTTCAGGTTGAAACTTCAGCGACATCAATCTGACTCCCTTGAAGCTTTGCAATACCGGTTGGACGACGATGGTGGTTGATAGAGCATCTGGAAGTAGCCATATTCCCCATCACAAGAAAGAAGTTTACTGTAGCCCACTAGAAACACCCACAACAAACCGTTTGTCCTCGTCTAGAACCGCGGAATCTCAAATAAAGATTCTTTTTGTGAACGAGAAAACCTGTGCACTTCTTCATAGATATCTCACTGAGTTTATATTTATTTTCATGTCCGCTTGCTATGAATGAGCAGTGGAGCAATAAAAAGATCAATGTTCAAACTGTAACGACGACTTTATGGTCAACTACTAGCAGACCCGTTTCCAGTTGGACAGTGGCACGACGTATATGATGACTAGGCAGCTACACAAGAAAGAGATTCGTGGAGCCTTCCATTGTTTAGTTTCGATCTTCTTTGTATGTCGCAAGCCTTGTTTCGATTTTCGTGATATCTCTGGCTTGCAGTGATTTTTTGAACAGCGGCAAAGCCTCCATCCAATGATTCGTGGCTGGACCTATATCTCCAGCCTGTGCCGCAAGATCCCCGAGCCGTAATAGACATTGAGCTCTGCAACGATGGACGTCCATGAATGTAAATCCGTCCAATGCCACAGTGAACAGTGAATGCGCGGTGGCAATATCCTGATTGGCTAAGAATATATCCCCGACAAATTGAAGCGCCTTGTGAAACCCGAGTTTTTCCTGTGCTTTATGTGTGTGTGCCAAATATAACACGGCCCAACTCGATCGCCAATCCAAGTCAACAGCATCCCATCGACCAGGATCGGCGAGGAGTTCCAGACAAATCGTCACACCCTGAATGACTGTTTCGCGCGAAAGGTTCAAACAATCCTGCAGCATAACCTTTGCGGAAGGATAATCTCCCTCTCTTAGATTGAGTGCTGCCGAACAAATGTCGCAGAAAATCTCCTCAGCCACAGATCCAAGCCCTGTGAATATTGTTTTCGCTTGCTCTAAATTGCTGCGTATCCGGTAGGATTCGGTCCCAGTCATGAGATCAATCTCGACAAGGTTGAGTAACGCATATCCACGCATGTTTATGTCTCCCCGGGCTGAGCTCTCCCGGAGAATTTCGTTGTATATGCTTCGGGCATCAGCGTACTCTGTTTTTGCTGTATGAGCCTCTGCCTCCGCAGCCATTAACTGATGGTCCAAGAACCCGCCTGACATGCCGCAAAGAGACACAAGATGTCGTGCTGTCCGAGTCAACAGTATATTGTTCTTGTAGTCACCGCGGGCGCCGCAACACCAAGCTTCGGCACGGAGTGCATTTGCCTCCTCTCTCAGACTTCCAGAGAGCTTGGCAAGCCTGCGGGCCTTTCGGGCGTTCATCTGGCTGGAGGTATAATCTCCGAGGCGATATTGAACCAGAGATAGACTGATTAGGGGACTACTCTCTTTTTGGGGGTTTTCACAAGACTTGGCTAAGGCAATTGCCTTCTCCAAGAATTGTAAACCCAAATATATGTTGTTTTTGTTGTAAATATAGTGTTTGGCGGCTGCATGATAGAAAGTCGCTGCGCGAACCATCTGTCATCAAATGGTGACCTCATATCGGATCAAGAACTCACACTCAAGACTGGGATCGTGGTATACCCGAAAATTTGATATTCCTTGGGTAAGTAGAGTCTCCAGATCGTCGATGGGCGAATCGAGGTACGATTTCAGCAGCTCTGTGATGAAATGTGTCTCCACTCTATAATCGCGAGGCACTGGCAGAACCGCGGAGATTTGTTCCATCAACCCAAAGTGGCCATGTCCAGTGTCCCGGTTGAATGAATTGAAAAATATCGTTGAATAAATTGTTTGTGCCAGATTGGGATTGCCTCGATGGAGCCCACTCATCAGAACCTGGCGTATGTTGCCTCGGTTTGATTCTATATCTGCCATTATTTGTCGGAGTTGTACATCATCGTGTTGGCGGTATAAATCCAACAAGAAATGAAAGAGCCTTCCAAGCGGGGCTACCAGAGCAAAAGATGGAGGGTTTCGATTGTGGATATTTTCACGAATAGGAGCAAGCGATCTCAAGCATTGCTTCTCGTCCAAGTATGCCAAGGCTGTTGAGAGCAATGCACTTTTGGAGCGTCCAACATCTTGAATTGTGAGGCACTCTGCAAGCTGGAAATCCGAAATTCCATCCGGGAGGATAGAAAGCAGACTCAATAAATCCCGGGCACCAGGCGCTGCGATAATGCGAGGGCTGGCAAGTGATATGGCAATTGAGGCATCTAGACTGGATCTGCGGTCATCGGTTGAGGACAGGAGGGATGTTTTCTCTGTCTCCCATCGTGACAGCACGCTGCCGCAACCTTCATAGTCGACCAGATGAGCTATGAGATCTACTGCCAATGGCATGTTGTCTGTTAAGCCTAGAAGTTTGTCAATATCCGTGGGGTCGTGGGACTCCTCAGCAATATCAGCAAATGTTCGTCGTGCGGCGTCGGGTGGCAGCGGCCCCAACATAGGCAAAAACGGCCGGGACCAGCGAACCTTCGCCGGGTGCTCTGCACCTCGCATTGTAATCTGCAAAAACGTGGGCCAAAAGGAATCATGAATGATCATTGAAATCACTTCATACCATCAGTGCAAGATGCGACACATCTGTGAGAGCGGACAAAAGTTCTTCGACGGCACCGCGGGTCTTCAGTGGCTCCCATGGCGTCTCCAAGTTGTCTAAGATCAAGAGACTGGGTGGGTTCGCCGAGAAATACCGGACGATCTGTGGGGTGAGGTCTTTCCCTAGCTTCAACCCTATATGCAAGCCAATTTGCTCTGCAAGCTCAACACTTGTTGTGCTTGAATCAGCGGCCACAAAAAACCTGTGTTGATACTTGACTGCGATGTCAGGGTGGTGCAGAGCCGCTCTTGCTAAGCTTGTCTTCCCCATTCCACCACCACCCAAAATCGATATCCGCGGGGAGTCACCCATCAGGACGTTGACAATATCCTGCAGTTCTGACTCGCGGCCATGGAATATTTTAGGTCTTGCTGGTAGAAGGGAAAATGAAGTCGAGCTTGATAATTGTCAAGATATTCTCTGTTTGGCAATAAAATGTGGTAATCCATACCTGTTTTGCGAGCCATGAAGTCTCAGGTACACCTGGCAGAAAAAGTGAAAATATTTTCGAAATCGAGGGATTATTGGCTTACTGATGTCCCATCCGACACGGTGCTCTCCAACGGGAGATCGGATATCAACTTCAACAACTCTGTCTGCATGTCATGCATCTTCCGCTGTTGATCATTGATACTGCTTGAAGATAGGCCGTTACTTCCGACCTACAAAACGCGTCAGAAGTATGATCATATGCTCGGAGTGTATGTACTTGGAAGAACTGCATAGCCTGTTGCAATCCGGCTTGGCAGCTTTTCAGGAGAGCATTCACTTCGCTCTGCCGGAAGAAGGACTTGATTTTGCCTCCATACTGTTGTGCCTCAACAAATGTGTGCATCTTGTGAAGCGTCCTAACAGTAATATTAGTCTCCGAAGCTAGGTATGTGAAACCGCCGATACTCTGTAAATTTTCCGACTTGATGCAAGGTCGCTGGCGGTAGGCCCCCTATCGCTTGAGACGTTATGTGTAAGTTCACAATGGCGCCTATAACCGCATGGATGTTTTCCATAAGCCGAACACATTCCTCTTTATTCCTCTTAACATTCTGCGGGAATTGAGTCAGTGAAAGCGACCATGCAATTTGTTATTTCTCACTTGAATTGTGTCCAGTATAGATAACGTCGTGTTTGCAATGGCTTGCACGAAGGGCGTTCCATAAGCGTCGTGAATATCATTCAAGAGTGAGACTGCGAGTTTCGAGCATGTTATGATATTGTTCGACCGGATGTCGAACACGGTGGGCTCGCGCGGCATGGTGGGGGCAGAGATAGAGAGAGATGACAGGATAGCAGAGTCTTTATGCCTGATAATGGATGCCGACATGTTGTAATCCGATGACGACCGGCTCACCTATAACCGAGGCACGAGCGTCCCGTTGTTTGCGCCACACGGCATTTTTGCCGTGCTACTCCGCGGCTACATCAGTTCTCTGAAGGTAAGGGCTTGGTGAACTGTATCATTTTTACTGGCCCTGATAAGGATCTTGGGAGAAAACGGCTTGGTGTCCTCGTCTTCGTGAGATCGGAGAAAACCGTTTCCTGCCTCTTTCCGCTAAGTAATTCCAAGATGGTCGAATTCGGGCAGGAAGACAGAATACCGAGGCGGTAGGGTGGCTCCCATCGCTTCAGACCTTCTGTCTGTTCTTTGTGAAACGATTGTACTTATGGGGTTTCGGAGGCAATCTGTTTCGCGTTAAGCTCATTCGGATTCAATTCATCTCGAAACACATCACCTCGATTTCCCCGTTCAAAAGCGTGCCGCCGAACTTCCAATTTACCGGTGACGGCTGTTTCGGAGGAGTTAGAGATTGCAGTGTGCAGTGTGCACACCGAATGGGGCGGCGGCACATGTAATTGTCGGCATTCTCTGAACTTCGACCCCGTGTTTGTGGCATTGGTTCGAGGTTGCAAGCAGTTTGCGCGATTCGCTGTTGTAAATCTTTTGTGATTCCGAGAGGTCAGAAAATGCCGCTGGTGAAGCCTAGGCGGATGGTCTCGGGCGACTCCCCGTGAATGCCCATGATGAGCAGCGAGGAATACGTCCGTAGGCAGCAAAGACAGAACGCATAGTACGTGCATGCACGCGAGGTCTGTATGTATGCTGATTATGTTTGGTTTTGACTGAATTTCGGCAGGTTTTGCTACGGAATCGTCAAGTTCGTCGGGGATAGTGTCTCATTGCTACTTCCAGGAGGCGATCATCTGTTGAGTATTAGCCCTAGAAACACAAGCTTTCGGATACAACGCCGTTGAGTGTATTCAAATCGAGTTGGGATTCGAGTTTGTCCGAGGAATACAGTGTATAATCATACTGAGCGTGATAACCCGCAATGCAAGTCGACAAGGAGAGACTTGTCCTGTTTTAACCGTCAGATCGTGCATATTTATGTACGGAGATGATTTACCCTCGAATTAGGCTTCACTGTGGTCCGTCTCCTCTCCTCCTCGACGCTTCCACCACTGATATGTCCAAAAACAGTAAAACCACGTCTCGATGGCGCTGGCGACGCCCACTATAGCGTAGAGAACAATTCGCATGTTCCTGCCAATTCCAAACTTTTTCCGCAATGGCGTTGTCGAGCTTGCGGAAGTACCCAAGCTGTCCGGTACTGGCCGGCTGCTGTTGCTGTGCACGGTTGGGATGTGTCGAGAACGGTGACGAGAGGGTCGTGCGGGCATGAAAAGAAAGCATGGGTGTCCTACGTGGACCTAGGGATGTGCGGAGAAGTGAAAGACGGAAAGGTGCTGGCGGGCGCATGGTGGTAAGAGTCAAGTGTCGGACTGTCGGGCCGGCTCGGAAAGTTTCGTAATCGAATTCGCATTCGCTCCGATCTGACCCGGCATCGAAGGAATTCTCTGTTCTTCTTGTTACAACGATCCAGTGGAAACAAGCGGTCTTTTGATTGCTTGTTGGCGCCTTTAAGATGATAAAGCTTTTCCCGGGCTTCAGTACAACCGTCAGGGTCTTATCAGTTGAGGTGATTTTGTTCTTTTTAAAATTGTTACTCGTCAGACGTTTGTCAATTTGAGAGGGCGATTATATGATCACATTCAAAAATGAGGATTTTACATCTCGTTTCTCAAATGTCTCTCATAGGCCTGTCACCCAAGTGTGTTTACTGTGATTCCCCCGTTGGTTACTTCAATTGTGAACCGTAAACACCAAGTAGACAGTTTAGGATCTCTTAGCCACATGTACAATCTCTCCAATACAACTGAGGACATACATTCCCGCCAATTGAAATTTCCAACCTATCAAATCGGAGCTTCCAGCAACCAACTTGAACGGAATTTGGGTTTAGTCAGATACAACCTAGCGTATATGCTCCTCGCGTTGTTGGCCACCCCAGCGTTGCTTCCTCTATTTTTTGTTGTTCTGGGGAATATTCTTTTATAGGGGAATGAACCACTGACCGTAGTGTACTTACTTTCGTGATCATTTTTCTTGTTCTCCAGAGGTGTCCCTCAAATCGAATCAAATGATGCGGCTGAAAATGCAATTGCGCGTATCTTCTGGGCCTTCGGCACGTTGTATCTATGCCAGCTGTTCAGCCACTAGTATGAAGTGGAAGATGTTTCTGACCAGTCTGAGTGGCAAGTTGCAACTCAGTCGCCTGTGAGATTTATTGCGCAACTAGCCATTGAGGGTGCATTTGAGCTAGCTTTTTTCTATCCTTTAAGGCAGTGAATGAGACCATTCGATGCTTGGTTCAATTTCAGAGTCCTGCCAAATCGGAGTTTGGTTGGAGTTTGGTTGGAGTATAGAAGACGAAGATAGGAGAATCAAAGTCTAGACCTCCCACGTGGAGGTTTGATAAATTCGATGATCCGATTGCTTGATACTCATCTTCCGACTTCTTCCGCTTTTTGCTCTCCCAGCACTTGTCTGTCTTGCTATTCTTTGCCGGCTTTGAGAGCTTTCGACTAGTCTAGCCATCGGGAATACGGAGAACGCCTCTTCACGAAATTCCCAGCCCTCGCTACTAAAATAGAGCACCCACTGTCTTGTTCATCTCAGCATACACGGCAAACCCGGCTTTCAAGAACAGCCTACTACTTGCTTCGACGGGGGGCCCGAGACCCATCGAGGCAGACCGCGACAATTGCATAGCATGGGAGGATCTTACATGGCTCGCCGTTCTAGTCGATTCTCTTAGGTATATAATGCAGACCGTTGACCGCATCGTCCATCACATCTCGAATGTACTTTTTGGTGGCTCTCATATCTTGCATTCTTCTGGCGACTTCCCCTTCCTCGTCAGCTTTCCCGACCCTCGCAAAGCGCGTCTACGGCGTAACTACTTCGTCAGCAACCCCCAAGTGCAGAGAGTTGATCGTAACAAGTAGCAGGATTGAAGTTGGACAAAACGACCCAAGTTCAACGGGAGTGAGCACCGAGCCTTATGCGGGAAGGCCAATTTATCATGTTCAATTGGTTCTCGTTTGTTCGTTGAGCATCGAGCATAATTCACACAGCGGTGCTGTTTGTCGTATAAGCGCGCCCCAAAACCTGGACGCTGATTGCCTCACAACACGTTTGGGAGGTGTGAAACAGATCCAGCTACAACTACATGTTTACACGTGTGGAAATTGCCTTTCTTTTCCTCAGGGAGGTAACACATCGCCCATTCTGTGCCATGCACAAAATTGTCGAAATCAAGCAAAGTTTGATCCCTACCAATGACCAACGTGTTTTGGGGTGACCAGAGCCCATTTCGACATGGACCTGGCATCCATAAAAGATGATCTGTGGAAACGCAATAAATCCAGCCGTCACTCTGGAGCGTCCAATGACTAGCGACTCTCTGGAACCAAGCTCAGGAAGAGTGAACATTGTACTAATAATGGTAAGGGCTCACCTTGGCCCTGGTTGGACCAGAAGTGGGGGTAATTGTTCCCAAAGGCGGAGAAATTTCAGCCACACCAGGTGCATTCCACAGGCGTATATTCTGATCTCCAGAGGCAGACATAACATGCTTCCCATCTGGAGAGAAGGAAACGGAATTGACCTCCCCTGTGTGGCCCTCAAATGGCTCACAAGCGAGGCATCCCTTCATGACATCCCACACAAGGACGGTGTGGTCCGAAGCACCTGACGCGACATGCCTACAATCAGGTGAGAACGCGACGGAATTTACACATGCGGTATGGCCTTCAAGTGGCGCACCGACGGCCGCACCGGTCGCGACATCCCATATCCGGACAATATTATCCACATCGCCAGACACAATAAGCTTGCCGTCAGAAGAAAATGCAACGGACATAACGGTGTTGGTATGCCCCGTCAACGGGGGATGGAGGAGATCTGCGGTTTCTACGTCCCATAGTCGGACATCATTTGACGCAGAAACAATATATCTCCCATTCGGAGAGAACGCGATTGAGCCCACCTCAGCCCTGTGGCCTTTTAAAGGTGGTCCAATCTGTTCCCCGGTTTTCGGGTCCCAGATTCGCACTGTCGAATTGTATGCACCAGAGGCAATGGTTGCGCCATCCGGGGAGAACGCAACTGAGAATACGGTGTTTTTGTTGCCTTCAGACTGCGATCGGAGGAGCTGTCCCTTGTTCACATCCCATAGACGCATAGTCGTGTCGAAGGAGCCTGAGACGATGAGTTTGCGGTCGGGGGAGAACGCAACGGAAGTGACTATATCAGTGTGTCCCTTCAAGGGACTTCCTATGAGCTCCCCGTTGCTAGCATCCCACACACGTATGGTCCCATCGTAGCTTCCGGAAACAATGCGCTGCCCATCCGAGGAATACGCAGCTGCGGTGACGCTCACCGTATGGCCTTCAAACGGTGGGCTGCGTAGCTGTCGGACCCCAGCATCCCAGAGACGCACACTTTGATCATAGCCGCCAGAGGCGATTTTCCTGCCGTCGGGAGAAATTGCGATGGTCAGGATGCCATACGTATGGCCCTCGAATGGATCTGCAAGCATCTTCCCGCTCTCTATATCCAAGATACGCACAGCCTTGGCGGAATCGAACACAATGCTCTTGCCGTCTGGTGAGACTGCGAGAGCTGTGATCCCGCCGCCGCGGCCCTGATAGGGTTCACGGAGGGATTGTCCCGTCTGTGAGTCCCATATGCGAACGGTTCCATCTGTGGAGGCCGAAAAAAATGATTGGCCGTCAAGGGAAAAGGCGACACAGTTAACTGAGTGGGTGTGGCTTGTCAAAGGCTCGCTGTGAGGACGTCCGCTAGAGACATCCCAAACCCTCACAGTGTAATCCAACGCGCCGGATACAATGTGCTTGCTGTCGGGGGAAATCGCGACGCAAGCGACATAGTTGGTATGGCCTTCAAGTGGTCCACCGCGCGGCTCTCCGTTCCGTGCATCCCAGACGCGAATGGTACAATCCTTGGCGCCAGTGACAAGAAAACTGCCATCGGAAGACAAAGCAATAGCTGTGACATCGCTGGTATGGCCGACGAATGGGTCACCTACGGACTCCCGGGTTTCAATATTCCACACCTGGACAATTTTCCCAGATCCAACTGCGATGTGCTTGCTGTCTGAAAAAAACACCATCGTTGGTGTACGTATATTCAACGGCTCGCGGATCCCTTCTCCGGTGGCCGCATCCCATATCCGCACAGTTCCATCACTGGATGCAGAGGCTAGCAGTCTTCCATCGGGAGAGAACACAACAGATTTCACCCAGTCTGTATGGCCCGCAAGGAGGGCCATTGCAGCTGGCCAGTGAGCCAGTCCCCCCAGTTTGATAGAAACTAAGCGGGGAAATCGAGACCTGAACTTCTTGGATATTTCCGATTGAGCAGGGGCGAGAGCCAGTGCGGAAAGGTAGATGTGAGGGGCGCTTTGGATAATTGCGTCCGAAAAGAAGGCAATGAACCGCGCTGCATCCGTGGCGAATCGAACGATGGATTGGTCCTGTTGTCCCAGACGTTGATATTAGAGTATATGTCATTGGGAGTACGCGTACCTCGGCAGCCCAGTCAGCCAGTTTCAACAGAGCTCGTGGTGCATGTCCCACCATGCCCAGCAGACTTAGCACCTCCAGCCAAATAGAAACTGCTCGAAAAGGAATGCCTGCGCGGCCTGTGCGATATCCGAGTTGTATGACAACCGGTAAAGATGATCGGCCCAGAACCGAGAGGAATATTTGAGATGCTGTGGGATGTGGTGATCCAAACGAAGCTGCAAATCGAGTATATCGTCGTTCCGAACGTCTGAGGTAGGCAATTCGCAGATATTGAAACGTAAGTCTGTGCGAATCACACCAAGCAGGGCGGATACCACTGCACGCTGTTGATGTTCAGTTCCGCATAGGAGGTCCGGGCGTGTGTCTTCAATGGAACTGATCATGTATTCTCGAAATGAGAGATGGATGATGCGTATTCCACCAGCAGCATCAGGCGGGACGCGTATGACGGCACTCAGAGGCAGCAATGCCCGCCTGAGATCTTCCTCATCCACGCCAAGCAGTGCAGAGAGACTCTGGCTGCCCAGAGGCTCGACCAGTTGCAATATGGTGCCGAGTATCCTCAATGCTCGATCGCGAAAATCCATGGCCCGCAAGTCTCGTGGTTTCGGTGCCGCGATGGCTTCGTTGACAATACGATCGTACAACGCATCCAGATCTGTGAGAGGAGCGCCGCGGAGGAGATAATCGATTGAACGCTGCGGGCTCTCCTGTGGCAAGCCTGCGAGGACGTAGCGTACAGCTGTAGCCGCGAAAATGAATAGCCCGCCGGCGCGCGCGGTAATTTCTTCGACATCTTCTGTCCGCGCCATCCACGGATCCCGGGTTGTCCAGTTGTTACCGTCCAGTGAGCGTTCGACATACAACCGTATATCGCGATCGACGACAACTGAGTCGACCTCGTCAAGTATTATTCCATGCACGAGGGATCTCAGCCCGTCGAATTTAAGATAGGAAGGGACATCAGGGCGTCCGGTCAAGAAGAATCGGACATGAGATGGAATTTGGGAGACAGTGTCCGAAAGCCACCGTAAAAGTACTTGGCCGCGGTCGGGACCGCATTCATCCAAAGCATCAAGACAAATAACGAGCGGAGTTGTGCTGGGTGGTAGCTGTCCAAGGAGATCTACGACCAGCTTTTGAAACTGGAGCCTCGGTTCCGCCGAGAGGATCCCAGTGCGGTCGTCCTTCACCAGCGTCATGAGCAAGGTTTTAAAAGTGCCACTACAGTCCGCAAGCTGGCGAGAGATGGTGCTGGACAAGCTCCGGATGTCCTTCCGTTCGGCATAGTCGCGGGAGAAGAAAAAAGAGGCGCCCAAGATACCTTTCTCCTCCGCGAGAGCTGCGACGCTCTTGGCGATTGTGGATTTCCCACATCCTGCAGAGCCGCTAAGGATGACTATACGTTCACGGGAGGCGTCAGGCGTGGATAACCGCGCCACAATGTCGTGGATGATATCAACCCGCGTGCCCTCCATACAGATGTCGGGCGTGTTTTCCGCGTTATATCGTGCGGGTATGCATGTTATCTTTGCAAGAATCTGATCTGCGAGAAGAGTATCGATGTTTGCGTGCGCGATTCTCGCTGTTCGAAGAGAATGAATGGGTCTGATTTGAACATCTGGTGACTTATCTACATACCTTCAGCTGCCATGTTAACGAGCAACGTCTCGATGGATATATTTCCATGGAACTGCAAAGAAGTAAGCACTTGTGGAGTGAGACTAATTCATACACACGCTGAAGTCTTGAATATGAGTCGCAATCGAATTCTTCAGACTTTCAATTTTATCCTTATAGTCCTTGCTACTGAGGAACTGCTTGAATCGGCCCTTCTCCGCGAGTGATTTACATTCGATAGCAATTGTCTCTATTTTCCTGCGAATATCTGAGTACGATATCTATCTAGTTCGCTCAAAAAAGCCTACCGTGACAAGGTTGCTACCCGATCGGTCAGATCCTCTCCAGCATCTGACACGTCAATGCGAGTGAGTTCTTTCAGGCTTTGTTCAACCTCAAGCAGGCTCTCCTTGTTTGATTTCATCGTCTGGGCCATATTTTTGTCGAACATCGCTCTAAGTAGATACGCTTTGTACGTACCGAAACCATTGTGGCAAGCTGGAAGACAGAATTGACAATTGCCTCCACTCCTGGGATGCCAATACCGACGACGCTCGTTTTTGCAAGCCTGAGAGCCGGAAGGACGGCATCGAGGACGCGTGTGGACGCGTTTGAGGATGTCATCGATGTGGTGGGAGGGACTAAGAGGAGCGAAGGCTGTGTAGGAACGGCATTCGGCTTACATCTCCGACGTCCGATATGTCCGAGTTTGGCACACGACGACGGCAATCTGGGCGCGTAAGTGTTCATCGACCAAAACGACGAAGTGAATGACGGAGCTGAACGGCCTACCTAAATCCGACGGAGGCAGACGACGAAGTAGATCCGACGGAACTAAACAACGCGCTGGATCCAACGGAGCTGAACAACGTGCATTCAACGGAGCTGAACGATGCGGATATGATGGAGCGAAGCATCAGCGAAGCAGAGCAAAGCCGGTACCAACTCTGCCAACGAAGTCACCGGTGACGGGAACAGTAAAAGCAAGTCCACCCGGACCGCAACGGAGAAAGGTTGCGGATGATGCGAATGCGAATGTGGCAGGCGAGGTTCAAGTTGATGCGGATGCGGGAGGCGGGGGGTGGGGCAAGAGGTGGTGCGAATTCTGATGAGATTGAGGGAAGTGCAGGTGGAGTGAGTTCAGCGCAGTGAACGCACACGAGCTTCAGAATCTTTACCTTTCACGAGCAACTTGACTTAGACTTTGTGGACTTGGGGTATGTTGAAGATTCTGCTCTGGAAGAGGGTCAGTAAGTAATCACTATCGTCCACGCTTCACATAAGGATCAATTGAATTTTACAGCGGTCCTTACCTTCCCTGAACAACTTTACCCAGCTTTCGTGGACTTGATATGTCTCGAAAGACACTGTCGTTCAAGAATCCATAGTAGCTAAGAAGTCTCAGTTGAATTTTATGAGTCAGAAATCAGGAAGTAAGAAAGTAAAATGTGTGGCGTTTGCAACGAAGATAATCCTGTGTCAAGTCGCGTGTCGTCGAATCCAGCTGTTACAAAGTAAAAAAAAGATCGATTGGTCATATCTTGTAATATCATACACCTGGCCAGGTTGTGGCCAGGGTAGAGATTTTTGCTAGCTTCCCATGGCCAGCGGTCAGAGCTTCGCCGCCTTGCGGAGCGGCGCGAACACGGGCGTCCCGCGCGTCTTGGCTGCGCGCAAGCTCTCGGTGATGTCCTGTGCGATGTCAGGGATCCGATTAAGATGTCAATTAGGCACAAAGTCGATGAATGAGATGGCCAAAGAATAAAGTAAATGCGAACACGCACATCGGTTTGCAGCGCGGCGGCGTTCCACACTGCCGTGTAGTCCAGGTTGGCCGCGACACTATGTGTTAACAACCCGCGCTGAGTCCACCTCTCCGACATAAAACAAGAAACCACCCACCTATGATCCCTCGAATGATTCAAAATCCGCTTCGTCCCTGACACCGCGATGGGGCTCTTGCTAGCAATGACGCCCGCGAGGTCCAGCGCCGCCTTGACCACGCCTTCGCGCCCGCCCGAAACGACACGGGAGAGGAAGCCTAGCTGCAGCGCTTCATCAGCGCCGAACATGCGGGCGGTGTACGCGAGCTCGCGCGCCAGAGACGCGTTGGCGGTGATCTTGGTCAGGTAGGAGAGCGTGCCGATGTCAGCTGCAAGACCGACGTCGACTTCCTGTATGTGAGTTCAATACATATGCGCTTTCGTTATTCATGAATGAGATTTCGGCAAACCTTGATGGTAAACTGCGTCCCCTCAGCGGCGTACCGGATATCGCACGCAGAGATTATGTCGATGCCAAGGCCGACGACGAGCCCGTGCACCGCTGCAATGACAGGGAAAGCGCATCGTTCGGGCGTCCCGAGGGCATGCTGGAACTCCGTGAGGTGGTGGTACGTGGCCAGCGAGCTGCGCGCCGCGTCTGTGGCTTCTGTTTCGGCATCTTTCGCTAGATCTGCGACTGTAAAGTGTCAGTCTTTGGATACAAATGGAATATGTGATTTTGAACGTACTGTCGATTCCTGCGGTGAACATTTTCGGCAGAGCCGAGGCCAACACCAGCGCACGCACATCCCTCCCCTCACGCGTGATTCGCTGCAGCAGCGCGGCGTATTCCGTCCAGAGTCTAGTTCCAATTCATTGAGACCATGTTCCTCCCCATATTCTAACTGTCACCCTTACTCAACAGAAAACGCGTTCACCGGCTTCCTGTATTCCCGATGTGACGTGTGTACTTTCCAATAATTCTCCTAGACTTACCTGCAGAACTCCACGAGCAGAACATGAGGTATAGTCTCGGAGACGGATATGAATTTCGAGGAGAGGCCGTCTGCGAGGGCCATTGTAAAAATCGAGATGAGTGCAGGAAGCAAAGCCCCGGCGTTTCAACGAAGCCGGTATCATCACGTGGCCCGGGCATGTAGCGGTGCGATCGAGTCAGCCCGAACATGCCCGACCTTCGCCCGAACATCCCCGGTTCTTGCGCATCCCATTGAAATCGGCAGATACGGTTGTCTCCGGTTATATTCTCTTGTATCTCGATGGCAACATTTTATCTGGGTCCGTATATTGAAACCAGGGTGCCCAGCCTCCGTCGCCAGAGGCCCAGAGCCACGGCGTCGCAACTGACAACGCAATTTCCACACAGAACAATTTGATTTAACGAGCGACAGACACCCTGCTACAATGATCTACATATGTACACCTGGAACTTTTTACTACAAGACACAACCCGAGATAGATAAGTACATAACAATAAACCATGGCCACAGAAATCCGAACTGAAGTGAGTAACAGCTGATAGACAGAACCTAACGAAAGACGGTTAAGCCAAGAATGCACGAGGAGCTCTTAAACCGTGTGCTTCTACGCAGAACATGAGCTCGAGCACTTGGAGGGATAGAATGATGAGACGCACCCGCAGCCCGTCGTCGTGCCAGTCGCTGACTTGCTCTCGCTGGACGTGAACGAACCTGGCGCTATCAACCGTCTGTTTATGCACTTTAGCCTCATGGTATAGATGTGTTCAGACGACGGGCGTACAGTTTGACCATGGCTCTTCGAACCCGAGCGGTATCGGAACGGCTGCGAGCCGACGTCTGTGAGTACGCTGTCGGTCACAAGCGAGGTCTGCCCGCCCTGTCGACGAAGAGAGTCACGGGAGTTTAGGCTAGATCATTGGACGGGTCAGTCTACGGTATGCCTCCTGAGACGGCGGTGGACATACATGACAACTGAAGAAGGATATGCGATTAGAAAACGGGTTGGATTCAAAGAAACAATATGTAGAGACACTCACCCATCGTTATGAGGGATAATTTGCCAAGTAAAAAGTGGACCGGCATCCTGTGGCCATGCGATTCTCGTCAGTTCCGGTATGGATTTAATGGCAAATGCACGCACCAGTTGAGCATGGTCGGCTTCGTGACATAGAGGATCAATGTCAGGAACTGCGCCACCGTTACGAGACCACCGCGTGCAACGGTGAATGCGAGCAGCTGTCAATGCGATTGATAGTCAGCTATGCGCAAGAGTCCTGACGCTCTCGACTCACCCGCTCCAGAAGAGTGTTCGTTCTACCGAGGATTAAGTGACACGATGAGTAGGTTGTTGTTTAGACGTACGATCTGATGTGGCCTCTGCTGCTGTAAAATGCCCACGACAACGCGATGGTGGCCAATAGATCGGACGTCGCCTCGAAAACGTTCGTCAAAGCGACCTCAATCTGCCCGAATCAGAACCGAGGACGCATATACGGAAGAGGAGCGATGTACCTTCATCCTACTAGTCGCCAAGTGCGCGACCGTCGGGGTGCCGGCAATATCAACAACAATGACTAGAATCGAATATTAGCCCGGCAAAAGTCTCCATTCGTTCAGAAGCTTACATATCCCGGCCACAAAGCCTGCGACCGCGAATAGGGTCTGGTGGAAATACGAGGTTTGATGCAATATATATAACGGTGTTCAAGGGGACGTACGATGATGGCTGGCATGAGCATTTGTTTCTGGTTGACTGAACGCAAGTTAAATGTGAAATGGAAGAGGATATAATTTATTTAGGACGCACTCAGATATACGCGGCGAGCAAAGAACAATTCGACCAGGGTGCAAATGGTCACATTCAACATGACCTCGACGATGCTCGACCTGACATGGGGAAACACGGCCTCAGCGCCAATCGTATTAGACACGTCGCCGGACGACTTACTTCGGTAGCAGTGTAAGGCCGGCAAGGTCGCCGAAGCCTTGGATCTATAGGTTGCCCGTGAACATTGGCATTAAATGCTGGAAGCCACGAAGCGTACCAGATAAACGTGCGCCATCTCGGCCGTCAGGCACGTCGAAGTGATGTCTAGAGCGCTGGGATGGTATAAGCATAGTGACGACGCCGTATCCTTTTACGTGTACTCACACAAGGGTGCCAACCTAAGTAATCGCACCGTCAATTGGGAGGTTCTCTCCCGGAGACGACAGCGGACTCACCAAGGACCGAAGCATCCAGTCGTCATTGTTCCGATTGAAGTAGGTGAATGCCTGCGAAATGATAATGCCCAAGAAACTATACGCCCAGCGTCCGTCAGCGTCACCGAATCGCATCCCACAGTAAACACATACAGAGGGCAGAGCATTATCCCCACAAACATGGGGTCCACCGCTGAAGAGATGTTGACACCATTCGGGAAGGCTGAGATTGGGGTGGAGGTGTTGGCGGACATGGAGGGAGTGTGGGGATGCGGAAAGGCCGGCCTACTCTGGGCTACGACGAGTGCGTCTGATATACATATAGAATTTGACCTTCCGGAAGTAACCGCCACCATCTGTTGCAATGGCGCGGGATAGACCCATCCGATAAGCGGGAACTTCCTCCGCAGGCCACGCGGGGGAAAAAGCCCGGCGGTGAGCGCCCCGATTGGTTGGATGGAGCGTTCGGGTCGGATTGCGTATTTGCAACATTGGGACATTGAAACAATTGATGAGACGATGATGATCACAACGACTAAATTCAAACCAAATCTTGCCTTCATCAGTTTTTGATTCTGCTTCAGTGCTTCTTAACATTACATTGCCCTGCTTCTCATTGTGTTCCTTGCTTCTTATTGCCTTTCCCTGAGGAGGATCATATGTACGAGCCCCAGCCTCCAACAACTCGCAACATGTGGTGATTTTTAGTACATCTTCAGGTGGATTCCATACGTCCCTGGGCAGTTCCTGGAGGAAGAAGATGACGGTAGGTTAAAAGTACTTCTTGTCGTCCATAACCAGCACCGAATTTGTAATACCACTGTAGGTACATCAGAAACAATCGTTGCGTTCAAGTTCTGGCCCAAGCTTCTATCATACGGTGAAGTCAGGTCTGCCAGAAATTCTGTGAGTAGCCAGTGAGTAGCCGTTCTTCGGTGATCCCGCTCGCGAATTGAGATGATTTGCGATCTCGGTTGGTCCCAACGGCTCCATAGCTTAGCCAAGCTTAGCGGAGAAAACCGGACTCCGGAGTCCGCACTTTAGGTAGTGTCTCTCCGACTCTCTCGCGTTTTCGGTAACCTACCAGTAGTATAGCCATCTAGAGCAGGAACAATCCTCCGCGGGTCCGACGGGTCGATCTGTCCACATCAGTTTACCAGAGTTTTCCCTAGATGCGAGCAGGCAAACTGATCTACATCCGTCATCTGATTTTGGCATCTGAACGGCGTAGAACGGGATGCGACGGCGTTAACGTCTAAGTAACGATAACGCTAACGGATAAGGTTTCAAGCGACATGAGATGGAAGGAACTGACGGAAGCCTGATGAGTGAGGGTGAGTGATACATACACAGATGCTCCGGTACACCTGATGCTACCTGATGACAATCCTGACAAAATTTGGACATTTTTGACGTTTGGTCGGTGTCGAAGCCAGAGAAAAGTTCGAAGCCAGAGAAAAGTTCAGTTTGGGGCGTCCAGGCCAGTCAAAAATCCTGACCAAACCGTGCAGCGGAAGAAAAAAAATCAAGACAAGCCCTTGGCACTTGCCCAACGCCCAGTGATTTTGGGCCAGGAAAATGGAATGTCTGACATTTTTTGGTTCTTTCGCCCGAAAGAAATTTCGGAGCAGTCGCATCTGGACCCACACATTATGAGTTCTTCCTCCTTAGAAATATCGGTCAGTAATCCTGGCCTGTTCAGTCAATTCGGGCGAATCGGCGTTGATAATATCGCTTCGGCCGATGTCGGCCGGATTTTCCATGTACCCATCAGTGGCAGTGCTGCAGCCTCATTGTTCCCGCCACCATCCTTGTCGCGCGATTCTGGTCTAAGCGGGATCAGGAGCGCAGAAATGAATCCAATGAACCAAAACTCAAGCTCTGAAGTCCACGAAGTCTACCAAAATGCACACCGTGCCGTCCCCGTGAGGCTCTTGGTGCTAGGATTCTGTCGCACTGGAACTGCATGTGCGTCGGTCGGTTCAACTTCTACCTGTGAAAACAGTTCAAATTTCAACCCCTCCAGCGATGCGCGCGGCCCTCACTGTCCTGGGATACGGGCCTGCGCACCACATAGGACGCGTCATGGCGAATCCAAGCGAGGTGGCCGCCTGGACCGCCGCCATCGATGCGAAGTATCGGCCAGTCGGGAGCCAGAAGATTAGGCAACATGCATACGGGGGTGCAGAGTGGGATCGCCTGCTTGGTGAATTTGAGGTCAGTTGATCTATTCATCACCGTTAGAGATCGACTGGCCTAAAACATTATAATACCGAATTAAAATCCCAGGTAGTCGCAGACGTCCCGGGAATCCTTTTCGCAGAAGAGCTCATCCATGCGTATCCCGAGGCAAAGATCATTTTAACGACGCGCGATCCAGAGCGATGGTGGCTGTCCTTCCGCGACACCCTGCTCGTCATGCTCGACACCCGCACCACCCGCCTGGCCCGCTGGCTCGACCCATACGGTTTCGGCACATTCATCCCCTTCGCGCGGCGCAACCTCGAAATCTTCCTCGGGCCCCTCGACACCCTCTCCCCCTTGCGTGCTAAAAGCGCCTACGCGGAATATTACGCGGATATCCGTCGCCTTGTCCCGGCGGAGAGACTGTTGGAGTACGAGGTGGGGGAGGGCTGGGAGCGACTGTGTGCGTTTCTAGGGACGGAGGTGCCCGATACACCTTTCCCGCACAAGAACGACGCGCAGATGATCGTGGAGGGTGCACGGAGGCAGATGTGGGTGATTTATCGGCGCGCGGCCGTGCGCTCCTTAGGGCTTGCTGTCGTGCTGGGAGCGATCGCAGCTATGTGTGTCCGTGGATTGTAAGTATATGCTCGGATTGTGCATGGATCGTGGTATGTTCCTTCCACATTTTAACGTTGTTCATTGACGGAGTTTTCTTTACGCCAGGCACATGTATCATTTTAGTTTTCCGGTCCCCGTGTAACCTTAATCACTGCTACGCCTTCAAGATGTTACGTTGATCCCTTTTAAAGCCGAGTCGCACAAAGAACGGGCTCTCAACCACAAGTTCTATCGTTTTTAAACTCCGAACTGCATCCAGACGAGCACCACCCGCAACCGGGCCTTAAATCAGCGGTTTGGAATCTTCTGTTCCAGAAATTTGTGCTGGCCTATATTTCTGGTTTCGCATACAGTATTGTATTGAACACACCATCATGCTGAATTCACTGTAGTTCAATCCTCACGCCTTCATATGGTGAGTCGTACAAAATTGCCAAAAGTATCATGAGAAACCGCATGGCCCAGGCCCGAGTCCACCGAGCGTGATCCCCCAGTGCTATTTATTTTCACATCCTAGCCGAATATGGACGTGCACCAAGCGCAACCGGGCCCGTGAATAAACAGTTCGGAAGGTTCCGCTCAGTGCTAGCCGAATACCTTCACCCAGAATTCCGCGAGCCATCCAATCTTTTCGCACTGTACCGTGGATCACCTTACTCGCGACCGCCCTCCGAAAACCCAAGTCATGGAACAATTGCAAACGATCCAGCGTTTCTTTTCACATTCTCGATCCTAGTGGAGCTTGGCTTATCTGCTATTCCTAATGCCTCCGTTTCGTTACCGCTGATATTCTCCACCATTCTGAATTCTTTCAGGACTTGAACTTGGACTCTTATGGCGGTACAACGACTGCTTTTATTGGAAGTTCTATTCGCTTACTTGATATTCTATCGATTTACTAGGAACACCTCTACTTCAAAAATGGACGCACTTCTGCATTCAGATACAGAATATTATTTGCCTTTGCCCTCTTTGGTCTTGTGTGAGTCTTGCCTGATTTTATTGTCGCGCCCCCGTCTTGTTCCTCGTTTTTTTGTTTCTCCAACACTCAGCTTCCGCGTCCACAGACGCTACAGTTGCGTATCCTCGGTGTGTTTCCGCAAGGGCATAAGTACCTAAGGCGGTGCCGAAGCTTGCTGCTGTTACAAATTGATGTGGCCTCCCTCCTTCTTCTCACCCACACCGCCAGCGATTTTCTGTACAGCACAGTTTTAGCCTTATTTCGCTTTCCTCTACCGCTGGGTATGGCTCACATATCGTCGGACGCGACTAACATGCTGCCACCACTGCTGCCCCCGGAATTGGAGCGGGAAATATTCGAAATGGCTGCACATATCCGACCTATAGGCATCTTGAGGTTGATGCTAGTGGCATCTCGTGTCAAAATATGGTTTGTTACTTCCCCTACGTACCACCGATTTACCTATCCTCCGTAAACCAGGCTCGAGCCGCTGTTGTACCGGACCATTGCCCTGTCCGTGCACCCCTTCCGCGCGAGCTCAGACCATCCGAATCCCCAATGGAAAAGCTTCATGCATGTCGTCCAATCCAACCCCGTCGCTTTCTTACTGGCTTCAGTGCGCCATCTATACTTGGCCGACTCCGTTCCCTCCGAACACGCGAAATGGCTGCTGAGCACCTGCTCGGGGATCGAGAATCTCTCCATCCAAGGCATAAAACGCAGCGACCTTCTCCCTAGCATCGCCCATCTGCCGTTAAACGGCTTCAATGCGATCTAGGCACTCTATTCGGCTCCGAGCCCCAAATCGTATTCACGCATCCCTTATTCTCCCAGCTCACGCACCTTGAACTCTACAACAGCTCGTTCGTTGCAGACACATGGGATCACCTCGCCCTCGTGCCGAATCTCACCCATCTTTCCTTCAATCTGCTCGACTTCATACGCGTGTGTCCAAGTATCCTCGGAAAGTGCAAGGCATTGCAGGTTGTGGTAGGTTTGTCGCTGGGCCGGCCTAGCTGGGACTCGGGAGTAATTCCAGCTCTACGACAGCTCGGCTGGGATCGCCGCTTCGTCAGAATGCGCCGTTCTAAATTTGAAAAAGACTGGCAGGTGGGAGCGCACACGGGCATTGACTACTGGTCGCGAGCAGAAAACTTCATCGCCAAGCGACGCTCGGGTTCTTATGAAGGTGAGTCGTCCGCCATGAACAGGAGGCCCGGTTTTTTTTTTATTCTCTACTATGCAGGCTTTGAGATCGAAGGAGACGAAAGCAACCTCATCGTGTAGAATCCTGGGCAAGACCTCCTTCCGACCTCGTTCTTCCAACCACTCATCTTATTCTCAGACACGATATCGATACATTTTATTCATTTACAACAACAACGCGCATGTTCAATAAACCGCCTCCGCATATTTTGCAGGCAGGCCATCGGGGTAGAACTTGGGGAACAAGGTCGGATAAAACTTGTACGCCACCAGGGGGTGCGCCCTCAGCTTGAAGTTCAACACCACCTCACCAGCAGGCATGTGATCAGTCTCTGTAAGGCGGACTGCACAGGTTGTTAGTAGGTACACCAAAAACACCACCGCAAAGAAGATCGAGGAGGAAACTCACACTCTGCTGCATCGCCCTCGCGTTCCTGGCGCGCGCGCTTCATGTCAAGGACCTCTTGCGGGACTAGTACAAACAAAGTCAGTTAGCTTTTGCTTGCAGGATGGGAATGGATCCAAATGCGTCTTACACTCGAACTTTGCAATTGCATCGGCAACCCGCGTATCCGCCGCCACGCCCTCGAAGAACCCGACCGAGTGACGCGCGCCTTTCGTGGGGGATATCACGCGGTGCATTGGGGCTTTCACCAGTCCCTGCGTGACTTTTTCCAACACTGCCCCGGAAGCGGCGTCACCTCGCGTTCAGAAAACCATAAATTTGAAATCGCACCTCTTCCAACAAGGACGATAAACGTCCCCTGAATAGGCGGAGCGGTGTACCATTCTTTGGAAGGTTTCTGAAGCTCAAGTCCCGGTTCATCAGATGCCTGCAGCAGCTGACGAGGCACAAGAAGGTTAGCGTGCTCTTAAATATTGGAGTAAATGAGCGAGCGTGCTCACGAATGTCAGGAAATTCGAGTCGGTGTGCGGCACGAACCCGGTCGTGGACGGCGGACAGGTAGGGTATCGCAGCAGCTTGCAGCGAAACTGGCGCTTGGCGACGTCGGGCTCGAACAGCGGTTCGAAGGCGTCAGGTGCGAGACCCAGCGCCTCCGCGACAAAGGTCGTAAACTGGAGACCCATGCTCTTCAGATGCCGGTAATATTCCATCATGGACGCGCGGCACCCGGGGAACAGTGCATCGTCTGGCCACTGGATTCCACAAATACAATCAGCGGTGCCAAAGACCCTTTACCGATGCAAGTGCACCCACAGGCGTGCCTCCGTGGATCTTGTGGTACACAGGCGTGCCCTGCTCATGCGACACGCCGTCGTCGCCATAGTTGAACTGCTCGCGCGTGGGGTTTTCAACGCTGCCCCTGCGAAGGTACCCATTGAAATGGGCCGTGCTGTTCATGTCGACCGCATCCTTCACGTCCGACGGCAGGCCGAAGAACTGCGCCGTGGAGTCGACCATCTTGTCGACCACCTCGGTCGGCACGGGCGTCTTCTCGAGGTAGACGAACCCGCCGTTGATCAGCATGCCACGCAGCTGCGCGATGAAGGCGGGCCTGTCGCGCTGGGAGAGCGTCCAGTCCAGGAGCGGGATCTCTGAGTGCGGGAGGGACATGGTGGGTGGGATATAGGCGGACAAGAATCAAGAATTGCGCCACGCTTCTTATTACTGGTATCTAATACCAATTGTCAGCCTTTTATTCGCGCATATTTCTGTACTTCACCCCGGGCCCGGAATCGCGAGCCATTTCCCGGATTACGCCGTTGTTCCGCTGTATTTTTTGACACACCTCTCTCTCGGTTTGCAGTCATTTGACTCCGTGCGACAGGTGGATGGTCCCTGAATCCGTCTGACGGTGAGATGGCCATTGAATCCGTAGGAAAACTTCTTAGACCTAAATCCCTATGGAGTATTTTCTTCGTATGTATTTTTGAACCCACCTCTGGATTTGGTTAGAATGATTTCGGACCGTGGGACGGTTAGGTTTTCACTGAATCCGTGGGACAGCTATGTGGTCATCGAATGCATGGGATAGTTAGACGGCTACCAGTGGCCAGCGACCATCTGGTGATTTGTAAGAGAGCATCGGCAGCGGCAGCCCTCCGGCTCGGCGGATAGGTCACGCTCACATTCAACCTTCAACAACCAAAACTTTGTTCGATCACATAATCTGGTAGTAAGACACATGGTGCCATGTGCATACTTATATATAGACCACAAACTGCATGTGCCGCTGGGAAAGTGGCCCAAAATATGATTTTGACAGCTTGCTTCTTTGAAGTCGACGAAAGCTCACGACGGAGAACAGGCCCTATGGTTCTTTGTTCCTGCTCGTCGAACTGCTCGGTGGCAGAGAAAACAAAAATAGGAGATTGTGGGTGCCATAGGCTTCTTTCCTGGCTCAGAATGGCATCATTTGTCTAGGTTGAACCATGGCTATTTTTGTGAGTAGACGGGTCTGGGGTACCGTGGGATGCTCAAGGGTGATGACGTTATGATTTGAATGTCTTGCCACATAACCGTGGTTGACTGTGGTTGAGGGTTAAGATAGGTTGCGGAACGAGAGAGAGATGTAGCAATCCACTCCTTCGAAAAGGTAGATATAAGTGCGTGCGCGGCAAAGTAAATGAAAATGAAAAATCGGGCGACGTGAAGGAAAAAAAATTGAGCAGAAGAAGCGCGTGAAAAATGGCTACCAGTTGTGGGGCCAGAACCGAGTATCTACCCCCAAGTGAAAGGGATCGAAATATGGGCTCAAAACTCCAGGATCAAGGGAACAGAACGACGCATCAAGGCTAAGGTGTGCGAGAGGAGTCTCGCGTATTTGAATCTGAAAGGTGTGCGAGAGGAGTTCACCGTGTGGAGAATCGCACATAATGGTAAGAAGCGTTTGTTCCGAGAATTGCAAGCCGACTTGAAGCCGATGCGATTACCTCACAAGGGCATGGGTTGAAAATAGTTTTGATTGGAGCTGATGCTTTGATATCTGGATTTTATTGCCTATCTTTAAAATTTTTGTGGAGTCTGGCTACGGGAGACTACTTGGTGCAGGAGTCTGCTTAGTGAGCATAATGGAGTCACCACTCAACTACTGAAGTGACGATTCAAGAAATCCTGACGGCTTTCATTGTTCATCCTTCCTTCCCTTCATGATGGTTCGAGAGGACAGAAATCTAGGTTGACGTTCGAATCCAGGAGATCTGCGACGAATTTCCTAGATGAGCACCACACCTTGCCCACAGATACGTTCCACGGCAATTGCTGGAACGCACTAATGAGCATCCTCAGAGATTCATTCACGTGGAAGAATATTGCAACTTCAGCTCCAGACTCGTGTCACCCATTTACCGGATGCGGATCCTTCATGCATGCAGTGTGTTCAAACTTCGTTCAAACGTCATTTCTCCAGCTAAGTTTTCCGAGACTCCGGAGTACGCATTTAGTTTGAAATATTGAACGTCCTGATGAAGAAAAAAAGGTCCATCGTGAGTATAAGCAGTACAAAAGAATGATAGTCCATGATCCATAGTCCACTTATATTCCCGCCGGGGGAACTGCTCAACAATATTCCCTCCTCAGGCCTCACTTCGCCATTACCCGTCACCGCCAGTCTTATGTGAGATCAAGCCGCCACAGGCGCACCCAGCAGACTCTCCCCCGTATCACCCAGGAGGACGTCCAGCTCCGTGTCGTCTACATCAGCGCCCTCAACCGCCAGCTCTCGCTCTCGCTCCCGCTCCTCGACAACGTCCTTGGTGCGCACGTCCGTCCAGAGTGGAAGCATACTGAGTTCAAGTAGCGTAGGTCAGTGTTTGGGTTTCATTAACATGAAGAAGATGGAGTAGGAGATACACGCACGTCCACCAAGAATCGCCATCGGAAGCCCCAGCTCCGCGCCATAAAGCGAACATTTCAAACGAAGGAACAAGCGCGGCGCACACCGCGCGATACTGTGCCGGAAACCTTCCGGCAGCTTGAATAAGAGGACAGCGACTATGGTATGTTGATGTTGGGTGTTTCGTTTGAGAGTGAGTTTGGAGATTTCGTTCAAGAGGGAGTTGCCAGATTTTCGGTCAAGAGAGAGTCGGCGAATTGTCGGCCATCAACACTCATCGACGAGAGAGGAGAAGGGTAGGGACGCACGCGATGCACACCAGGCGCCGATGAGGGTTGTGGTGACAAGGATTCGGCGCGTCGCTTGGGATGACATACGAGGAGGGTCTGCGTGTACTTGGAGTCAGCGGTTTCTTGGACCAGTCGATGAGAATTCAAGCAGCCTGGGTTAAGAATATACTGGAAAAAAAGCGGCAGAGGAAGGGAGGATACGCACAGACGGTAGAATTGAACTGTGAAATACGTGTACACGGCCAGGACGATGAGCATGCTCTGCGAGGTGCCTAACGATGCGCGACGGAGGACAGGATTAAATTAGAGCTACTATTCAGAGTATAGGACAGACCACATACGCATCTCTTCGACGCCAACCGCTATGACCATCAGAAGACCGAAAGAGAGCTGCAGCAGGGTGGCGAGGCAGGCGATGCCTGCGGGAGACGGGTGAGTAAGTTTTGTAAGTCGATCCAATGCGAGAGTGGAGAGAATATTCAAAGAGCGCAGAGACAGGGATGAGGTAGAAACCAAACGATAAAACGAGCAGAGACAAATTGATGAAACGAGGAGAGACTTGAACATGACAAAACACGGACCTCCTTACCCCGGCGACGGAATCTTCGTGAACAACGGGCCGACCATCGCCTTGTATAGTGCGCGGAAGTTGCGCGGGGAGCCCCCAGGCATAAGCCGGTACGTCGCCCCCGCTCCGGCCTTTAACATGAGCACGATTTGACCGGCCATACCTGCGTTGTGCGTTTAGCATAATTAATTGGCGTGGAGGTTTGAAGAGGTGGATCATGGATGGAACGAAGGGCGGTGATTGAAAGGACCCACCACACTCCAGAAACGAATACGCGCCAGCGTAGTTCAGCAGTACGCCCTTCTCCTCTGGGGTGAGCTTGCGCAACAGCGACAGCGCAGCAGACGCGAAGACGACGACAGGTGCTGGCACTGCCGGAACGCCAGAACCATGTCATGGCTCTGTGCACTCGAGCAGGTCTTCCTGCTGTTTCTGTGAGTCCGTAAAAAGTAACTTATTTCCTAACTTGGTAAGTTAACTTACCACCCAAACTTAACCGTGCCGCACTTAACTTATTCTTTCCCACACTTACCTCACTTCACTTATTTAAACTCCGCTCCTACGGTTACCTCGCGGCACTTATATCAAGGTATTTTAGTCTTTCTTATGAGCTACGGCACTGGTATGTTGAGTTTAATGGGATTTTAATCCCCTTTCCATGGTATTCTCCTGAAAAGTAGCTCTTTGGCTTGTGCAGTTGATCGCACTCGAACCGGACCGTATGTTACTCAACCTCAGAACTGTACAGGCTAGTGAACCATTGAAATGAATGGGTCAGGTGCCCATGATGGGCCTCGAGCCCAACAGGGACTCCCTTTCAGCAGTGGTATCAACTTATTGGCCCAGCCCCTATACATATATGCATTTCTCTTTGAGACAGCCAACACAGATGAAGACTGACAGAGAATCCATATCTTCCACTGCTTTTAAGCCCTCCATTGTCTCAACAAACTCTGCCTCTGCTTGTGATAGACAGAAAACTCATACTGTACCAACTTGTCAAATGTCAAGTCAAATCCATTGCACCAACTTATTTGCACGTACTTAAAATACATGAATCTGACCATCTACGGGCACCTTGGAGGGTAATTCAAGTCCCAAGTTACAGCTGGTTCCGAATTCCTTGAGACAACGTGAATTCTTTTTACACCGGAGATACCACAGGAAATTTTGATGTAGTGATAACGATTACCATTTTTGGCATTAGGCCCGGGAAATTATCTCAGGCGCAATCTCTCTTTGTTCATCCTTCCATGGTCTACCGTGCTATCAGCGCCTCTGTGGCTCCTCGATGCTGGCTATGTTACAGAGGACGTTTGCGACATCCTTGGGGTTGCCTTGGGGTCGAAAAAAAAACGGAAGCAAAGAGACGGTACTGTAGTATTTCGACCAAGTATTCAGGTGACGCGTGACGCGGCCCTCTGAATTGAAGACTTTCGGACTTGGTGACGGTGACAATCGAATTTTGAGGCCCAAATAGGCCAAAAAACACCAAAATTTTCGCTCCGGCATCCGCCGGAGCTCCATATATGGGAATTTTGTGGTGATAGCCGAGAAATGAAGACTTGAGAAAATGAATACTTGTGGTGACTCGTGACATGCCCTGAATACTTGGTCGAAATACTACAGTAATCGAACGGGGAATCAATGAGATTGTGATGCGCCGGACTTGCATTCAAAACGAGTAGTCGCTATCACTACATCAAAATTTCTTGTGGTATCTCCGGCACCAAAAAAAATCGAGTTGTCTCAAGGAATTCGGAACCAGCTGTAATCTCACTTTGTAACTTACCGAAACTTACAGGTGCTTAGGCTCACTTATTGTGCGAAGTGCCACCGGGTAAATTCACTTATGCCATCAATCCATCTGATGGCATAAGTTACCGCTACGCCTTCAAGTGAACGGAAGGAAAATGTACAGTGTAAGGGCAGTGGTTACCTTGTAACTAACCACTACAGCTACTAACTATCTTTTCAAAAAAAAATCTGAGCTCAGGTGCTGCACTGCACGCCAACAATCTCCGCTGTGCCTGCTGCCTCATCAGGTTCCAACATGAAACCGGCATCTGGATCCTCCCGTTTCTGCTTCAATGACTGAGTCAATTTCGATGTCCCAGAAACCTTTGAAGCAGACTTTATTGGGGTGCTATTATCAGTTTTTGATGTTGGTTGGTTGAAATCCAGGGATATAAAGGCAATCGTGAAGATGTAGTGGACTGGAGGGATGAGAAAGAGGATTGGGTTGTGGGCCTGCTGTACCATTCCAGTTGCGATGATGGCGGACGGAGACCACCGGTAGTCAATAACTGGCAAGCAAAAAAAAATGGGATGGAAATCCAGACATCCGCTGCCCGAGAGAGGGTCCTCGTGTTGACTTGAAATTGGTCAGAAATAGTTCGAAGTGGGTGGTAAGTCCATGGTATACTAACAAGTCTGGATTTACGGTCAATACAGAACTGGGATCATTTTCTATCGGCCAGCTGTTCTCATAGTGTCGAAAACGCCAAGTACTTGGCAAGTACAGGCCCCTGTGCGGGTTAGAACAGCCCTGTGCGGGTTAGAACAGACAAATATCCCTCAAAAGGCCATTAAGTTACATAAAACTCCGGTACTTATTGTAACTTGGAAGGTCCTTAAAGGTACTTTAAGTTCACTTACACTTCACTTACCGGGGGAATTTCACTTACCCTGCCATAAGTGAGCATAAGTTAAATTTCACCGGGTAAGTGAAATTACATAAGTTACTTATGCAGGCGTCCTGTTTCTGTTGGAGCCATCCCTGCTGTTCTGGAAAGTGCCATGAGTGCTGACTGCGCTATGCACAGTCCATGGCCTGGACACACATTTAATTGTACGCATGGAAGAAGTAGCTTGAAGAAATGTACATGAAGTATGCGTCAAGGAACTGGCTAACACAGGCCGTTATGAGGACGCCGAGGAATCCCACTTCAAAACGATATCGATACGTCGCCGAGTGGCAATGCTGCACAAACACTCACTACTGTCAATGATCCCGAAAATGAGGACGGTCGCGCTCGATGCCACCACGACGCGCAGCACAGAGACGCCGCATTATATTGCTGGCCGGTAAATTAGCAGGGAAAATGCGATGGTAGGAATAGGAATAGGACGACATACAGTAGACGATGCGTGGCCAGTGCGACATAATAGTAGAAGCTAAGGGAAAGGAAAGGGAATCCCCTCCCCCTAAGTAAGTGGTGCGGCGTACATTCCCCGACGATCGCGATCAGCGGGACAGGTTCCGTGAAGAGGGACAGACGGAGAGGAAATGTTGGTGATAGAAAGGCGGAATTGAGGTTCAAATGGACTGCAATAGTCCTAATGACTGTATCCCACGAGAGTAGGAGGAATTGTTGAAGAGGAAGAAAACATCCCAATGCTTCCGACATTCGGGAGGAATGAGAAGAATATTGTAGGAGAATGGGTGAAGTTTTGCGTTATGTCAACTGGAATATGTTGAGTAGGGGAGATGAACGCGCTTCTCCGGAGCCACGTCTTGATAATCTTGCCCTGAGGATAGACTTCCACGAACCCGGCGGCCAGAAATTCTATCGTCCCTTCCCCGGAATTTCCCTGCTTGCAATGCAAGATCGACTGAGCTCGGTAGACTAGAAATTGAGCATACTCTCTCTATTTTCGAAAAAAAATTGGGGCTGCATACCTCAAGTTTCACTTGAGTTCTCGTTTACATACTAGCTAGTAGCCCGGCTTGAAAATCTTGATCATTTTTTATTTTTCCGTCCAGTGTCTGCCAGAAGCGCACGATGAGTATACTTATCACCCCTGCGTGGATCCTGAGGCCGGTGGAGTCCGTTGTGGCTGCGTGCTGCTTTTGGTTCGGGCGTTGGTCGAATGAGAGCGAAAAAAGAAATGCATTGCTTTGTCAGAGTCATCAAAGCCTAACAGACCCCAGCAAAGCACTGCCTCTCATGCCGACTTTATCCCGATTGTCCCGACTTGTCCCGATCGATCGATATGGTCTGTGGAGGACAGCAAGAACCAGGAGAGAATCTGAAGGAAATTTCTAGTGGGCAACACTGTCCTACAGGCATTCCTCCAAGTCGCGAAGAGCATTTTTACAATTTTTATTCATAACTCAATGGCTAGCCTAAGAGCCAAATCCATACAGTACAGTTCCGCGTCTCTTGAGAGCATACAATACATCCAGGGTCGTAACAGTCGAACTAATTCCACTTATTAGATTCTTTGAGAAAGACATCAATAGAAGAGCTAATACCCACCGATAACCATGCTCCGTGTACAGCACCGCATCGCGTATGAGACCCTCCAGGTATATCTTCAGCGCCCCGCGCATGTCATCGTACATCAGGCGGGAGCTGCGCTTGACGCCTCCCCGACGGGCGAGTCGGCGAAAAGCGGGTTCCGCGATGCCTGCGTAATTGATTTCAGTAATCATATTGAAGTGATTCATGGCCAGGAGAGTGTCTCGACTGCATGGAGAAGAAAAGAAAGAAAAGAGAAGCTACAGACCCATGATGTTGTATCTGCGCCGGATCTGCATTCTGAGACGACCACAGTTACTCTTGCCACCAGTGGATTTCCGCGCCTGGAGCAACCGTCATTTATGGCTGGAAGAATTGGCCAATGGGAGCTTACAGTCTGTATGGTTCGCGCCATGGATGCGAGGGACTTGAGAACGACGACGTTGATAAGGGAACGAGGACGGAACCGCAGATCAGAGGAGTCATGCTTTAAGTACTTGCTGTGCACTGGCGTGAGATTGTGGAAGACATGATGTGGAAGGGATTGAATAATCTGATTGCTAATGAGATGCATAAAACTACACTACATACCCACAAGCACCACCGCGTCTATGTCTTTTCTCCTCCTTTGCCTCAGTGGCGCCACGTATCCCCACCCCGATAAGTTCGAAATTTGGTTCATAGTATAGCAAAGCATGTGCCATGAGGCGCTCAACGGAATTCACCCGGGCCCTACAAACAAGTTCTCAGCATCTCACAGTTGCAGCACAATGAATGGGGACACGTACAGGCCCAAAAAATCCCTTATCCGGCAGTTCCAGTCGCGGACACCCATTGTAGTCGCATCCCTCTATAGGACGCGTGTTCCCCCTCCAGTCGATTTCCACGGCGGGCCATTCGATGGCGAAAAATATCACGATCCCTGCGATGGCTATGGCCGCGGTGAACGCGGTGGTGGTGACACTGCGTTTTCACAAGTCAGTATGGAGGGTGTAGGTTCCAAGCACGAGTGGCTGGCTCAAGGTGAAACGCACTAGTTGTATTTACTCCACCAAGCGAGGTAGCGTCTCCGGATGAACACATTGAATACGTAGCCCACAGGGACGGCCGGCCTGAGTCAGCCACAAAGGTAATCAGTTTATGAGTAGAACGGAATCAATTGCCGTTACCAAATGAACGACAGGTTATACGGCGCCCAGTTTAGCCCTCCCACGAGAAAGATGGGGAGGTGGAAGTATTCGAAAACTTTGACTTTTTTGCGCAGGAAGTAGACGGGGATGGGGAGGATGGCGCCGATTAGGAAGCACCATAAGAGGTTGTTGTATATACCCCCCGCACCGAACATACGCTTGGGACCGAGAGTTCCCTAAGTTGCAAATCAATTAACACACGGTTTCTTCGGGTTGCAAGCGAGAGCAAAGTACCCAGAGGACACTGGTGGGTGTTAAATTAACCGCTTCTCCGTGTGAGGGAAGAACGAAAACACCCACCTAGCAGTGAAAAACGTGTTGATGCCCGGACAGGTGAAGTGGTTGACCTGATGCGGCGTGCACACATCGGGAATTTTGGTCATCTGGAAGTTCAGAATCGCTGTGCAGACAAACGACGAGATCACGGTAGCGTAGATTTGCGCGTAGAAGGTCAGCACCGGGGGAATGTGCATGTAGTGCGCAAGTTTGAGATCGGAGGCGAAGGCGATGGTTTGGGCCGTCGTCACATATCCGTATGACTACAGAAAGGTCGTTAGATTATGCGCAGCAGGGAGGAAGGAAAAGGATGCCTTGAAATAGTTCATGGCTACGGCGTTCCCTGGGAACCAGAGACCCCCTAGAGTAGATCATTCAGCGACTATTGCCCCTCAGCGGTGAAGGTGTGTACCAAATAGCTCGGCAAGAACGTTCAGGCCAATTTCGACGTTTGTGATCGACTGCAGACAACCCAAAATCAGAAGTCACAGTAAGACGTAATCGCATATACCCACCGTGATGATTCCAATGGGAACCACGAAAATAATTGCGAGGAATACTAATTCGACATCAGGATGTTATTCCAAACAAATGCACTTCAGGATGGCGCACCTCCATACAAGACAACAGCCGGGGAGGTGTTTGTCGGATAGATCCCAATCCCCACAGCGCCAACCACAATCGCGAATACCAATACTCTGATGCTGAGTGTAAGCTGGATCTGAAAAAAAGGGTGAAAGAACTCGCATGAAATACTGCCACTCGGGAACCTCCTTGTACGACTCCATAAGCCGGACATGTACGTCTCTGTGCACATGCGAGGTCTTTTGGCGGCTCAGAATACTCTTGAACCCGTGTACGATCTCCCGGCGATGATACAAAAACGCGTGAGATAATGTAGCTATATAAATTGCAACTGATCAAATAAAAGTCAACATATGCCTTGAAAAGTGACGTGGGCGACGCACAGAACACGCCGTACAACAGCGCATTTGACGCAGATAAATACGCCGGCGAGTAGCTCTCGTACATCGTTTGGTTGAACATCGTGTCGCTGCCGACGACGTTCCCAACGGCGTACAGGTCCCCAGTGTTGTCAAAGACGAGCTATAGAATTGCTCAAGTCAGAAGTGGGAGGAATATTTTTGAGTCCATACATTAGAATTGATCGGCAAATATCCCGTATTCCAACTGTTGGTGTACCATAAAGCGGCGATAATGGGGAGGGTGACGAGTCCCTAGACAGATGCGCGTGAGCATACATAGCTGAATGAGCTTAAACTGCGTGCGGTACATACCCCCAGGAATACCTGGATGCCGATCGTTTATTCAGCCAGTGAAAAAATCATAAATGTCTAGTCTCACGTTGAATGTAGTCTATCCATCCCTTTCAGTCACGGCTACACAAGAGAGTCGCGACACTCACGAAGAAGGGCACAATCAGCGGATCCACGGAGGCGGTGACGAGGTTATAATCGAAGGTGGGCCAGGGATTTAACCCAAGGCCCGAAAAACTGCCCGTAATAGCAGCTAGACTGACGGATGTAGGATTGATCCAAGTGGGCCAATTGAAGATCTGATGACGCTCTCGATAAGGGGAGGGGAAAAGGATTAAAAATGAGGGTGAGCACACCTGAAGGGACTGGAAGATGAAGTCCGGGAACCAGAAGTAGACGAACATGGCGCAGAAGCAGTATAGGAACCATCGCAGCTAGGATTGCGGGAGTCGATTAGCAAGCAAGGAGGGCATACGGATTAGTTTACCTTGGAAACTCTCCACCCGTTGACAACGGTATTCTTCTCGTTATGGAACGCCCGCTACATGGGAACATCAGTAAGAATAAAATAATCAGAATTGAACCGCCCACATTGAGCGCGATTGTCTGTTGACAGGTTTAATAGTGAGATACTGCCATTAAAAAAGACGGTGAATATATTTACAGCGAGGTTGCCCGGCCTGGTCGAGAAAGATCAGCACCTCTAACCAGTCATCTCATTCATCTGAAACCCACCAAATGGCAGAAGCGGGGTACACCTTCGTGACGTTTTGCAATGAGTTTCATTATATCGACAGGTGTGATACAATATCAAAACGCACCAAGAATCGTCGTGTGAGTCCAGCCAATCCATAACCAATAAGGTTGGTGGAGAGCGCCACGAGGACTGAGTTTGGTTTGGTGGTTAATCAATGTTTCGCTGACTATCTGAGCTAAGCGCACTCTGGTATCCGAACCCAAGGGCCCAGGACTGGTTGAAGTAAAGAGGAAGATATTGAACCCAGATGATCTATGCACGAAATCAGATGTGAAATGTTCGGTTTAGTGATGATGGAGAGTACGCACGTTGTCCCTATTCGAAACTCAGCCAATTCAATAGTGAAGGAACAGAGATCCACGTACGTGTATGGCGTGCTGAACCCCACATTCGCCATTATCTGTGGCTCTCAGCCGTCTGTCATATAAGAGATATACGAGACCCACCGTGATGAGCATGTGCTCCTTCGGGCTGAATGGACCACTGCACCCAGTAATAGAAATTAACAGGGAACAGCAGGTGAAGGTGGGTCAAACATACGGGTTGAGTGACCAGTTATACCCAAAAGTGGTAAATTCCGTGTTGGGTAGCAGCTCCATCAACTTGGCGAAGGGGACAGCCAGTATTTGTGCAACGTTAGGGCCAACGCCGATGCCCGGATACCTGGTTCCATGTCAACACGTTATTGAAGGAGAATTGAAGTCAAGCCGTACCGGATGCTGAAGAACTGATTGAGGAAAGCACTGTCCGGTTATTGGCCCCGTCAGATGCAACCGCCACTCAGATGTGTATCTGTACTCACCCAACACCGACGAAGATTGTGCCTATGACCCAGGTGCGGAAGGTATTCGCTGGCACGCTCGGGTCGTCGTGATTATCGACCTGACGATGGCATCTAAGCACACACAGCTCACTGCATATGACAGCGTATAAGACTCACCACGGCGCGAACTTCAGTATAGGGAGAGTTAATGGCGATCAGGGCCGCTTCCACCTTCAACTCATCGTAGAGGCGGTGATACTCGACCGGGCTTTCTTTTATGTCGGCATCAAAAAGATACCGACTGGGTGTGGGGTTAGCTTCCACATAAGTATGGGTTGATATAGGTAGGCGGACAACGCACTTGGCAGCGTCCAGGACTGCGGGCGGGAAGTTCTGGTTGGGTGAATATGTTCAGGATCATGCAGAAGGATAGAAACGAATATCACATACGGGATCGTCGCCGTGCTGGAAGAGCGGCAGTCAGTCCATGCTTCAAATGGGATAAATCGTGGGCAGTACCTCGTCCACAATCCGATGTATGATGGCCTCGATTTCGGCGCTGTTCATTGTCTGCGCATATTCAGCAGCTTCGATGAGCTCCTCCGGTATGGCTTGGATCTCGGCGGCGATTCCATCCTTGTGGACGTAGTCAGTCTGGCGGCGGGGGCAGAGGTTCGCAATAAGGACCCACCACGTCGATGAAGTCGGCTGCCTTCTCGAAAGAGGCTGACGACCCCTTTTCCGATAACTGAGGTTTTTTCATGATGTCCATGAGCGGATGCGCGAAGAAAGGAGTGAGCGAGGGACCCAGGTAGCTCGACCGTTAGTGCCTCGGGGTGAACCATAATATAGTATCCACGCAGACGGATGTATGGAAATAGCGCACGTATACACCCAGATACGATGACACTCGGGGTTGAGGAAGTTGACAGATAGCGCCTCACTGGCAGATTATCCAGCCATCAGCCTAAGTGCGATCATGATGTTCAAGTGCAACAGCGCGCGGTTGGATTTGGTATCATAGGCGGCGGCGCTCGTTGTCCGCAGGTTGTGTCTCCAGTCTGGAAAATGTCGTGTCCAGTTAGATGTTAGGCAAGGGGGGGGGGGGAAATTGGGATTCATTTACTATTTGGTGCAATGGAATCGAACACGGCCGTTGAGTAGGAGATAGCATGCCAAAACTCTTGAACTTCATTTCCGAGGCTCCCGGTCAGATCGAACTTCCGGTGAGAGGGAAGAAAGACTAACTGCGGGATGAGATACATCCGAAAGACGCCTGTGATATCAAGCCTCCAGATCCCAATATGTGGCGGGAAGATGTCGCTAAAAGTCAGATCTGAACAAGGTCCCGATTCCTGACTCCTGGTCTGAAGCCTTAAGGAAGCGAGTACAAGGTTTGGTGGAACTAGGGACAGATTGTTACGTGATGTTGAAAGCAGGCACTGGAATACAGCGCAAAGAATAGCAAAGGATGCGATGGTCAAGTGGTGGTGAGATGCACAGTTGCCACTGTGGCAGTGTTTGGCAACGTGGTGGTGTAACCGGGAGAACCGGTAACGGGAATTGCCGGCTTTCTCCTTCTCTTGCTACGACGTCAAAACTGCAACATGGGTCTACGTCCGCGATGGAAGGCCTTCCCATTGGACCCCGGGGATTAAGCTCTTTATATCTTCGGAGAGGCATGAACTAACCACAAAAGACTTTAAATGCGACCGCCTGGGACAAGTTAGTTGCCCGAATGTCAGGTTAAATTGTGGTTTGATGAATCGGAGCGACTTCAAGCTTCAGTGTTCCGGTGATCATTGAAATCATCTATCTCCTGAGCTGCTTTGTGGTTGGGTGCGCCATTAGTTTCGCCCTGCCGTACCACTTCATTTACACATTCCAGTCGCGCAGCCAAAGAAGGATCACCTTGACGGTATCTTTCGATCTCGTTGCAGGGAGTAAGCTTTTCGCAAGCAGCGTAGAAGATGCCAAATTCCATGTAAAATGGTTCTTTTGTGGGTGCGATGCATCCTATCGCTCGACACCACCAGCGTCAAGGTCGCACAAGAATAGCACCGCATGCACCAAGTGCCAAGTGGCACGAAAGGATGGGATCGCGGGAGGGACGCTATATTTCGAAGAAAGTAACTCAGCGCTTCGTATTCTCGGGAAAATATCAGCTACACAGTTGGCAGACTAGGATGAACTGTCAATTTAGAATTGGAGAAATCAGAATGGGTTGGACTACCAGATCTCGTTGGTTCATGATGGATTTGTTGGGCGAACTGGACAAGAAAACGATTCCTGTCAATTAAGCTGAATTTTGTTGGACATAAGTCGCTAACTCTCGCTCGCACGAATATCAAACTGACCTGCGTTTTGCGCAACCGTCTGTCCTGGACAATAGCTTCTGCTCTGCTCCAGTAATCCTCGCCGCTGACGGCGCCCGCCTCCCAGTCCTTCAAAAAATCACCCACCATCACTTGGACGAAGCGGCTATCGTGCGCGAAAACTGCAGAAAGCTGCTCATCCATGCCCTGAGCCTTCCCGCGATCCTCTGACCAGAGGACTATGAGCACCGACAGACGCGTACAGTGAGCCAGTGCGTCTGCGAGAAACCCGCAAGAGTCGACAGAAAAGAATGCGAGATGAGTGAGACACGGGAGCGTTGCCAGGCCGGCCCACGGTAGCCAGTCGGCAAAAGTAACTGTAACATCCTGATTGTCGACACAGAAATGCGCGAGTCATGAAAATAACGGATGGCTGAAGTCGAGGGATGCGGAGTGAAACAGAGATGTAATGGGAATGTCCAGCCACCATGGAACAATTGCTGCAAGCAACGGAAGGAGCGTAGGGTCAGTGGCGCAGCCATGCAAGAAAATATCCTTCGCGCCGCTGCACTTGGTGAGTATCTTCTCTGTGTCATCTGTGTCGATGTTATCACATAGTAGATGGCGGACATGGCAATGGAAGAAGCTGTCGGGTCGCGAGTCTAGTAATTGCAGGAAGTTCTCGAGCGTTATCGTAGTAGGATGAGCATGATAGTCATATTTTTCGGTCTCGGAAACGATGAAGGTCCTGTATAGGATAGGCTCGATCCTCAATTATGCAAGTGAGCATTCGGGAAGATTGCCAACAGCCGCTGCCGCGCATACCAGACTTTCACGCGGTGTGCCACCAAGAGCAGGCCCGGAATACTGGGGAGACAGGCTTCGGCCGCAAGTTCAAAGATCTCTTTCTCTAGTTCAGTCGGAAGGCGAGGATCCAGTTCAGCCTGCTTGGTCGACATGGTGGGAAGAAGAAAGCTGGTCAGGCACAGCCATCGGGTTTTTTATGGCAAGGCTAAGATGTGATGGCACACCAATCGCACACACAAACAAAGAGGGATTTTGGTTTACAATGGTTTATTTTTCCGCTCATCTTCGTTTATGTGCAATGGGCAGCAAGAGTGCCAAAATTTTCCAAAGAAGAAAAGTCCCAAAAATGGCAGTCTGTTGAACTTACTCTACATGCCAACAAGAAATGCCTTCGCTACGCTCTGGCGCCGTTTTGAGACCGCATCAAACTTTTGGGAATCGAATTTGTCAGAATTGTGAGTCCATTTCGTACATACGTGTGATACATTGGGGATGGGGGCATTGGAAGAATCACGAATGCAAACATAAATTGACCATGGCATCGGCTTGAAGAAAACTGGAGTTTTTCCAGGAAAGGAGGGGGCGACGTGAATTGCGATGCGGAGTTTTGAGTGTTGAGAGTCATTAGCCTATTACAACCACACTGTTACCATAGGGACTCACATGCATGAAAAGCCAAAGGAGTATAAGTTAAGAGCCGCGGAAGGAGATCAAGACTACCTATCCATGAATCTGGGAGACCGTGCTTTCGGTTGTGGATTGGTGGTTGAACGTTGAATGTTTGGAAGGCTACCGTCCGAGAGGGAGAGATTGATTGCCTTCCTGCACCGTGTTGGACGGTGTTTGAGAGTTTGAAGTAAACTTGCAGCCGACACTGCCAGTAAATTGCAGCTCCTAAGTTCGGATGGTGAATTGAAACAGGGCCGGATGGGAGCGGGAAGAACATGGAAAGGACGGATAATTTCTCTCCTTCATCTTTCGCGGAAGCGCCAATCAACGGCTGCGGTCTGCTGCGGCGGACTGCGGTGCTGTTGAATTGAAGCACGAGATGGCCGTCAGCTGTCGAAAATTGCAGCCGAAGCTGTAATCATCAAAAGAGCTGTTCAAATTCACACCTTTTTTTGCCGCCGCGCAGTTTGGAAAGCGCAAAATGGAGGAACGTTTACGATACATGTACCCCTTATGGGGATGGTCTTTCGTCAGTTGACCGCATTTAACACGGAGCGGAGAGGTAGAGAACAGACGGAAGAAAAAAGGGGGGATATCATGAGTTCACAACTGCTGGCGAATTTATCAGCATGAACCCGTCCAGATCTTGGCCAAACTGCGGGTCCTGCGGATGCATGAGAATGTGGTGACCGAAATTAGATGAGTTGTTGAGGTGCCGCTGTATTCATGGGGTTCATAGAGCGAAAGTGCTGGTTGAAAATACTGAAAGGGGATATTTTCTCTTGGCTTGCTTGGAAACCTCGCCATTTGCTTAAAGACAAGAAATGCCTCCGCTACGCTTCGGTAAGAGCCGGTAAGTAAACTTACGGCGGGGCGACCTCAACCCTTCCAGTTCAAGTGGCCACCTGCGGCGCAATCTTGCGCAGTTCAAAAAAGTACAGCTGAGTCAAATGTGCTTAACAGCTTCTCGAATGTCAACGTTGTTCATGTGATGTTTTGGGAACTACAACTGCTGTTCAACTTAACAGCTTTTACTGCCCAAAAGAAACGCCAAGAAAAATTGCAGCTGTTGACGAGAATAAAATGCCAAAGCAGGATGTTTGGTCTGTCCTTGGCTCCGTCTTGGCTCAATTTTGGGTGAATCAAAAATGATCAACAGTAAACACAAGCCCGACATCTCATTAAGAATACGAAGTATCCTCCTTGGAGACAGAAAATATGATTATAGTTGAGGACAACGATGGTTAAAGTACCTAAAATTTCTACGTTTTATCCCTTTTAAAAAGCCTGGAACATCAGCCTTCCAACGTCGTTGATCGTCCCGTCGTTGTTGTACAATGCCGAGCCTGTTCCGACAAACTGGGCACCCTTGGGATCGTTCGCCGCGAAAAGCGCTGGCGTCGATGCGAGGAAGGGGAAATACATCTCCACAAATGGTTGAGCGTCGAGGAAGCCAAACGCTTGCTTGAAGAACGCGATTCTGAATCGAAGATCAGTATATTTGGCGGCTGGAAACGGAGAACGTGGGGGGTAGCTTACTGTGCAGCTTGGCCGCCAGCCGGATTCTGCAGTGCAAATTCGGTCACCACGATCTTTGTGTTCGGGAAGCGGGCATGTGCGGCGTTAATGTAGTTCTTGAACGTGTTAAAGTCAGGGCCGTAGTGGTGCTGAAATGACAAGAGCGTTATCAGTGAAGAAATGAGGAACTCAAAGTCGTAGCTTGCTCACCAGGTTGATAAAATCGAAGAAGCATTGGCCGGCACACGCGTTGATCATCTGCTGAAGCCAGTCGAGGCCCTGACCAGCGTTTGCCGACGATGAAATAGCGGGCAACGCCTTGTGGATGGTCTGTGTGTCACAATTCAGTATAAACTTCGCCAAATTAACTACGACGTTGAACATACAAACGGATTAATGTGCTGTTTGTACCAGTCAGCGGCTTGTCCGGGGGAAATTCCATTCTGGTCGGGCTCGTTCAGCGTGAACAGGGTCGCGAATCCGAGCTGCTGTTGGCGCTGTGCAAGGGACCCGATGGGCGAGGAATCACAGTCGAGACAGCGCTGCATCCCGATGAAGTTGAGCCCTCCATTGCCGTTCGTGGACGGCGGAGCGAAGGTCTCATAATCGTAACTGTGGGTACAAGGCTTGGAAAAGGCACGTCGGAACGAACGAGTGCGTACATGAGGTTTACAGAGCCTCGGCCGTCGTTCAACCTTCCCGGATCAAGGCCACCGTTATAGAAAGGCCAGACGAGACCGCGCTTTCCGGGGCCAACGCGCTTGGTCTGATTGTGGGGTGCCGCGGCCGTCGAGGAGGCGATGGCTAGAAGGATGGCACATGCAGTGATTGACTTCATAGTATTGAACGATTGAGGAGTGTACCGGGGTGACACAAATCGACCGGTATGAGCGAGGGACTGGAACGAAGGGCAGGGAAATTTGCGGGGTGCAGTGAAGACTCAAAAAGAGACTGAGGATTGTACGAGCAAATTCTGTTGTTATTATACCAGCGCCGCGGCTGGTTGTATGTAGATCAGTGATCGTTTCGTTTCTGGATCCGTATTTTTAGCGACGGCCACGGAATACCGCAGACGGTATGAGCCAAGTACATATGAGCGGTCAATGCGGTGTGATGCATATCTGCTAAATGCAATAAAGTTGCTGAAACTCTGCTTTGAATCCGAATGAACACGGAGCCACAATGGGTAGTTAAACCACACCATTCCGATTAATTCTAACCCAGTTCCAGCACTGCGAGCAAGGGCGCCAATCAATTCCCGAACTGATCGACGCTTAGCGCGATATAAATGCGGGCCGCATGTACATATGGGCGTGGGCCATGGGAACGAAACGTCGTATACTTTGCTATTACAGAAATTCCTGGACCGTCGCACCGCCCATGAATTAGTTGAAACATATCCGCTACCCCTGTAAATTTGTCAGTGAATTTCTGTCCACATCTTCAAACCAGTCGTATCATTTACATCCACGCGTGTCCAGAAGGCTGCATGCATGCTTACTCGCGTACACGGCAGCTGACCCACAGCCCTTGACGAAATGGTGACTTCTACATTATTGTTTCCACGGAGGCTAACGCCTGGTTTCCCGCCGTCCTGCTATGGACTCGACTATCTTCATGATTATATCCAACGCCCGAGACTCACTTGAAGGCCGTCAGATCCAACCACACACTGTGTTTAGGATTTTTTCTCCCTGGGATCCCGGCCGTGAATTGATGAGGGAATTACCCATTCTGAACCTCGTAACAGCGCCGAGGCTGAAATTATGATCCGTCCAGAGCACTCTGGTCTCTACGTTCTGCACGCTAGATGACGAGAAGATGCTTTATTGAACTTGACTCAGATCAACATCCAGAAGTAGATCCTGCCTGGTCGCTCTCGGACCCTGAGAGTCTGAGACTTTGCCGCCTGCTTTCCATTCAGACTTTCCCCATACCATCGTAAATCAGAGTGTTAGCGGAGACAGACTCTTTGGTTGTCCTTTTGCCGACTTCACCGTCCTATCACATGAACTCCAACAATGTGAATGAACCTTCCATCCCAATTGAACATTTTCGCGGCCATGTGCCAACCGCTGCCGAAACACCTTTTAACTGCGCTCTGGCCCTCCATCCAGAGGTTCCGACTGCCATTCGAGCCGTGGAATGCAGCTAGGCCTCGAAGCCCTTTCCAGCCAGCGCCGTTCATTCCATCTCTGCTCACCCACGATGTGTTTCGGGGACCATAAACGGTATGGCAGGCGACGTTATTCAA
The DNA here is from genome assembly GCA_029281795.1 of Mycena crocata. Classification (NCBI taxonomy): domain Eukaryota; kingdom Fungi; phylum Basidiomycota; class Agaricomycetes; order Agaricales; family Mycenaceae; genus Mycena; species Mycena crocata. The sequence continues at coordinate 182,173 of JARJCP010000080.1, forward strand.
GTCTAAGAAGCTTCGGCCGTTGACCCAAGCTGGAAAGCTTTTCCGCTTTTTGGCTCCGTCCATCGGAGGCTTCGTATGTGCAGTAAATGGGAGGCCTGAATTGGCTTGCAGGAAGATGTTAACCATGTAGGCGCTGGCGGTAGGATTTATACACCGAGTTGAATGTATTCCTTTAGGCTAGAATTGATCCCTGAGTCGGCAACCGCGCTGTTAAATCCGCTGTTTCAACAATAACCAGCGATAATTCAATGATTCACGTACAAGTTGTACGAAGCCACCGTGGGAAAACGGGCAATGGACGCCGAGCCGTCGTGCTCTCCTCTGGAAAGCTCCGCCTTTTCTGAACTGCGGAAACAAGAATGTACGAACACTTTATCTGAGTTGTGAAATTTACCACCTAATAGGACCTTGGGAAGTCTTTATTAGAACTGGGCATTTGAACTTCAAACTTCGAATAAAGTTTTCCCCGTACTGACCAATTGGCGAGTAGACGGGAGTGAGTAACAGCTCTCAAGAAGCACCCATTTAGTGTTCCACAATTCTCCACTAACTACGTAGCGCGAGTACTGATTAGCAGCCCTTGTTTGACCATCAATCCGACGATTCAACTGTGCAATGGCGATGTGCGTCCAGAAAGTTCAATTCTAGCACAGTCTATAGTCGAAGAGAAGTCAATTCAGGTACCACAGAGAGTTTATTCCTCTCCCGCGGCGGCGATGAGGCCCCACCGCGGATCTACTGCGCGGGTTGAGTGCATACATTGGGAGAACATCAACAAAATGCGGTAACAAATTCCCGCACGGAAAGGAAGGAATTATTTGCAAGGGCTAACTTTCTTCCGAACGGCGAGCTGAATTAATTTTCAAACTCGGGGATGAGGTCCTAATAGTAAGGCCGCTGCTAATTTCGGTGCACTGTCCCATTCCAGAACTATAGAATAATCCGCCTGATGCGCGGGAGAAGCAGGTACTTATCTCCGTGAGGGTTAAATCAGCTAGGATCGCGGGTGGATCGTCCGACGCTTTGGGAGGTCGTAAGAATCGAGACTGCCCTCCCACCAGTTTCGGTTAGGATCCCTTCCGAATCGTTTCACCTTAGCGCGAGGTTCACGTGGCCGGAAATCCAGATGGACGTCTAGTTTATCCTTACACGCTATAAAAGGGCGACAGGATGAACCTCTTCAACCAGTGAGCCCCCTGGAATTCACCCGCCCGATATCTAGTCATGCACGCCTCTTTCATAGTCACTGCCCTGCTTGCAGCTGTCGTTAATGCGGACCACCGTATTACTCTCAGGGTATGTCCACCTTCTGAGCCAACCACGCCCAGCTAAAACCTTTCAGAACAACTGCAACTTCGCCATCGGATTGACCCTCAGCAACTTCCCCCACCAAGGGGTCGACTACACCGGTAATCACCGTTCGGTTCAATTTCTCCTCGAACATGTTAACCAACCTCGCTTGTCCAGGTCCTGCGATTGGGGACATCCCAGCGAAGACGAGCCACGTTATTACCGTGCCTACTAGGTACGATACATATGTTTCTCTCCCGCAGTGTGTGTTATTTTTCTCACTCCGCGCACACAGATGGAACGGCAAGTGGCCTTCAACTTGCACATGGAGGGTTGCTCATTTAAATAGGTCGCATCTGTGATCGCCCGCCTAATTCTGGTGCGCATTTACCGTGATGCTGACTTCACCATCGTGTTAACCCCTGCTTCTCAGGCTGCCAGAATGACTGCTTCGGAGGCAGTGCGTGATCTGAAAGGGGAAACTATCCTCATCTCATCCCTCTCGCAGTTGCATTCGGCCAGGCACCATGCTCCATGACTGAGGTCTGTTCTCTTATGCTGAAGGGATCCAAGTTCTCCCTCTCATAAATAATTACAGTTTACCATGGACTCTGCCAACATCGGCGGTCAGAAGTAATTTCATCCCGTGAATTGTTGGTCCCTGCAGCGATTGATCCGTGAATTTCACAGTGACTACGATATCAGCAACATACAAGGCTTCTCCGTCGTACGTATCTTCCGCGCCACTCACTAAAATCTACGGATGTACTCAAGATCTGCAGGCGCAGCAAATCATCCCCGACAGCGGATGTTCGGTCGTAACATGCACCGACGTGAATTGCCCTTGCAACCAGGTAAATCAATCTACCATCTCTCACCAACAGGTCGTTCAACCTAGCTAATTACTTTCACAGGCATACCGCCCCGGCGACACCTCTGGCACGTGCGGCGGAACCGGTCCCGTCGACCAGGCATCCCGCGTCTGTGGAAGCTCGGGTTACACCGTGGTGTCAGTGCTTTTTCTAACCTCTGATTTTGCGCATTGCTCTAAATTCCTTTCTGTGTCACAGCTACTGCCCTTGAGAAACTCAAAGTTGAATATGATGTGCACTCACTAGGTGGAAATAATAATACCGTGCCCTTCTTGATTGTACAGTCTGTGAAGAAATCTGATTGTCTCGTTGATTCAAAGTCATTACGATGATTCTTTGTTCAAAGTTGAAGCAGTCTGAGGGATCAGGGACGAAAGAAGCCCCCTTACCGAGAATGATTTCTCCTCAGTGGTCTATCGTTTGGAAACTCGTGCTTGGGGGCTAGAAAGGACGCTTCCAGGGGAGAAAACAATCACTAAACCTCAATCGACTGCATACTTACCCGGATCCTAGAACTGTCTCCGGAGGTGTCATTCCTCCGAGTCAATTCACTTCAGTCGATTTCGCCGACGCCCTAATATCCGACTTCAAATTGCAAACCGCCTTACTTTGAGACTTGATCCGACCGTCCAGCCTTGGACCATGTAACCATTTCTCCAACGCGCATTCGAGGCAGCCCAGATCCCTCACCGCGGCTCCATCACCCCGCCAAGCCTCACACATGTACCGAAAGGAAGCCTTCAGCGCTGCATGACCCGTTCCTGACAGGCGCGTACCGACGCTTCCGCGACAATCATCCGTGTATATATATCACCTTCGTCTCTGTACGTCCGGCAGGCACACATACACGATGTTCATCCGCCCAGTATCCTTCCTCCTCCTCTCTGCGCTCTCGGTGCGCTCTGCTTTAGGCGCAATTGCGCTGTATGGGCAATGCGGCGGAGACGATATCGTCTGGGCCGACAGTGCGTTGATTGCTTTGCATCGAAGCAAGGAGACCGGCACTAACGGGATGTTTGCGTAGCGTGCACGGAAGGACTGTCCTGCGTGTACTACAACTTCTGGTACTCGCAGTGTTTGCCCGCGGCGACGGAGGGAGATCCGACTGCTGAAAGCTCGTAATTTCTTCGATGCCATCCATTGCGTGGCGGGTTGCCCATAACGCAAAGAACGTGCCATCTCATGTCAAATATACCGACATCCCAGGGTGACTCACCTCCTTTGTACTCAAACAGTTTGACACATTCATGGGGATGCATGTAGCCAGGTTTTGTAGTTGTATACCGCTCCGGATTCGTCGAGATTTATCCCAGAAGGATTCTATAACGCACCGACATTGGGTTCCGTTTTCCAGTCGAGAGAAATTATATCGTTGGGAGCAAATTTGGAGGAAGGAACTTAAAGTCGCTGTGTCGGCCTTTTCAGGGAGTCTGTGCCGGTTCACGAAAAGAGTTTCTCAGTAAACAAAATATGAGACAGGAGACCACAGTGGTCACTTACTTCCGCGATTATTGGACAGACAGAGCTGACCGAAAGATATTTGAGCCGTGACTTTCCAAGGCATCAATGCCACTCTTCCACGTGGGTGTCTGGCATGCAAATTGCCAAGTATTGCCATCCCCCTTGGTCTCAAATACGGCCTGGGTAGCTCGAACGCGCGCAGGAAAACGTGGTAATGGTACCCCACGTGACCGCGTCGCTGCCACATGATTGATGTAAATAGACGCAAACAACAACTGACCTTTTTTCGAACGGCCATGTGCGCTTCAGCACTGCGCTTCCAGAGCTGCCGCGTTTCTTCCCGAAGCAAAATCTTCTTGTACTTCCGACGGTACGCCTCTGAATCCGGGTACTTACGTCCCAGCTCTAGCTTCCGCACCCCGACCTCGTTCATCTACGGACACCGCCTCAGCTTTCCGGTACCCAGGTTAGTAAGAGGAAGTAACCTCGCGCCTCCACAACGCGTCCGTACTCAGCTGCACTCCGACCTCAAAAAAGGGTTCGCGAAAAATCGGCCGTGTTCGCCCGAGTTTCAACATTCACGTGATACTTTTCCGGCTTCGTCGGATGCCGGCATCGCTTTGCCTCTTGCCTCTTACCACCATGTCGCTCGCAGCAGGTCTCTCCTCCAAATGGATTCTCGTCTCAGAACCCTCCCCCCACGTCCTGCACATAGAACTGGCAAGGTCTGTTCTGCGTCACTTACCCCGAAATCAGCCTGACAGCCAACAGAAAACCAGTCAATGCGTTCCCGGTGGAGTGATTTATTTCGCCGTTTTTAACGAGAAAATGCGGTTGACGTTTTCTCCCATGAAACAGGTTCTGGCGTGCATATGGAGCGATATTTGACAGAATAAATGAGGAGGCTCGCGATGTGCGCGCCGTCGTTCTCTCCTCTGCTCTCCCGAAATTATTCACGGCGGGGATGGATCGTACGTGTTATTCCAAAGTTTTCTTTACCTACCTACCTCACCTCTAAACACCGAACTTGAATTGAATCTCCAACTATAGTCGCCGACGCCTCGAACATCAACACCGGAAAAATTTCCGGTGCGTCCGAAGTCGACGCGGCGCGGAACTCGCTCGCGATGCTGCCCGTAATCAAAGAATACCAGCACGCAATCGGCGCGCCGGAGCGCTGCCCCTTCCCCGTAATCGTCGCCGTGCATGGCCTCGTCCTCGGCCTCGGCGTGGACATCATCTCCGCCTGCGACGTCCGCTACGCCGCGGAAAATGCGACTTTTAGCATCAAGGTGTGTTGCGTTCCATTCCATTTTTTTTTGTTAAATAATGAGCTGCATTTGAACGGAATCTGAACGCTAACCATACGACGCAGGAAGTCGACATCGGCCTGGCCGCAGACGTCGGTACGCTCGCGTACATGACCAAAATCACCGGCAACCACTCGCTCATGCGCGAGTTCGCGTACACGGGCGCCATATTCAACGCAGCGGACGCCGCACGCCTCGGGCTCATCTCGCGCATTGTCCCTGGCGGACGCACGGAGGTCGTCGAGGCGGCGCTAGCGCTCGCGGCGGTGATTGCGGGCAAGAGCCCGATTGCAGTGTCGGGTACGAAACGGATTCTGATCCATTCCAGGGATCATGGGTGAGCGAGCAAGCACTTCATAGGTTTTTTATTGGTTGGTTGATGAGATAATGCCACCAGCGTCGCGGAGAATTTGGATTACACGGCTGTTTGGAACGCGGCTGCGGTGCACACTAACGTACGTCGTCGTATGCGGAATATTTGTTCACGTTTTCTCGGGGTTCTCGTTCCTCTTCCTCCGTAGCGTCGTTCTCCTTTTCCTGGTCATTTCCCTGCGGTGTTTTCCTCCCCCTCGTCCATCCGAATTTCGAGTCAATAACTCTACCTTCTTTCTGCCCCCATTTCCGTCTTCATCAACACATAAACCGCACCACTGACTCCACACCCGACAGGATATCACAGAAAGCCTACGCGCCGCCAAGGCACGCGACGCGCCCAAGTTTGCGCCGCTGCGCAAGGCGAAGCTTTGACATCGATCGGTCGAGGGAGCGCAGGATGACATACTATACTGAGTAGGAGGAAAGGATTGAATTTATTACGGGCGAAGTTGGCCATACACTGACTCTCTGTCGTTCAAGTGGATTGTCGATCAAATGGATACAAGTAATGTGAGACACAACTTTCGAGAAGGAATCCGGGTCAAGAGACGATACTTACGATAAATTCATCGCAAGGAAAAATGAGCGAAGTTTTAGGAAAGTTCACGTCTCGGGCGTCTCGTCTCCGTTTTACTTCGAAACGGTCCCGACTGCCTCAGGAGTTTCTCCAGCAGCAGAAACCTCGACTAATTTCCTTGCAAAAGAGCGACAACCAGAAATGTACAGGCAGGTACGTATCTGCGGTGAGTTGAGGCGACCATATTCTTTCAAAGAACTTGTCGACTCGTAGGGGAAGCTGAAACCTGACTTTCGACAATTAGGGATCTGCTCCAATAGCCGATTTGAGGAGCGGGAGCGACCTGGACTCGCCGGGAATCCCGGAAGTGAGACGCGGGGTGCTCCGCCTCCCGCGCGGATAGACTGGTCTGGACCCCGCCTCCCGACTCACCACCCCTTCAACCAGGTGAGACATTGGACTCCTTGAGCGTATAAAAGCCCCGCTGATTTCTTCACCATCCACTATTACCGACCCACCAAAACCACCAATCTCAACCAACTCAAATCTTTATTAACGAGGTAAGTAACAGTCAGTTTATTCATTCAATCCTTTCATGAGCTTACTATCGATCCATCAGAATGGCTTACTTTGCCCCTCGCGCCATGCCATCTACACCCCATAACACACCCATCACCGCATCCACATCCACACACGGTTTCATGACTGTCGAGGAAGCGAGGGCGCTCCTGGCCGCCACTTTTCGCCCCCCTTTCAACCGTCCGAAAGGCTATTTTTTAGCCGAAGACTTCTCGTTGAAAGCGCCCCCGCCTCCGCCGCGAAACTACGGCCCCAAATATGAACAATTTGTCGTCGAGAACGCCGGACACTTCACCAAATGCCGTCCGTCGTTCGGGATGCTGGCGCCCGCGCCGCCAAACTATGATCATCTTTACGAGCAAATTCTCCACGACAACGCCATGTGCCGCACACCACCCCGTCGCGAGCCTAAAGTCGGGCATACCGGGGAGCAGTTGTTCTGAGTAGCCTGTGAGTTCTAACTTTTGTATTCATGCACTTGATTCTGATCCGGTCCATAGTTTCGTGGCATACTCGGTTGCGTCCAACCAAAATCCCCAACGCCTCGAATAGATATTTCACCCATAATACTTATACCTTCCGGGCTTGTAACAAGTACAATATCATTGTATCAACGCTTAGCAGCCTGTGCTCAATGATATCGTTGTATTTCTTCGTGTTCATTGTTTTTTCGTGAACGTTCAACTTCTTCGACATGCTCGGGAGAAATTTTGGTCATGCAGCCAGCCACGAAAAAATACCGGAAGATGCTCAGTTTCTTTAATTCTGTTCATTCTATAGCAGCGTTCCACAGATGAAAAAGAAGCGCCGGAACTCTGGAATGAACATGACCGAACAGCAGAGGTCAATAGACACATCACCGCGTTGTTCCGCCACGTGTCCGCGTCTTTCTCTGTCGTTCACCACCACAAGACCATCAGCGCGGACTCCATTCCTTCCCCCATTTGTGAGCAGAGCACCATCCGGGTCCATCCAGCTGCAGCGATGTTCATTCCCACTGAACGATTGACAGAATGCCGCACAATGCTTGCTGGAACTGAGGTGCTTCACAGTTATCCTCCGAGTCAGAAGCCACACTGGGCCATACCTCACAAGAAAGATTGCCCCCGGCTTCTTCTCTCCATCCCTACCTCTAAAACAACGATCCACTTCCGGAACCCGAGATTTTAGCCATTCGACAAATAATATTCGCCGATAACGAAATCCAAACTAGGCGTCTTGGAAGCGAAAATCACTGGGACCTCTGCTGCGCTTGAACAGCTTATAAAGCGTCGCAATGAGCTGGCGAGAAGGACACACCAGTATAGAGGTGTCAGATCGGCCGTCCGTTGTGCAGCAAATTTGTAAACTGAATAGGGGCTTCAAATGGATTTTCAGACTCCGCCGGAAACTGCCGAAACATCCTATCCCAAACGGTCATGCAAAATCTGCTGCAGAGAGGCGGATTGACCCGTCTACGGATCCTGGGCCTGGGTCGCAATTATTGGCAGGTTCTGTTCTGGCATGGAAATTGCGTTCTGCTCCGCTCACACCGTTTTCAGATTCCAAGGTTTTTATCGTCCTGTTTGCGCCATCGGATGTACTGTACTATTTCGACCGTTTCTTCACTATTTTTAGATTTTGGTCGACCGAAGAGACCGATAAATTTCCTTTTGAATTAAGGCGTTTTTTGAGCACATCAAAAAAATCGGGTGTCGCCCGTCACTGAAGAAATGGTCGAAATAGTACAGTACGACAAAGGTGCCACAAATCCAGTATGTATATCAATGCGTCTCGGTATCGCTACTGAGAAGTGTTCACTTCAGCTAGCGCTCCCATCTGACAACAGGTGGATTGCGGATCGCGACGCGCCCCAGCCCACGCCGACAATTGACTCATGGCCCCGCACCGGTGACCCGAAAAATGGGAGTCCGACTGGAAGGAATGGTCCATGATCGACGAGTTCCCAGACCACGCAGAGGAGCGGCCCACGGAGCTCCAGAAATTGCTCTACATTGCCGCCCCCGCCATGCCGCTGGGCGGGTACTTTGACGGCAGCGACTGCGAATTGCGGGTGCCCCTTGTTGCGGGCGACGGGAAGCATTACCTGTTTCTCTATGGCCGGGACGACATGTATCGGTTCGATGAGCCGTTTGCGTCGCACGATGATTTTTGCGGTATTTGTGGGACGCGGAGGCTCGAGGAGGTCTGCATCTGAATTTTCTGAGCTGATTACTGTCCGGTTAAAACCGGAGAATCTGACTACCGCCATACAGCTGAGGTGCCCATAGATCGGGAACTGGCCAAACTCCCCGTACCGTACCTGCGCTATCGCTCCCGTGAGTACAAGGATATCTACGGTGGCTTGCCCCTGGACGAGGCGCTCCTCGATCCCGTGCGTTCTTCCACCATTCATATGTATGCATTCGGCTCACATCGCAACTCACCGTCGCCAGCCCATCCGCGTCGTCCACCCCCCACGGCGCTACACCGGGCGCACGGGCGCAACCGCCCCCACTGCACACTGGCACACAACTACGGTCCTCCCTCGCGGCTGGTCGTGCGACTGGGCCAGCTGGTACGGCGTCCAGAATTTCTTCATCGAGCCCTCCTACTACAGCCTCTCGCCCTTACCGGCGCGCTCGAGCCGCTTGCGTTCCTCGAAGCGAAGTACGAGGAGACATTCCTGTTCGCCGCGGGCGGGGCGTATCATTACTGGAACGCCGGGAGGGGGAGCTGTTCCGGTATGAGGGGGAGTGGGCGGGGCATGCAGACATTATGGCACGGGTGGGGGCGTATTCGGTGTGTGTGGTTCGGGTCAAGGGGGCAAGGAAGGTGAGGGAGATGCGGGAGAGGTTCACGCACCGGAAGCAGCGTGGGCGGCTACCGTCACGGTGGATGAGGGGGCCCCCGGTGCGTGCGGACACGGCGAGGAAGGTCAGAGTGCAGCTGCACAAGAGACGCGTGGGCATGAAAGCGGCAAGCAAGAGATTCTCGGGGTTTCGGGAGTCATCGGGACCGGTCTGAGAGATGGGCGCGGATGAGGGCCAGGCCGAGATACAGCAAAATGCGGGAGTGCGACAGTGTGAAGGTGCCCCCGAGAATCGATTTGACGAGGGTGCTGGTCCCCGAGGCGCCGGGCTTTGAGGACAAGGAAGACGAGATTTAGAAGGAACAGCGGATGTTGAGGACGATTGATTGGGTACGTTGGCTTTGGTTTTTCTATTCTTCCTTTTAAATTGCTTCTGTTTATTTTCCTTTTCCGTTCGTCCTTCCTGCCGTTTCAATCTCCCTTCATTCCCTCGGTCCTTACTCTCCGTACGCGTCCCTCCGTCCTTACTTCCCAGCTTCCTCTTCAATTTTTTCCTGCCTTTATCGTTTTTGGTGGCGACCGCATCGACTGAACTATCTATTAGATTAGCAGGATGGACGAACCAACTTTTTGCAAGATTGACGCTCCGGCCGGCTCATGAGAGCAGCTTTTCCTATAACCGTAATCATGGCATCCCGCTATATTTCACCGCTAGCTAATAAACCACTCTAATATAAACCCTGCTCGCAAGATACATAGATATTCACCGATGGCAAATTGAGAACCTCACTGGCAAGATACTTGGTTGAATGGTTTTTAAGTTAGAAACTGGTCAGGTTTCAGATGCTGAAGCAACATCCGCACGGATTATCTTTCTTTCAAATAATCTGTATCCCTTTGTAGCGCGCTAGCTCTCCCCGCCAAAAACAAAGGGCAGCCACCGAGGTTCGAGCGAGTGCGAAGCACTTCCTCACGCTAGGGAAGATACGAAGGCTGGTGTTTTCTTTTTTTACTCCAAAATCTTTGACGAGTCCGACAACTCGTGCCCTCTTTATGCAACCGGCTTGTTCAATTTTTGCAGGGACAATTCTTCAGCTCTGTCCCGTCTACCTCCCCATATTCAAATTCTTATTTAGCACAGTCAAGTGGCTACGACCATCTTGCGTCGACATCGTCTTTGCCACGCGGGGAGGTGGGTTATTGCCGTCGGTTCACACAAGTCATGTTTCATCGGCCGATTTCCTTAATTATAGACATTTGCGGTTTACCCGAGGGCAATCTGCTGAGAACTGACGCGAAGCGACGCCGTTTCAATAGGTAGGGCCGTTTCAACGTCACTCTGATGGATAGTCCGCATCAACTTCAAACGGTTTGGATCTGTTTGGATTCAGGGATTTATCCTCAGATATACATACTTCCCAGGACCCACCTACTACTCTGATTTCTCCGCAATACATGTTAGGGAAGTCGTGGAGACTTGGTTGCCGGAACTTGGTTGGAGAATCAAGTTATTGATCAGAGCATCCACTATTCGAGATGACCTCCGCTTTTCTGGGACTTCAGAATTCTCCAGCCACATTTCAAGGCGGAACTGCAAGACTCCATTTAGACCAATCCCATCAAATTTGATCCACCGCAGACCGATGCCGACTGCGTTCCACCCTTCATGAATCCCACGACGATTTCAGACAGTGAGAAAATCTAAAGTGCCCGAAGAACTCCGGGGGCGAAAAAGGTGCAGGCCGCGGAGAAAACAGAAAATCCAGACCCATTGGGAAATATATCATAGTGCCCCCCGAAGTCAATGTCAACGACCCTCCTTCGTTCTCAGGTATGGATTGGGTATGGACCCACACCCCAGCCATCCTTCAACCCATATGTATTCACCGTCGCTGCTTCTGGGTCTGGAGTCAATATCGACGACCCTGCTCCGTTCTCAGATCGCAAGTATGGGCCAATGTTCCAGCTATCCTTTGACTCATATGTATTCCCCGTCTGCCGTTTCGCGTCAGGCGAGGTCTGGAATTCAGCGAGCTCCATATATAATTCGTCGTGGCCCAGCCCGTCGAATTGAAATTTTGCGATGCCGTAATTGAGGTCCGATGGGGGCGTGGAGGACAACTCGGCTCCCATCCCGGCGGATTGCTACTTCCAAGTCTTCCTTCGTCTCTGGGATCCGCGCGATCCATCGGGATCCATCTCTTCTACCACTCTGTATGCATGCTCTAAATAACACAGACTCTGCTTCGAATTGGTTTCGAAGACGACATCCCTTCTCAAGTGATGCCATTTACGGCAGTTATAAGGTTTCGGAGGTTTCCGGGATTTTGTGGGTTCCTTGTCGCTTGCAAACAGGCGTTTCTGATCGGCCCATTTCGGTTTTAACATGCGTCGACTAAGACTTATATAAGACTCAGGATAATTGAATTACATACTTTGTTCCTTCTGTTCCCAACTTTCGCAGTCGAAGTACTCAGAACTCAGGGAAATCGTTCTGGGTGCAGTTATCCTTTATTGCTTCCAGCACCCTCTCCCCAACATCCAGATTTCAATCTCTTGTAACGGGTTTATTTTTCCATGTGAGCGACCGCCGAGGACACCGTAGTCGTGCAATAGCCGTACTCGTATGGGCAAAATGTTGTTTATTTTAGCCTCGGCTCAAGTCATGTTTAATTGTTGTTAGGTTGTTCGGTTTGACTGTTATCAAGATTGTTAACAAACAGGGGTATTTATAGTGCTTCACATACCAACCTGACAACGTCCTTCAAACCCAGTCCAAACCGATTGACAGCAATTCAACGAATGCTACATTTCACGTCCCATGACGTTGTGGTTTCGAAGATGTTGTTTCTTCTATATTTCTTTTACAGAGGTTTAGTTCGTTTTCGTGCGGTTTCTCCGTGAGCTAGACATTCTAGAACGTATCCAGCGCCCATTCAGCGCCTGGATAAACTCATCTGGCAATGCGCATGCGACTTTGTGGCGATCCGACTCGATCCTTGGCGGCCTCGGGTGCAAAAGTCACATCATTGGGGCTTTTTTAAGCGAACCCACGCAACCTTGGAAGCCGCGACCCATATTGCCATCAGAAATCAAAGAACCCCTGATCCGTGGTCGGTATGTATAACATTAGGCGTCGGGAGCGACGGTGCCGTGCCATCCCTCCTCATCCCTCTCTCCTCAACCACCACCTTCCTCCCCAAAATGTCAGCACCAGCTGTGGCTGAACAACTAGTGGCGGAAACGCTCGGCGCAGTGGTTTTAGGCGTACTCGTGAACTCGCTGTTATTCGGGGTGGTACTCATGCGTACGTCGGCCTGCGTTTCCCGACGATTTCTTACCTGACGACTGCGTACAGAATGGGTGTCATACTGGGGGAACAACTTCAAGGATAGCGTGAGCGCATTGCTCTATTTTCTGTGTTGCGTACTGACTGAGGTTTGATGATTGACAGTGGTATATCCAGTACGTGAATCGTTCTTACTTCGGGCATTTCTCATGTCTTGGTGTCACTCCAGAGTCCTTGTATACTGGACGATGTTCCTGGATACCGCTCACACGTGTATATCATGGGAGGTGTGTACGACGGCGGTATCAACTCCAACGGCCGCTGACGATTTTCCCTCCAGTATATCTGGATGTACACTGTTCGAAATTTCGGTGATTTTGACACGCTTGTGGCCTCGCACTGGGTGTGTTTCCAGCACCAACCTCGTAAAGAACACTTGGCTAATCCCGCCTCGCCAGGAATATGACTCCGGACCTATTTTCATTATTCTGTGCGTCTGGCCTTCGGCTGAGCCCGCGTATTTACTGATAGATATGGATTCGCCAGCTGTGCCCTCCCCACACAGGCAAGTGCTTTGTCTGTCATCGCCCGACTTCCATAAATCGATTCACAGTGCTTCCTCGCGTGGCGCATTCGCAAACTCCTGGAACGAGCTCCCTACCACCTTGGCAACCTATTGTTCGGCATGACTATGACCCTCGCGGTCATACAGGGAATCTTCGGCCTGTACATGTCGTCCAGTCTCCTCATCGGTGTCACCACGACCGCTGGGTATTTGAAGTTTGTCAAAATTGCCGTGGCTTGGGAGAGCTTTGCAATCGCAACGGATACGACGATCATGTGAGTTCGGTTCTGTTGGGATGGCGATTTTCATGCTGATTCCCTTTTTAGGTTGTCCTCCGTCGGCACGCTCTTGTGGCGAAGGACGGGTTTCAGGCGTGCGTTATTTTATTGCCCTCGTCCGTCTTCTGTCTCTGTACTGAGCACATTCCGCAGACACCAACAATCTGCTCATGAACATGATCATCGTCTCGGTAGAATGTGCGATCCCAGTCACTCTCTTCACCGTGAGTTCGCACCAAATGAACGCATACCTATGACGGTCTGACGAGGTATTTTAGGTGGGCCACATGGCAGGAGTGGTGCGCATTTGATAAACGGCTCCCGACTACAACCATGACTAATTCCTTTTCTTGATCGCGATAGGTCGCCAGCCCCACCACCGCAATCCACCAACTGTTTGCCTGGTCTCAAGGTGTGCAAGGCTCTGTTCGATTTCTTAACCTGCTGACCCGAATCTCTCAGCCCGTTTATACTCGTGAGTTCCCTCCTTTCCCAAACCCGCGTCGCCTCTCACGCTGATTGAAATCACTCAGCAACACCCTGTTCGTCGTATGTTTTTTAATTTGTTGTCAGTCCGACCTGCCATCTCACCTCTCTCACGTAGAACCTGAACGCCCGCGCCAAATTCCGCGCAAAGACGGACGTCAGCTACAACTCCGGCTCGCGGAGTAACGATGCCAGGATGGCTCACAATAACTCCCGCATGGGTACTGCGTCTCAGACTCGGTCTGCCGCAAATGGAGCGGTGCGTCCTACTTCCTTCCTTCCCTACATCCATAGATATCCCGATATATTCCGCATCCATTCCGCATCCTCGTCCTCCTCCTGATACTGATTGGTGTTCTCGTACATGCCAGGTTCGCATCAACGTCGTCCGCGAGGAATTCGTCATGGAACCGACCGGGTCACAGGAGTCGAAATGGTACAACCCCGATCTCAAGGTTGCGCCGCCGCCTCAGGTTTAATTAGACACTGGGTTGGCTCAAAATACCAATCCCAGTCAAACTTATCTTTAAACTTATCTTTGTTCCTTGTTTCTACATAATCGGTTTAGTACCTGTATCTAGTTTTTCTCGAGACAGACGGATGCGTTCCTTGTCTAATCACGTTCTTTAACACCCAATTCCCCATCCTGTGGGTTTTGAGGTGTCCGGCTCGGCTTTGGCCCTTCTTATGAGCGGTGCTTCATGTACAAGCCTTTCCAGCCATATCGAAAGTCGCATGGCACCCGGAGAGTCGCAGAGACATCATTCAGATGCGAAAAGTGCGTCCAGACGTTAATCGTTTACAATCCAGGACCCATGTTAGGTGTGGCCTTCAAGTCCATCAACCTCGCGCCGCTCACACTCACGCGATATCGTTCATCCAGACCGTAAAACACAGGAAACGAACATATTTTCCCCCGTTCATCCGGCGAAGAGTCTGCGCCTCCGCTGCATTCAGAAACTCACAGCCAATTTATATCGGTTCGGAAGCCAGAGCGCCATGCTCACCGCCTCGCTAATGGTTTTATTTGCTGTGTCGAAGCTGTATGTTGTCACAACAGCTAACTGTCAATCTTTTATTAGAAACCACCGGATTCGGCCCCCGGGCGTCTATTCTCTAACGACCTTCGCCTTTGCTTTTCATGGAGACATCTCGAACCCTTGCATATCGGTCACCGCTAACTGTGAGCTCTCGCCCGCCCGGCGCCCTGGTGCAGAACACGGCTGCATTCATCGGTCCCGGCAGGACCCTGCACGATCTGTACTCCACACTCGGAGGCGCTGCTGAAAAGCACGCCAATCGAGCTGCACATAACCTGGGTCTCGGTCCCGCAGCCGTTGCCGAACGTATTCGACTGTTCTTTGGAGATGGGAGCGAACGGGAATCGAAACTAGTCCTGCTTCAAGAGGAATCGCCGGGAAAGAGATTGGAGAAGGACTGCGTGCGACTCATGAAGTACGCGCTTCCGTGAGTGCTGCATTTAGTATCACAAAAGAGTTTACAAACACAACCACAGTGTTGAATCAGCCACCATGCAGCTTGATGCCTACAAGAATCTAGTCGCACTGACCACGCTCTATCCCGGCATCAGACGGCTCTTCCTGCGCTGCGAATACCTCGAAGGTGTCCCACTTCTAGAAACGGACATAGCATGTGGCTGGGAACGATCTGACGGCGCTGTCTGTGGGCCAAGTTGGCATTTTCACCGGAATTTCGCTGCTGCATGTATCGCTGATGAGGATATTTCGACTATGGTGGAGAACATGTCAACGTCAGAACTGGGCTCTGTCGCGAACCGACCAGAAGGGCTCAGCGTCATTGAAAAACTTTTAGTCGCATCTGACTGCGAGTGCGTGCTGTGCATCACATCCCTCTCCTGCTGAACTCAACAATCTCCAGCGGACATTCAATCTTTTCGCAGAGCATCGCAGTCCGGTATCTTGGCGGTATCCTGTCATTGCCATCGTTCTGGCTCCAAACCGGGACAATGCATCGAGTTGTTGTGCAGAAGCTTCTTGATCGGGCCGCACTCCTGTTGAAGGATGCAGGCATCGATTCCGAAACCTTGGAAGTCCCCAATGAGATTACATCGGATACCGAGGGCGTGGACCTTTTCTGCGAGGCACTGCTGGTTGGGGTGGGGTCATGGTTCCCCCATAGCCCTCCTGTCACAACCAGCCACGAATTGTGGTACTCGAGTTTGGCCAAAGTACTGCAGCTGTTGCGCGAGTGCGTCAATCGCCAATGGTTTTATTCCGGCCCAAATACTGACTTGGTGTTCTCACAGACCCGATAGTGAGGCTCTATTACCCAAGTCCAGTGTCATTGCCAAAGCGGAGAAGCTACAAAGCTTAGTTCCGGCGCAGTACGAGTCTCGCTTTGTGGATATCCTGGCCACGTATGTTCAAACCGTATTTTTCCTTGATCGTTATAAAACTGAAGAGTTGAATGCAGGCAACCGTCGCAAGACGTTGATGATACACTTTTGGTCACGTAAGAGCTCGAGCCCCCATATTCAGCGAATTGGACAAAGTGATGGTATTCAACGACAGAGAATCTTTGCAAGAAGCTGTCGACTCTTCGCCAGCGATCGTGCAAGTTGGATCCATATCGTGGAGTATTGAATACTGATGACTCGAATCTCGAACTTCAGAGAACCCTTACAAGACGACATTGATACCACGCATGTGAATTTTTGTTTCGGGTCTTTAGGACTAATCAGCTATATTCAGTGAACTGTTGAACTGGAAAGAACTGAGACCGTCTGAGCCTACGGAATCCGCGAACGCAGGGGTAAAAAAGGCGAGCATCTTAATCTTAGGTTGGTCCATCCACTACTCTGCGTAGAGTAATCCATTTGTCAAGATCATCTACAGGACAGGCTGACTCCGGGAAGGTGGGACACGCCTCTTTTCTATTACTTTTTACTCTACTCATCCTTACGTAGAGCTCCCTTCTGAGGAGTATGCATACATCCCTCAATCGATGGTTTGCATTGGCTCATCGACTTCATTCTTTCAGATTTCAGGCTCGCTTTCACACCCCGCCAATTTGAAAGTGAAAGGTTGCTCTGGAAAACTGTCATTCAGCTCAATCTCATTCAGTGAGTTTTTGTTTGACTCTATAAATTGCTCTTCCAGCTGAAATTCCCTTTGCCAGTTCGGCTAGGAAGATACTGAATGTCCTCGAACAGGAGGAGCAAGAATCCGATTCTCCGGAATCAAGAAATTCCGCTAGGAACCATCGGCGCATAGTACAGGCTCTATCAGCACTCGAGACGAGCAGCCGGTATTCGATGGGTGGAGACATACGATCTGGCTTCCGCATGACTGTATGCCCCGGTACCAACCCCACGCAAGTCGACCAATTCTTAAGAACATATCAACGAGATATCATCGTGTTATCATCGCTATGGAAGGACAGCGGCGTCCGGCGCGCTCTTGACTCACGCAAAGCCCGTCCACAGGATGATCCTGGCTTGTATGTGCCAATTTGTGTTGATTGTCCTTTGCCCTCACTCATTTGACAGTTTTCTCGACGACGCCCCGCGTGTTACCGCCGACAATTACATACCGACGAATAGTGCGCATTCATCGAATCGTCGTCGCCTCAGTGATATTCATGCCTACCTTTTTAGGGGATATCATGCGAGCAAAAATACGAACCATGGGAGTGGAAGAACAACGGTTTGTCGCGGACTCTGGTGGGTCGTTTATCGTAGGGAAGTTTTCAACGTCTTTAATTTTTGAACAGGGCCCACATTGGGGACGGAGTTTTTCATTGTGGAGGTCGGTCAAACTAAGCGTAAGGTAAATAACTTGTTCTCAGACGGCATTCCAGCTCATTCACCTTCGCAGACAGCAGTATGGGTAAGTCACTCGACCCAGGGTCGACGAGTAAACTGATCAGGATCATTCAGAATTTCATGCATGACCAGGGTATAGCATAATCTGTCCTTCAGCTCTCTTTTTCATGATTGCTGTAGTCCAGGTAATTATGTTCTTGGCCCCATTGGTTTTCTGGCAAAGGCTGGACGACAACCCGGAAGTCAACCGCGTCGTAAGCATCTTGATCATACTGAAACACAGCCATCCTGAATCTCAACAGCAGGACTCGCTCGAACTTTGGAAAGAGACCGTCAGCAGTCAGCTCCTTGCGCGAATTACCCTCATTTTGCTTTTCAACAAAGTAAGTTTTGCCCCTCATCTTGGGGCCTTCTTTATTGTTCAATTTTCCAATGCTCGCATGTTTGTAGAAGGATCTTCTGCAGGCACACATTGCGGAAGGCGGACAGATGAAAAGATATGTTCCCAGCTTTGGAGACCGGCGAAATGATGTGCCCACAATCACAAAATGCAAGTCACTTCATGCGGCGAAATATTGTCCCAGCTTACTTTATGTAGACTTCAGGGACCATTTCTCGCAATGTAGTGTGGGTTCATCTCGTGCATCGCAGAAGTCGCGCCCCCTAGTCTGATTCGAACTATGATAGCGAAAATTCTCGCCCTTTCGAAGGCCATTCATTTGCTACGAGACCGAGATCATTGTGCGTCATAGCCTTGTTGTAGACTTTTTTTCCAGTTCATGGAATGATCCAGGACACCAAATCAACGGCGCGGGTTCTAGGAAATGGTCAGTCAGCCTCTGCTTTCCTTCAACACGGCAGATCGTTCACAGACACCCATTGATCCCTCGACATGACACAGTTCACGACGAAATTATCCGCATGAATGTAAAGGACGTAGAATTCGTGTAGTAATGTTGCGCGAAAGGAATGGATAGATCGTTGAATTCGGCGAGGACGCCAGGTCGGGACGGCTGCCAATCCACGTAACCCGCCATCGATTCGTCAAGTTGGCATGAATAATAAATAGGCACGACTCCCCACACTGGGATCTTGCGACACCGGATAGAGAACTTGAGTTACTTGACAAGAGTTCTAAGATTGTCAGTATTGGCGGCTGATGCTGGTAGAATGGAAGAAAGAGGAGGGAAACAACCACGGTGGTCGAGTCTAGGTAACGAAGAGAATATTTGACGAATTTGCCTCTTGTTGGGCACCTTCAGAGAAGGATTCTGTCTACCGCACCATAAGCCTGTCGACGTTGGAGTTCATCGTCTTTCTGCTGATCAAAACGGCCCCAGATTAAGGATAAGTTTCAAACGCCGTTTCATTCCGTCGAGTATGACATAACATCTACCAATAGTTTACACAAACTCACCCCGGGCCCAACATTCGAGGAGAAGTATTTAATGTGCCGGAATCTAGCTCCCGTAGCTGTTCTTCGAATCAGGCCGGAAACCGGTTCCCGTCGAATCATATCTCGGAGGAGCCGCATCGTAGCCCGTCGCATGCGCAGCTTTATGTTCAAGAGATCAGCGGGAATCGGGCAGAAATAGTGAAGGTCCACGACGTACTTGGTTCCACCTGGGCCGCGCCCGACGACTCTCCAGCCGTGCCCCACAGCTGACGATACGCCTCACCCATTTCCGCCTGGCCTTGTGCCGCAATCTCATGGTGCTTCCGCTCTCCCCTGTTCTCCAAATCGTCTATCGCACCGAGGACAGTTCCCCGCACAGTCTCGCCGACACCTTCATATCATGGTTCATTAGAACGACGGCTATAGTCGGAATATCAGTGGATAAATGTACCATGAACGAGCTGGAAAACGGTTCTGCACGAGAAAATGAGCGATTTTCGTGCAAACGAAATGAGACCAGTGTGTGCGCACCTAAAAGTGCCCCACGTCGCGGCACTGGTGCTTGCCGTCGGTCTGGTTGCTTGATTGACGGCAGGAGGGGGTGAAGGGGAAAGGAGCTTGGTGTTCTCGTTTGCAGAGCTCATCTGGGTCATGGCAGGAGGGAGAAAGGGAGCTGTCTTGGACGCGGTGAGAGGATCTCCAAGGGCACTGCCACTGACGACATGGTCATGGAGCGATCACCTGACCGACGCGTGCAAATAATTACTACGCGTTTGTTCATGCTGAAGTCCATCGTTTGAACGGTTTTATGGTGTCGGATTGAGCATTTGGTGCAGCGATGGCAACAAAGATTATTGTGTTGACTCTACAGACAAGCTCTACTTACTACACGGAAGGCTTGAACCCCAGAAGGACAAACCGCCGACTCGCGTTACTTCAAAGATGAGGCACTACTTAGTTATGGTAAAGACACAGCTACACCGGGAGGCTTTGACCTCCTTGCTTCTGTCAACCCATCAACTGGCCCTGGAAGTCTTACGCTATGGCGATCATGAGCATCAGCCCGTGCCCCGGGAGGAACGACTTTGTCGACTGTGCAAACAAATGGTTGAATCACCAGAACATGTGCTCATCACCTGCAAGTCTTTGGACGCGCTTGTTGAACTCCGTGCCTCGTTCTTGGAAAACTTACTCACCAATACGCCAGCATTTCAAAGTCAAATGGCAGAACTCTCAGATACAGAGTTCTTAAAAGCCATTGTTTTCTCCCGATACAGCATTGCACTTGTGGCCAAATTTGCTTATGAAGTTCTTCAAATCGTTTACGCCATTCCCGTGTTACGTCCGTGAGCTTGCCTGGGGTACTAACCTGTTTTTCGTGCTTTTTACTTCTTTATATTTCATCTAGTTCTACCGCGGCGGGTCGAAAGATTGAGGACGTGAGCTCGGCTAGATGTGTGTAGAGAAGTCCAGGAACCATAGTGTACCTCAGTGCCATGTACACTCAGTTACTTCCTGGGCCCCGGCGTTCCTAAGCGGGACCGGCCGTGTAATACTACCTACCTACCTACCCGGTTAGCCGACGCTGTTGACGTATGCACGGAAATGTAACTGTCGACATACGTAACTGAGAATGGTTTAGATGAATCTACTGCAGACGAGTATACCTGACCCTCGTCACTTCGTTACTTCGCTTAGAATTGAGGATGTTCGTGAGTTTGATTGATTAGCGTGAAAGTTCGTCATTTCGACGAGGATTGGAGAAAGCTCGTAACTTGAGATCAATGCGGTGAAAGCTCGTCACTTCCGTGCGCGGGAGAAGTGTTTGGTCTTGGTTTGGTCACCGGGATCACAGGTCTCTTTCT
Source organism: Mycena crocata (assembly GCA_029281795.1). Classification (NCBI taxonomy): domain Eukaryota; kingdom Fungi; phylum Basidiomycota; class Agaricomycetes; order Agaricales; family Mycenaceae; genus Mycena; species Mycena crocata. The sequence goes on from JARJCP010000080.1 coordinate 203,052, forward strand.
TACCACCAACTTACCACCGCCACACCCCACGATTTCGCGTGCGCGTCGTAGTCGCCTGCCCGGCGCCTGCCATGGACTACCACACTTTTTCTGAGGATGTCCAACAATTCGACCTATGGACTCGAACACAGCCTGATCTGAATGGTATGGGATGCGTTCACTGTGAGTCTTTTAGTATTGGCATCGGACTGACCTTCGATAGGCTGGTGGGAGCATAAGGAGATGCACAAATGGCTTCTTGAGCAAGACCGTCGAGCTGCTGAGAACGCCGTTACAGATGCCCAGCCTCGCGTCAAGCAGATCCGGGTGGAGTCAAATGTTTGGTTCAGTCGCAATGTGGTTTCGGGTTACTAACAATATTTATGTAGTCCAACTCCTTCGGGTGTGTTCGCGCCTCTCGACCACGTAAGAGTCAGTCGACCGAATCCGGTGCGATACAGTCACAGTTTTATTGAGAAATGCCTTGCTCACATGAACATAGACCCTACCAGAGTGTCTACTCCTCAATGCTCTACGGCTCAAGGTTTGAGTTCTTTGGATCCCGAAAAATCATCTGAGGTCGAGACTTAGTTCATGTAAATGCACCTGGGACTATTCCTGGCAATGTCGGGGACGAAGGGGTACTAGGTGCGAACACATCCCGATATCATCAATTGAAGCGCTGAGACTTTGGCAGTTTCAACATACTCAACAAGGCTGACGCGAAAACGCTCTTGCTCAGCATCTTTGTAGTCGGATGCGCTTCCCAAGCACCTGATGTTCGGGCCCCTGAGAGGTTGTAGGGATGGCGTGAATGTTATCTGAGTCGAATAGATCACTACCTTATTATCTTGCTGATATTCTCCGATACATACCTTCAACTACCGTACATATTTTTAACTACAATAGATTCAGATCCAACTCGAACTCGTACGAATGGGGACGAGCAAGTTCTGGGTGATGCAGAAAAACATCTCTCAGTGAAGATGTCTGTGTAGTGAAGCACATGACATACTTCTCACGGTTCAACCCATCTCGCAGTTATGGTGTCCCTCCTGGTCCCATAACATTTGTCACACACCGCCTTCTACTCCCAACGTGTTTCGATTTCGATGGGCGATATGAAAGAACCGAAATTCTCCGAGGAAATTGACTTTGGTTGAATCTATGGAGGACATTTGGACACGATGTTTAACTTACTCCTCGTAAATGCATCTGCAAAAAAATTCCAGAATGTTGAATCAGAAGGTTCTCGGTGAGTATTTGACACAGATGCGACCATAGGTTCAACATTTTGAATAGACTTACCGAAAGGGGGGTTGACATGGCGGCTTAATCTTCATACTGGGATCCGATGGATAAGTCCCGTCGAACGAGAACGCAAAGAATTAAGGATACCAAACTTTCTCATTTCCAGTTGGTTGAAACCGTCGTCCTTGGGTTGAATGGGCCCTTAGTCAGGGATTCCAGGTGAGTAGACACTTGCTCTGTTTGTACTTCAAATTATTACCAATTTCTACATGAAGTCTTCTCGGATGTGGCATTCAATCCGTAGATTTTTTGTGTAGATCTCATGATTCTCCTTATTGTCTCGTCCTTCGCTCGCAAAAGTTTGAAACACTCTTACGATCACATAAACACCGTGTCAGGGGCAGGAAATGCTAGGATAGGAATGGGTGATCCTGGAAGTACAACTTCAGCCCAGTTTGATTTTTCCTTGGGAGACTTGCTGACAGTTAACATGTCATTCACAGAACCTCCTACCACAGATCCACAATACCAGGTTTCAAGAGTCGATAGTACATGTGCTGCAATAAAATGATTCCGTTGGCAGGTCTTGAACAAATCTGACGAAATCCATGGTTGAATCGCATTGACTCGGACCTCCAGTCCAGACAAACATGTTATCTGGCTCGGAGAATTGGGTTATGTGCAGCTGTACACAATTTCCTTATCTCAGAATGAACCAAAGGTGATCATATGAGAATGCTGAAGCTTGAGCCAAAATATTCGAGTTTTACTAGTCGACTTGTCTCATGGAATTCTTTTGTACCCACACAATGTATTGAAGCTATTTAGTGCCCCCCCAACTTAATCCGTGGCTCTCCTAGCCATACAGAGTGAAAGGAGACCACACACCGATGCCGCATCGATGTTTACAGCCACGGTCGCGACTCGCATCAATGTGCACCAGTGCTGCGCCAATGCGCGCCCTTTCTACCAGACACACTATGATCTTCGACGCGGTCATGTGGTTATCTAAGTGACGAGCTTTCATGTTTTTCACTGGAAGTGACGAACAACCATGAAATCTAGCTGAAGTCACGCACTTTCACAGACTGCAGCCTCAAACTCACGAACTCTCGCGGGGCTCACTCGTACTCACGAAGTTCCGCACTCCTAAGCGAAGTAGCGAAGTGACGAAAGTGGTGTGGACTCACTGCAGATGCAGTCGGGAGGTCGACGAAGGTAAGAATGTTACATAGCCTTTCTCCCAGCTGCCACTTCTGACATTTGTAGTGAATCAAAAACCGTTGATAAATTGCGACGCCCGTACATATTTCTAGTGTCGAGGCACAAGGGAGAAATAAAAACGAAAGACGCATACGTTGTCCCCATGTCAAGTTCAAGTGCCCAAAAAAGTCGTTGTCAGAGGCATTACTGGCCGTTTCAAAGTCCATCGAGACGTAAACATTCGTAAAAACTTCCCCCATTACTCCCATCGATGAATTTACGCTTTCGCCTCTTGGCCCCGCTACACTTAGGTAAGCTTTGAGGGTACTATAGCGGCATTTAGCTTCTTGCCAGCGCACTACCATCAGCATCTTCCCCCCTCCTACCTATATTGGAGTGGCCCACAATGCCCGGATTTTTTGGGGACGGTTACAACTATGAAAACAATGTCGCGCGCCATCTGCCCAAGCACTGGGACCCTGCTGAAGAGCGAGTATGCGTCTGGCAGGTACGTCTGGCACTGTTCTAATCCAGTTGCACCCATTGAACCGTGAGTAGCCAAACCTACCCACCGAGTACCCTCTCGAACGGCTTTTGGGCGCATATACATTTGCCTCCTTTTTCAACGAGGACAAGCCGTACAACATTTTGATGTATGAGGACATGGCATTCCTCAAGCTCAGCCTACGTCCCGGAACGCAGAGTGCGCCGGAGAACGTGCTCGGTGTATTCGAAGTCGGCGACGATGGTTGGGTTGGTGGCACGTTTGCAGGGCTGACCCCGGCAAACATCTCGGGAGGCCCTCCGCGCCCCACCCTCTATCGCGTGACGTTGAGTTCGTCACTCAAGAATTTCGTCCGTCTGAAGGACCACGCCCTAGAGGTACTCGATGCGGTCGACGACAATGGGAACAATTACATCCATATCGGGCCTATCCGCTTCGGGTATTTTGACCGTGGGAGCAACTGCAGGTCCTACATGGCCAAAAAGCAGCTCGGCGGCGGGCAGAAAGCAACTCTAACCCGCGCGGAACGCAGAGAAGGCTCGGGATATCGCTCACATTCGAGGAGGTGGAGTTTTATGGGAGGAACCCCGGGTTGGAACCGCCGACTCCGTGGAATGAGATCGAGTTGAAACCCGTTTTACGGTACACCTTGAAATGGTTTGCGGGTTTGTATGGCCTTTCGAGGGCCTTCCTGAACCGATAATGTTTGCAGACGATATGGCTATTCAATTTACTTCGCAGCTACTTACATACGGCATTTTTCACTTATGTATGCAGGCTTACTCTCCTCGACCGAAATATATCCTGCTGCAAAGATCACAGTGACAAATCAAGGGGCATCCTGCTACGAAACAGCTGGGCAATGAAACCGGAAAACAACGTGAACTTGACCTATTTAATCATGTTTTTCCATTTACAGCCATTGTACATCCGTTAAAAGCCGTTGAAATAGTCCATCGTTATTTCGCATTGCGATTGTCAACTTGTAATTTAAGTTTTCCCCGACTCTAAGTTTTGTCTTTCCAGCACGGTCAGCAGAGTTTGAACCTGCCCCGCTTCTGGCCCTCATACTGTGCTATTATTTCAGCGGTAAGCCGAAGAAATGAACTGAATAAACAGGCAGGGAAAGGAAGAGAACAAACTTCAATCGGGGAGCTTGAGGGGGGCTCAAAGTAAAGCGGCGGCGGACGCTGCTTTGCAGATTTCGTCGGAACGCGGCAGAAGCGGCCTGGTGCCACTGATTGATTGACGGCACGGTTCCTCGGCAAATCCCATTCTCTCTTGCTTCTAACTCCCATGTACAAACTCTTCCCAGTGTCGTCTGCAACTCTGTTGTAAGGATCGAACCTCAAACCTGTTGCCCAAGGACATCCTATCTCGAGTTTCGACCTGCCGTGGTTTTCATCCACTTACAAGTAGTTACGCGGCCACGTGGACCCTTTGTCGGACAAAGCGCGCTTTGTACTCCCTCCAAAATGCGTGCTATGGGACGCTTTCAGGGAAAAAATTATGTGGGTCGTGAAGCCTCCGCGCTCGGCTGGCAACCAAAGCGTCCATGTCCTCAAAATCCAGAACCGACACGCCAACGCCGCTTTGTACAATGTGCTTTGACCTTGCCTTGGTACCTTCGGGCCACCATCTCTGCCGAAAAGGAAATACGACAGCTACCATTGTAGTCGGGCGAGCCACACCGCGTATCTCGTCGCCTATAAATACGACGCCAAACTCGCGAATTTCGCCACTCGTTCCAAACCCTCACCTCACTTCTCACCACCATCCTCAGAAACCCTCTGCCCTCATCGTGGAATTCAAGAACGACGAGAACGATGTTGTTCCCCGACGAGATATTCGACCGTCTTGCGCGGCATGTGCCGCTCTCGGACCTACTTGCGCTCTGCCGCGCTGACCGCCGGATGTACGCCATCTGCCTCCCCCACATCTATCACACCGTAGACGTGAAAACGCCTGACGCGTTGATCAAGTTCTGCGACGCGTTGAGTGCACGGGAGACGCTCCCGCCGCTGGTAGAATCGTTGCGCATGTGAGTGGCAACTCCCTTTTATTTCTTTATTCTTTGTTTGATCCCGATGGTTGCATTCTTCAACATAAACATCATACTAACAATCTTTTCTGCGCAGCGATTTCGAAGAGTACACCTGCACCGTAATCAATCCAGCCCAGTCTAACCCACTTAACGACCGCGCGTTGCGCGCAACCTGTGCCACCGCCATCGGACGTCTCCCCGGCCTCACCTCCCTCGCGGTCCTCCACGCCTCGTACCTATTACCATTGTTGCCTTTGAAGGACTCCTTGCCCAAGTTGAACACCTTAACAACATCATTCTCACACCACATCATCCCCCTCCTTAAATCCCACCCCGCCCTCACATCCCTGCACGTCTCCGCGCCCTCGAAGCCCACCCACGGCCGGGTCCAATTCCCCCGCATCGCTCTGCCGGAGCTGCAATCCTTCTCGGGCCCCGAAATACTCGCGCGCGCGGTGCTCCCTGGTTCGCGGGTCCGTAATGCGGTGGTTATATGGGCCCAGCGTGCGCCTGCGCGCAAGCGCCGAAGCCGATGGACCGGGGCCGCGAAGTGGTTGGCGCAGTTGCAGCAGCAGGAGAGAATAACGGCGCTCGAGAACGTGTTCGTCGTGAATGTCGACGCGGCGCCGGCGGTTTGCCTCCTCCTCGCAACTGTCGTTCCTGGAATTATGGAGCTTAAGTTCCGTTTGTGCGGCGAGTTGCTGTCGTCCTCGTCAGCGGCGCACTCATCCGTCACGGGCACTCAACCCTCATTGTCGCCAGCCTTCCGTGCCGCCCTCATCGTGGCGTTGCCCACCTTTGGATCATTGACGACGTTGTCGTTGTTTAAACCGCTGTCCGTGGGCCGCAAGCGGGAGTTGGCGTTGTTGAACGGCGGCGAGTTGGGATTGGTGAACGACCGCGACTTAACATTGTCGAACAACCGCGAGTTGAGGTTGTTGAACGTATGGCACGCACTTTGCCCGACCTTACAGGACTGTACTCTCCCCAGCGGTGCGCGGTGGGTGCGCTTGACTGGGGGATGGGTCCACGGGGATGGATTGGGTTTGCAGGCGTCGGAACAATTGCCTCGGCATGTGAGTCTAGAAGTCATCCCGCGGCCGACACTGGCGGCGACGTTGGTTGCTGTGGCAGCGGCTCTCTTGTCGGTGTGATTCAGAGTGTCGCGCCGTCGTCGTTAATGTAGCGCAGCGTAAAGGCCGCAGAAGAGGGCGAGGTGTATTCTTATTCATATGCAATGTTTACCGTATGTAGTCGGTAGGTAGCTATGTACGTAGTAGGTACTTTTGTAGGTAGAACGTATAGTTGAACAGGTCTGCATAGCCGGCATTCGGATACAAACCTTTTGCTATCGGTTCTACTCTCTCAGCATCGAGTTGTCCGATATCTTCCGCGTTCATTGCCACCGCGATGCCGGCTTGACCCACATAACCATTTCATGTGCTTCGGGATACATATTCAAAGGAATGAACCCAACAAAGAATTCAACCGAAGCACGGACAACCCTCCTGCAAAAGTTTCTCGACCATCTGCCAACCCTCCTTGAGCTCAGAATTGTTTCTCCGTTCCTTTATGTGCGGGATGTCTATGTGGCGCAGGGACGGAAAGATATGGTGCAGATGGCACACAGTCGCTTCAGTATTCCTGAGAAAGGGCCCACTGTCAACGGTGGCGTTGACGATCAAGGTAGTGAGAGGGTGGGACGTAGACTTCACGCCTGGCTCGGGCGGGCCAGTTGGGGGGTTGAATGTCAAAGCCACGGATTTGAGCAGCGGTAGGTGGTTCGCGACATGGCGAAGGGCGTTGATGGTCAACCCACGCCAGTTAAAAGCGGAGAACGAGATGAGGTTGGAGAGGGGGCGGATGAGCGCGAGGAACTGCGTATCAGTTACGATGGGGCAGATATGTCTCTCGAAGCGTAGGTGCCGAAGTGAGACGAGCTTGGGGAGGGACTCAAGCCCTGGGGCAGTCAGTGCGGCATCTGCGAAGTCCATGCAAAGGGTGCGCAGCGTGCGTGGCCATTTCTCCCCCAATACATCCAACGCGGGCTGGACAAGAGGTATCGGATCCCGTGTCCCGGAGTAGGGGCGGAATGAGAATATGGTGAGGGTGGTCAAGGTTGTGGAGCCGATCTTTTCGAGGAACCGCGGGATTAGAGCTCTCGGTGAGTCCCCAAGTTTAAGCGTGTGGAGAGCTGGAAAAATCTCAGACGGCGTTTCTAATAAATCGGGCCAACCGGGGCCCTCAATCCAGACGATGACTGAAGTAAGACACGGCAAAGAAGCCAGCATGCGCAGATCGCCCACATGAAAGCCGCCTTTAGATGCGGCGAGGTCTATTGAGGTAACTTGAGGCAGAGAGCGCGCGAAACCCGCTGTTGTTGTCCTTATATTATGGCCCATGTAGCTGCTTTCCCCGGGGAGGTGGACCCATCCGAAGCAAATTGTGTTGATCTGAGGCGTGTCCGCGTTTGTCACTTGAACATCGAACTGGACAACTTGGACGTCTGCGGGAGGTTGAGCAGTGGTATGTGCTCTAGCCACGGTGCCATGAGAGAAATGGTAGGAGCCGTCTGCGGGTATCGTGCGGCAATTACATGGCGGAGGTTGGGAAACAGTGGGTCACGGTGCAGCTCGCCAATCCGTCCACACATCGCGCGATCGACGTCGTTGATACCAATTTGCGGACCTTGCGCGCATAATAATCAAAGCGGACCCAGGAAGCGGGAGTCGGCTCGCCGAATACCTGGTTCACAGTCAGCAAGATCCCTGGGAATTTCGAAAAAGCTTACATATCTGTGATCCTCCATTCGGAACGCAAAGGAAGGCAGCACCCGCAAAATGCGCACCAAACTATCGATCTCCTTCCACATTACGTCGAGGGCGGGATTCATGAACTGCTTGGACGTCAGCGCTAATGCTAGGATATTTCGATGATCCAGTTGGTGAATACGCCACCGCTTGCGAAGTGGTTTGCCCGAAAACGTTACGTAGCTGGATTCCATCTCGTCGGGGGTAAGTACATGCTCCCCAGTGAGGATATGTGCGCAAATCTCCGTGATACAGTCATGGTCGAGGATGGTAGACACCATAATGGATGCGGGAGGGTACGAGGTCATGGTGGATTCTGTGAAAGTATGATCAATCAGTCGGCACATCGTGTGGTTTCCACGCACAGACCACCTTCGGCAGCCGGCGATGTTGATGCGCAGGTCGGCATACGGCGGCATCTCCAGTTCAATGCGAACTTAGTCTCGTTTATAAGATAATTTGAATTTAAAGGGCATGGAAAGGCTTCAGGCTTCCGTTTTGTCCATTGGCCTCGTCGTTTAGTTCGGAATCCAGTCAATTTGGGCAGCTTCGGCAGGTATGCAAATAGTTGAACATGAACAATTTCAAGCAAACCCTAGCAAGCCCGGCCTTTGGTACTATATCGCTGCAAATCTCAATCTCTTTCCGTCTCTAATTGCAAGGACACCCCTGGAAGTTGCCCGCAGTGCAGACCCCGTCGACTCCAAAGCAGCCGTTGTCGCTGCAGGATCCATTGCTGTCACCACACTTGTTGCAAGGACAGCCAATGAAGTCCCCCGCAGTGCAGGTTCCGTGGATAGCATTGGGGTCGGGGAAAATGCCGGCACAGCCGTTCTGATCGCAGCGGCCGAGGTGGTTGTTACAGTTGTCTTTGGCGACCAGCTCCTGAAAGTTGAGAATTTAGTGAGTCGGCGTTGCAGAAGATACGATGGTTGGGAATGGCATACGTTGGCATCAGCCGCAGGAACGGCGAGGGCCGTCGCCAACATGGTAGCGAGGAAGAAAAGGGTTTCGGCAGAGAACATCTTTGGTTTTCGAGGTAACTGTATGTTGTCGAATGCTGGAAGACGGCTGGAACCACGTCTTTTATACTGGCACGGGTCATACTTGTTCCAACGGCACGGCATTCTAAACGGCCATGCTCGCGAATAATCACGTATCGACGCTCCGCGTTTCAACCATGTACGGCTTCTCACATAAATAGCCACACTAGAGAATCAGATACACCCCTATTTAAATGTGCTCTAATGCGGCTAATTTATCGCCAGCAATCCCGCTTTGTTCGTTGTTACTGTCGAGGAGTGGAGGGCTACATAGTTGAACAACGTTGATTTCTGACATAAGGCGTAAACTCCAGTATAAATTCACAACAAAACCTCCGAACTCTGCGGGATGCCACACAGTTTCATATTTCTTTCAATGTTCTTACGACAATTGTTGAGGGATGGCCTGGTAACACAGTAGGTTATGTGAGTTGTGATGGGAGGGAGGACTCTCTCGTGACTGCTGGTTGAATACGACAAGGTTTCTGTCGCAGGGTTTCTGTCGCATGTCCTGCTCAGAGGTGCTTCCTACGAACCGGAAGTATAGTTGTAATGGGTTAGCCTGTTTAAAAATAGTGGCGGAGTCCGTCGGGTATCTGTAGCACATTTGCCGGTGTGTCACATGTACGTAGCGAGGCCACCTGCTGTCTCTGACTTACCATGGTAGATCCCCCCCCCCCCCCCCCCCCCATGGGTGGCAACTGGGCCGAAAGTTCCTTCGTTTGTCCTCTGAAGGGAGACCAGATGCTGGATGGTCATCGTTGATTTTTCAACCGCTGGGGCATTGATAGCGTTCAACTTCCCGTTGAAATTAAGAAGGAATTCAAATGGGAATTCCGCTAGACGCCGACGCTGTACGTATGTAAACCTCATTTTATTCGGGCCTAGTAGTTTTCATTGGTACGATTATGTCAATGGAGTACAAGGAACGCACCTTGTTGCAGAGGCATGTGGTGGTATTTTTTGTATGTGCCGACTCCGGCGTCAATTTTTTGAAATAATGGCCGAGGCTTGACCGAGGCTCTAAATTTGGCTCTCCACTAGTTACAAGGACGGCGAAAGGGTTTCAACCACAAACCCAGATAGTAACGTCAGATGGTTCATGTATTCCGCCACACTGTCGGATGAACTTGTGGAGCCCGGAGAATCAACACCGACTATACCAGCCGTAAAACTTGTATATCTCTCGTGAACGAAATGGCTACTCCGAATATTCTGTCGGCAACTTATTGCTTTCAGTTGGTGGCCTCTGAGTTGTTTCTGAAGAAGCGACCGTTATTGCGGCCTTGAGTATCCTTGCACCATGCAACACTTCTGCCCATGTCGTAGACTTGCAATCTCATGACTCGCGATGTGTCGCATTGGGTATCGAACTGATAATTAATACTCACTGGCAATCGCAGTTCGACTGTCTCACCCACATCTAAATACAGCAATGACAACCACCCGGGTCCAAGTGTGCGATGGACGTTGTGAGCTACGTTGCTATACAAAATCCTACTGGTTCAAACATCAGCGCCGGAAGTACCCTGGTCCCCGACGATGCCCGCACGGAGGATCCGGAGGTTTCGGTCTAGCTATAGGAAACCCCACTTCGACAGGAAACTAAAACCAGACTTACTTATGATTCATTCAAGACGCTGGTTGAGTGCATCTGAACCGTATCTGATTTTATGGTGTGGCAAGCAGTATACGGATGAAACGTGGAGCATCGATATGCGAACTAATCGCGGACCCTGACCAAGCCGCGCCAGAAGTATAGAAGAGCACGTTCCAACCGTCATGTAGCATCCTAGGAATCCCACAGTATTTACTTGCCTCGAAAACTCAATCTGTTTTCTGTTAAGACCTTCTTCTTCGTCGCTACCATGTTGGCGACGGCCCTCGCCGTTCCTGCGGCTGATATGCCATTCCCAACAATCCTCTGTTCTGGCATACTGTACTATTAAGTTGAGTTCGACAGTCACGGGTCACAAGGACCCTTGTGGACGTCGAATTTTGGCAATTGTCACGGGTCACCCGGGCCTGTTGTCGAATTGGTCCACCGTGACACCGCCAACCATGCGCCGGGAAGTGCTGTTTTTGCCAGTTTCACGTTGAATTTTGTCGAATTTTGGCCGCCGGTCACAGTCATCACGACCTGGTTGTCGGTTGTCGAATTTGGTTCAACATCGTCACGGGTCACAGTCGAACGTCGAAGGACGGACTGTCGGCCGAAGCCTCGGAATAGAGGGCCGAAGGTTGGGTAATCAACCAATGATGCGCTGCGCTGGCCTTGTTCCTGCCACCACCACGGCGCATCCGCTCCCATCCAGCGACTTTTGCAGACATCCGACGTTCCACCCAGGGCTAGCTACCGAAGCACCATATCGGAGCTAATTCAGTCGGATTGACGGGTGAGGAACTGGCCATGGAAACTTTGAAATTCGAATAGCATTGACGGAAAATCTCATCAGCCCCGGACCAACCGTCGACCTCCACACGTACTGCGGCTCGCGCCCGCATTTCACAGCTGGATCCCCGCATCGCCTTCCTCGAAAAATCTCTGGAAGCCCTGCTACAAGGCCGAGCGAGCCGCTTGTCAAGACATGCTCGATACCTACAAATACCCCGTTCTCACCTTGCCGAACGAAATCACATCTGAAATATTCATCAACTTTCTCCCTCCGTATCCTGTTCGCCCACCAATCATTGGACCGCTCTCTCCATCGTTCCTTTGTCGGATCTGCCGTAGATGGCGAGATGTGGCGTTGGCTACGCCGTGGTTGTGGAGTTCGATGCAGCTAGATCTCGACGAGAATGCTTTACACCAGCAGCAGCTATCTGTTCTGGAAACATGGCTGAAGCGCTCCGGAAGCTGCTCACTTTCGATTTCTCTGCGTCGTGAGGACGACGTCCCAGAAATCTCCACCTCTGCATTTCTTGACGCAGTCGTTCACCATGCTGCCCGATGGGAGAGTATGGAGCTCATCCTACCGTATACAGAACTCCGTTCCATAAGGGGATATATGCCCGCTCTACGAGCCTTGAGCTTTGGACCGACCAATACTAGTGGCGGCGAGGAATCTTTGTACCTCGCGGCGCCGTTTGTAGTATTCGACCACGCTCCAAATCTCGAATCTGTCGAGCTTTATGTTTCCTTCAACCCCCTCGCCATTCATCTCCCATGGGCTTCCATTACCACCCTCGTCGCGTCTCTGTACGCAGAAGAGACTGTCGGAATCCTGCGTGACGCTCTGGCTCTTGTGCGATGTACAATCACCCTGTATCCCTCCGCCGATCCCGCAACATTTACGATGCTTCCACCGCTTCCGCATCTAAAATCCCTGATTCTTGAAGAACCGGTTGACTACTGGGGCCTTGGCACCAGAAACATCATCAATCTGCTCAGTGCGTTGACATTGCCTGCGTTGCAGACGCTCGAAATGGATGAAACCGTTTTAGGTTGTCCTGACATAGAGGTTACCATCCCTGCCCTGATTTCGTTCATTTCACGAATCCGTGGCCTGCAGAAGCTACAGATTATGCGGGCCTTCCGACCACCAACATTCTACCACGAACGTCTGGGAGACTCTGTTCCACATCTATATGTGAATCGTGATTCATCTGCCTTGGATGGATAACATTTCCCGGTAAATACATCGAACTCGATTCCTCTGCCTTCGTTGTCGTAAAATTATTGTTCATTTCGCAATCCCATTGATATTTTCGGGGAAGCCCGACCAGGTCCGAGGACATTACGGTATTTTGGCCATGGTTAAAACAGGGATTTTGAAACCTGTATGGCAGAGGCGGCAAATCATTCAAATTTAGCTGTAACACGAAGCCGAGATGGTAATAAACCCATCAGAAAACCATGGAATCGAGGTGGATCAGCATGCCCGCTCTACTTATGAAGGTTCGCATGATCGGGGACTTGCTAGGATTCACAAGGATTCACGATGAACTTTCATGAATCGCAATGACCATCAATGATTAGTGATAAACGGAGTAGATCCGCTATTTTGTCCAGCTCCAAAAATACTCTTTTCCGCCACCCGCTCAACGCGTCCTTATTTTGAATTTGGTTTTGAATATTCTTCAGGAAAAATAGAAGAAGAAAAGAAAGAAAAAATCAACTTATCTGTTTGGACAACTTTGGCATCTCCAACGGCATGCATGCCGCGAGGCTGTGCTTCAGGTCTTCTTTCTTCCCGACCCTGACCATGATACCACAGGAACTCGTGGAAGTTATCGTAGACGAAGTTCACGATGAATCGTCGTTGAAGGCTTGCGCGTTGGTTTCGTCTTGCTTCCTGTCGGCTAGTCAGCGCAACCTGTTCCGCTCGTTGACCCTGGATACTGGCAGAACGCCTGAGTGGTGCAATCGACTCGCAGAATCCCCGCACATTGCTCTCCATATCAGCGCCTTAGCCATCCAGCTCGACCATCTGTTCATCGACGGCGCTCCTGGACTTGAAGAGTTGCTGGACAAACTAGACAACGTTCGCCGATGCACAATTCGGGGAAGCAGTACCCACACATGGAAGGCCATGATTACGGTCACCCAGCCCCTCCTCAAATTCATCCAGCGGCAAATATTTTCGGAGCTTCACCTCTTGTACATCCTGGAACTCCCCCGCTCGACACTTGCGTTTCTTCTATCCTCTGCGGCCCGATTGTCGTTCTACTACGTCACCGTAGATCCCCAGAATACCGGCACTGTACACCCCCCACCGCGCACACAAAATCCGAAAACTGTGTTGCTCGCTGACGACGCCGAGAAACTCCTCGACATCTTCACCAGTCCGGAATTTTTACCCCATGTTGCAAATCTTCGCCAACTGGGGTTGAGCCCCTTCCACGACGAAAAATACAACGCGGTATTCGCTTCCGCTACCATGCTGGAGCGTATCCGATTCAATTGCCGTACGTCTAGATTTATTTACGTTCCCACTGTGCTAACACAACCCACTCCTAGGTTTTAACTGCATCGTTTTCCCCCTCCCCACGCATCCGACACTCCGTTTTGTCGATATTATTATCAACCTAGGGCTGGACTCTCGCCTCCTCCAGAGCTTCATCACGCTTCTCGACTCCGCTTCCATCTCGCTGGTGGAGATTAGCGTAACCTTTAACGCGGGATACAGTACTTCGCGTACCCCGCTTCAACCCCCGACAATGGCGGCGTTGAGCGCGATGCTCCCGGGCAATCGGACTGACCTGCCGCGCATCCGCTGGCGGATCCCCGTTGAAATTGGGGCTGCGGCACTGAGAGACTTTACGCCCGCGATGCAGTTGGCGTTGCCCGCCTGGCATGCGCAAGGCAAACTCGTCTTTGAACAGTACTCAGACGCAGACGAGAGACAAGGGCAAGGGGGATGGAGCTTCCATTGAGTATTGGATATTCTATTTATGAGCCACATTTCTTCATTTTCCCAGTATTCCTGTGTGTCATCACCGCGTCGTATTAGTCGGCCTGAGCGTACTCATTCTATGCCGCACCACTCCCCATTATCTTTTAAAAAAAACGTGTTGCGCTCTACAGTAACTTTGTAGTCGAAGGCTCGGATTTCCGTCATTCGCCTGCAATTCACAACTCGCCCACTGTGGCTCATACTCATCGGGTGTGCATTTCTCGCGTTCGACCGCATGTTCAGACAGATTGAAAATATCTTCTCGCGGATTAGTTCGCTATCCTCTGCTTTGGACTCAAAAACTGTTCCGCCTCGAGTCAAAGCCGCGTCTCCAACATCTCATCGACGAGCCATTTCAACTTTGTGAATAGTACAAAAAATCAACTCCCCCTGACTTACCACGTCAAATAATGCATCCGAATACAACCCAACCAAGATCGAGGATCACAGCCGTGCCAGTATTCATACATTCCTATACGCTACCACCTTGGAAATGGAAACCGGTCAAAAAATATGTAAATAACGATAAAGTGCTGAAATAGACAGAACAGGTCATATCACAGCGCCGATACGTGTCGGGTGACACCGAATCACTTTCAAGACCTTGATTTGAGTGTCCACTCTTACAATATAATGCACATGAATTGTTGAGATTACGACCATGAGAACATCTCATTCGCCAAGAGCGCAACTTCTCGTTGTTGTTTTGATCTCCAACAAAGTTTTCTACGACCCTGTCCGAAAGAGTCTTTTTTTGCGGAATCTCGGCGCCACTCAAATTATCCCCGGGCGGCGCATAGGGAGACGGAGGTAGTAAACACGTCAAATTTCAGTCAGGCCCTCCTCGCGACTGCGGAGCTTGGCTGTGCGTGGCATTCACGTGTCCGCGAACCACTGATGTGGAAGCGGTGCCTCTTCTTTTTCCTGTTTCTGCCAGCACATCGACTTGCCTTGAACTTGCCCAGTTACCGTCACAGAAAGCATTCGGGGCCAATAATACAGGTCATCTGCTCCCAATCAGTGACTTTCCCATCATCACACGTTTCACCGAACGAAAGCCGAATCTCGAAAAAACGGCCGTATTCATTCGTTGTCTGCTTTGACTCGACAGCTACTCGAAATTCCCCGGTGTGCGCGTGTTCATTGAACGTGTCGAGTATCATTAACCCAACGAAAACTCTCAGGCTCTCGTCGATCCCTTTCCTTGCAAAATGTCTTGTTGTCGGTCATTCGATGCCTCAAAATCCACACGGGATGCCGCTCGTTTGAGGGTCTCACAGCTGGATTTCCGCATCGCCTTCCTTGAAAATCCGCCGGAAGGCCTACTGGCCGAGCGAAACGCTTGTCAAGACATGCTCGATACCTACAAATACCCCGTTCTCACCTTGCCGAACGAAATCATATCTGAAATATTCATCAATTTTCTACAGTAGTGTACCCTAGTGCCATGTACACTCAGTTACTTCCTGGGCCCCGGCGTTCCTAAGCGGGACCGGCCGTGTAATACTACCTACCTACCTACCTACCTACCTACCTCCGTATCCTGTTCGCCCATCAATTCTTGGACCGCTCTCTCCATCGTTCCTTTGTCGGATCTGCCGTAGATGGCGAGATGTGGTGTTGGCTACGCCGTGGTTGTGGAGTTCGATGCAGCTAGAGCTCGACAGGGAAGGTTTATACCAGCAGCAGCTGTCTATCCTGGAAACGTGGCTGAAGCGCTCCGGAAGCTGCCCGCTTTCAATCTCACTGTATCGCGAAGACGACGACCCAGAAATCTCCACATCCGCATTTGTTGACGCAGTGGTTTGCCATGCTGCCCGGTGGGCGGAGATGGAGCTCATTCTGCCTTATCAAGAACTGCAGTTGATAAAGGGAGACATGCCCCTTCTCCAAGAATTGAACTTCGGGCCAACAATAGACAGTATCAGCGAGGAGAGCGCTTACATCCAGGCCCCTATTGCGCTCTTCGAACACGCTCCAAACCTCACAGATGTCGAGCTTTCTTTAGCCTTCAACCCATTTGCCATTCGTCTTCCATGGGTATCCATTACTAGAGGCACGACAACTTTAGTAGCATAGGCGTTCGGACCGAGGCCCGTATGCCTATTGATCCCTCGAACGCCTATCCATCATCCGGAGCAATCAAAGTATGATGGCGGCACTGTTTCTGCCGTATTCCTGCCGCGCAGCGGCTGGTTAAGGTTTGGGGTGGTTAGAGGTTAGGTGAGGGGGTAGGGTTCGAGGTAGAGTTTAGGTTAATGTTAGGGTCGGTTAGTGTCAGGGTCGAGGTATCTAAATGCTGTTGAACGAGGGACTTAAAGCAATTTCTGAGAAATAGCAGGAGTGATGGCCGATCAATCGCTTCATCCGGCAATAGTCGTTCAGCACAGAAATAGGCATTCGGAGGCGAAGCCGAATGCCTATGCTACTAATCTTGTATGTACTCCCATTACTACCCTCGACGCGTCTTTGTACGCAGAAGAAACTATAGAAATTTTACGTCGCGCCGAGGCTCTCGTGCAGTGTACAATCACACTGTATCCCTCGGATGAGCCCGCAACATTTCCTATGCTTCCCCCGCTTCAGCATCTAACATACCTGATCCTTCAAGATCCGGGTGACTACGGGGGCGAAGGCGGTAGAAACATCATCAATCTGCTCAATGCGTTGACACTCCCGGCCTTGCGGAGACTCGAAATGGATGAAAGGGTTTTATGTTCTCCTGACCCAGAGGCTACCATTCCTGCCCTTAGTTCGTTTATTTCCCGAATTTGCCGCCTGGAGAAGCTACGAATCATGGGCGCTTTCGAATCGCAAACATTCTACCACGAGCTTCTGGGAGACTCTGTTTCACATCTATATGTGGATCGTGATCCATCTGCCTTGGATGGATAGGGCCACATACATTCCCTGGTAAACACATCGAACTCAATTACTCTTGTCTTCATTGTCGTAAAATTATTGTGCATTTGGCAATCCCCTTGATAGTTTGTGGCAACGCGCCCGGGTACGAGGACGGTACGGCGCTATTTTGGCTACCAATTATTCAGTCGACTTGACTCCCAACTGGACCGATATGCTTCCATCCATAATCCTAGACTGTTGGTTTTACTTCTTTCAAGACGAATCGTCTATATGGTGCTGATCGACCCGAAACAGGATTCTCGAAATTGAGCCAGGTAGCCGCCCGGGCTCGCTGTCGACCGAAGTCAAAACGGGCGTTGTGGACAAACTTTACACCACACGCAAACGCGGTGACGGTGGCTCGCTCGTGGCTTCTCCACTGAGACATCTCAATTTCGAATTCTTAATATCATGGTTAAACAGGGACTTTGGAGCCGATAGAGCTGCCTGTGAACGAAAGAGCCGTGATCGTAAGAAACCCGTCCGGAAAAAAAAAACGAGGTCATGCCTCCTGTATGAGAGGTCATCAGACTTTTGACATTTCTATTGTGATCTTGTACAAGGCCAAACAAGGCCAAAAAAGACGCAACAAACCCGCAAGCTCGCAACATCACAATGTTTCGAAACAAGCTCACAAGATAAAATTCCTCCAAAAAAACTTTTTTTTTCCAGCACTCTGCTGGGCTCTCACAGGCATTCCAGAGGGGTCTTTTTGTGTACAACTTTTTTTTTTGATCTTGTGAGGTTGTCGACAAGCTCACAACCCCAAACAAGCCGCACAAGATCACAATAGAAATGTCAAAAGGCTGATGGTTGGGACGATCTACTTGATAGGACTTGCTTTGTAGGATTCACGATGAACTGTCATGAATCGCAATGACCATCAATGATTTTGATTAGTGATGAACGGAGTCAAACCACTATTTTGTCCAGCTCCAAAAAAAAAACGCTTTCCCCGACCTCTTCCTGAGAGAAAAAACCAAAGAAAAAATCGACCCATCTATTTGGACAACTTTGCCGTTTCCCACGGCATGCCGTGAGGCTGTGCTCCAAATCTTCCTTTGTCCCGACCATGATCCCTCAGGAACTCGTGGAAGCCATCGTAGACGAAATTGACGATACATTGTCGTTGAAGGCTTGCGCTTTGGTGTCACCTAGCTTCCTGTCGCCAAGCCAGCGCAACCTATTCCGCTCGTTCACCCTGAATACACGCAGAACGTCTGAGTGCTGCAATCGACTCACGGAATCCCCCCACATTGCTCCCCATATCAGCGCCCTAACCATCCACCTCAACAATCTGTTCATCGACGGCACTCCTGGACTTGAAGAGTTACTGGACAAACTAGACAACGTTCGCCGATGCACAATTCGGGGAAGCAGTACCCACACATGGAAGGCCATGATTACGGTCACCCAACCGCTCCTCAAATTCATCGAGCGGCAGAGCCTTTTAGAGCTTCATCTTCTTTCCATCATGGAACTCTCCCGGCCGACACTTGCTTTTTTTCTGTCCTCTGCGGCCCGGTTGTCGTTCTACTACGTCACCATAGATCCCGAGAATACCGACACTGTACACCCCCCACCGCGCACACAAAATCCGAAAACCATAGTGCTTACTCTAGGCACCGAGAATCTCCTCGACAGCCTCGCCAGTCCGGAATTCTCACCCTATGTTGTGGGGCTTCGCAAACTGGCTTTGACCCCCTTCCAGGATGGAAAATACAACGCAGTCTTCACTTCTGCGACCATGTTGGAGCAGGTCCGATTCTATTGTCGTAAGTCTGAATTTATTTACATCTCCATCCGCGTCCGGCCTCTTTTGCCACATTTCCCTCTGCTAACACACTCTGTCCGTGTACCTAGATTTCCGATCCATCAACCTTTACCTGCCGCCGCACCCCACACTCCGTTCTGTCGATATTGCGATCGATCCTGGGACTCGAGGAGAGTACAACCGCCTGGCTCGGAGCTTCACCACGCTTCTCGACTCTGCTTCCACCTCGCTGGAGGAAATCAGCGTGACCTTGAACGTGCTATATAGCACTTCGCTTACCCCGCTCGACACGCAGACGCTGGCGGCGTTGAGTACGGTGCTCGCGGGAAATCGGACTGACCTGCCGCGCATCCGCTGGCGCATCCCCGTTGAATCTGGTGCCCAAGCGCTGAGCGACTTTACGGCCGTGGTGCAGTCGGCGTTGTCCACCTTGCATGCACAAGGCAAAGTCATCGTTGAACAGTACTCAGCTGCCGAGGAGCGCCAAGGCCATGGGCAAGGGGGATGCCCATCATGGAACTTCTCTTGAGTGTTGAATATTTTGACGGTAAGCTGCATTTTCTTTCCCTGCCTTCCCAACATCCCTGGGACTCATCATCGCCTCGCAGTCGACCCGACAAAATTCATGCCATTTTCCGGACCACCGACTGTGGCCACTGCTCTATTTTTTCACCGTCCTACATTGCCCCGCACGCCATCAGCAGCGTTAATCTCTGACATGGAATATGTTGGATTATTGACAAGCCGACATTGATCCCGGCCCGGATCATGAGTAAGCGCCTCGGGCGCTAAACGTTCTAGTTCATTCTGTCCGAGTTAGCTTACTGATATCTTACTAATAAATAGAAAGATCTAGTAGCTATTGTACAGTATAAAAGCTCATGTATTCTAGCTACACCTTATTGAATTACCCATTATCATCTTCCTTGTATTTCCTCTTACAGAATACTTAGACTCCCAAACAGCTTTGCGATTCGTGCTCAGATTCGTCGACGCCCTCGTTCGCCATCTTGATTTTTTCACCATCATATCCTGCACGTCCTGACTCCTCAGCGGCTTGAAATACTGGAATGGACTAGCCTCCGAGTCCAAACTACTTTGCGATTTGTGATCAAACTCCTCCACGTCCTCGCGCACGCCGCACTCACTGCTGTTCGAACTTCATATCGCCGCCAGAGTCCAAACTCAAGGGCGAATAAATAAATACTCGACTTATTCTAGATTGAATACTTACGGTCATGAAGGGTTCATGTATCGAGGAATTACAGGAGTTGTCGCAATTGGCTATTTGAATGAGTTCAGTAGGTCCGCTGTGCCAAGAATCTTTCGCAGACGAAAGGATTGTCCTAGGTTCTCGTTCGAGCAACCTCGAATTAAAGCAAAGCCGCGTGTCCAACAAGCAGCCAACTGCCTGGAAATCCAAAGCCAACTCTGTGAATCTGCCTGACTTAATCCACCGCACTAAAATCAACCCAACCAATCGATAATCGCAGCTACCAGTTTTTATGCATACAATCGTTCCTACCCATGTGCTTCAACATACGGCTCCCCATCCCCATCCCATCTCGCTTTATGCACCACCTCAGCTCTTTTAACACCGCATACATTCCTTGCTTCGCCATTTACATAAGCACACCTCGTCCTATTCAACACACCGCCTACACAACCTACAACTCTTTCTTCGCCTCCTCCTCCGCCCCCTCCTTCTCCCCTGCGCCCTCAACCGCAAGCGGGCGCGCCACGGCGGGGCGGGTGAGCATGTCCCCGGGCACGAGCACGCTCTGGCGCGCCATCTGCGAGACGACGAGCCCGAAGCCGCCGGATTCGGAGTCGAGTTGGTGGATCTGGGGTGGGTGGGTGAGATAAGCGTCTGAGTACAAATTTGATTTATGAGCGGGACAACCCGCTGGCCGCTGCCTCCCAAATCCCAACGCAAATCCGCAAGGAAAGGACTCCTCCGCGCAAGGAAACGACTCAACCCCGCAAGGAAATCGCTAGTCACCGAGCGCCACCGAGAACAACAAAACGAGCGTCTCCACGGAATAAAGCGCCTCCATCGAATAAAGCGAACACAGAGGAAACGAAACGAAATTGAAGCGAATATAGATGAATCAAAACTAAACTCACCTGCAACTTCCCCCCAACAGGCGTCGGCTCCGACTCGAACAACGTGCCAAAGACGGGCGGCAGCGCGCCGCGGTTGCCCGGGCCGAACTTGCCGTCGGGCGCGTTGCAGAGGTATTCCTGGGTGGGGTGCGTTCGTTAGATCAAGTGAGTTAGCGGGGTGAAAGTGGGAGCAGATGACTGCAGAAAGGGTGGAAGATAGACGCAGAAACGCGCTAGTGAATAAAAGAAGAATGGGGATTTTAAAAGCGCGAGTCAGATGTACGCGCAGATGCGCAAGGCCAAATTGACCGTCCGTGCTTGGGCAAGTCAACCAAGCAGAGGATGGGAACGCCTGCATAGGGAAAGCGCGCTCCACAGAACAGGAAACAGTAAAGACAACCACAACCTCGCATTCCAGGAGCAATGATGAAGATTTCAAACACAAAACGCACCTGAAACGGACAATTCGCCTGGCTGACGACAAAGTGGTAGCTGTACGCGCCGCTCGCGTGGGGCACGACGGGGATGTCGTATGCTGCTGCCTGGGCGGCGATCTTGAGGAGCTCGGTGAGGCCTGTTGGGGGCGGGTTAGTGTTGAGGAGAATGAAGGGGACGGATGTGGAGGTGGAAAATGCAGAGGAAAAGAGACGGGTGTGTGAACACGAGGAGTAGAAACACACGCACCGCCAGCCCACATAACGTCTGGTTGAAGAATGCTGATTGTGCGCGGGGCGATGAGCTCGCGGAAGCCGTATTTGGTGTATTCGTGCTGAGCACCTCAAATGAGTCGCAAGGGCAAAGCAAATGAGAACGCAACGCACCTCGCCCGTCGTGAACTTGACATGCGGCAGCGCCTGCTTGATAATCGCATACCCCGAAATATCATCCGGGTGCAGCACCTCCTCCCACCACTCGATATTCAACGGCAAACACGCCGTCGCGAGCTCAATCGCATACTGCACCGTCAAGCTCATCCAGCAATCCACCATAATCGGATACTCGAGCCCCACGCTCTCCCGATGCCTCGTCAAAAATGCGATATTCTTGCGCATCCCCTCCGCACCCTCGTCGGGCCCATACGGCAGCGGGACCTTCGCGCCCCAGAATCCCGCTTCTTTGGTCGCAGTCGGCTCGGGGCCCGTGCAGTAAAACGCCAGCTCGTCCTTGATGGCTCCGCCGATCATCTTATACACAGGCTCGCCGCGCAGCTTGCCCAGCAGGTCCCACAGCGCGAGATCGACGACGCTGATGGTCGCGATCGGGAGGCCCTTGCGGCCGTAGAACATCGTCGCACGGAACATCTGGTCCCAGAGGCGGTTGAGGTTGCGCGGGTCGGCGCCGAGGAGGAAGCGCTCGAGGTGGTGCGCGACGATCCAGCATGCGGGCGGGCCGCCGAAGCCCGTTGCGAAGCCGGTGGTCCCGTCGCTGGCCTCGATCTCGACGCAGAAGGAGCCGAGGACGTTGAGGCCCCAGGAGGTGCGCGAGGCGCGGTATTCGGCGTATTTGGACATCGGGACGCTGGCGCAGAGCGCAATTAATTCGGATGTGGACTTGAGGTATCATACAGACAGAGACACACCTAATCGGATTGTCGATGAGCCAGTGGCCGCGGAGGACATTGTGGTAGTCCCCGCCAGAGCCGACGCCCTGGGTGATGTAGGTGCGCACGGCCTTGATTGTGGGGAAGGTCCTCATGGTGGGAGAATGCGAGAGATTGTACCCGCGCCGGTTTATATCTGCGCCGACGGACATCCGGGCCGCCGTTTCAAACACGCACACGTGAACAGTTGGATCGGCTTCGGGGTGCGATGTGGAGTCTGGACCGTGTTGGAGGAGCTGTAGAAGCCAGAGGAAGAAGCCAGAGTATAACGAAGCAGCTCGGGGACTTTACAACGGCTGGCCCGAAAGTTCCGAACTTGAACACAGAACCTGTAAAAATTTGCATATGAGTCAAAATAAAAATAGGACACACCTTGGTCCATAAATTTGATGAAATCTACATGGGATGTTTCCAATGTTGTGGGACGAATGAAGGAACAAACAATCTCGGTCGGTAAGCAACGATGTGTGAAATTTCCTGGAAGGAGTATGAATCACAACTTCCCAGACGTCGAACGAGCGGTGATGCGGACAATGAGAGCGACATGATAAAAAAACCCAGGCACGGCGTGGATGCAGTATAACGGCGCGAAGGAAGACACCCAATCGGGATTTAACAGCCAGACTTGTCGAAAGAGAAGAAGATTCGAAGGATACCAAAGACTCGGGGCAGGCGAATTGCGCGCGGAGCTCTTACAGTTGGTTTGTCGCATTCACCTGAGCACAAACACCGAGAGTTTAGCAGAAACAATAAATGTCCGTCCGGGAGTAAACGATATGTTGTGAAGACGAATAATAATACATGGGTTGTCGACCTACTGTAAGTGATGAGTCCTAGAAACACAACATCATGAGATGAGTCCTCACCTTCTAAAATATTCAAGTCGCCGGATTGGACGGAACAGCGGCAGGTAACCCGCCCTTCAGAGCAACATCCTGTCTCAACAACTCCTCCAGCCCTAAACACAGCACGCAAACCCATCAGCCACAACCAAAAAAACGTTCTGAACAAGAGAGCATAACACCCACCAGCCAATTCCTTAAAGAACACCTCCCTTCTCACGCTCTCGTTGCCCCCGTGCATCTGAATCCACGCGTCCACCGAATCCATCGCGTCTATGATCTGCGCGCGCAGCGCGCGTTGCGGGGCGTCGGCGGGGAGGGTGTCGAGGTGGCGCTGGAGCAGCGGGCGGGACTGTTCTACGTGCGTGTGGAAGATGTCCATCCGGCGCTTGAGGTCTTGTCGATCCGCGAGCGCTGCCAGCTCGGCTTCCATGCGCGCGAGTTCATCATTGGTTGGGGGCCGGGGTTGGAGGAGCGATGAATATGAACTGAATAATTTGCTTCAGTGAAGGACGCAGAGACAGACGGAGATTGCACGTACCGCCCATACATCCCCACAGCGGTCACATTCAATACCCCATATACACTCAGCTCGAAGGTGATCTTGAGTCGCGCAGGATCCATGAACGGCGGAAGCACCACGCTCCCGACGAACTCCATCCCTGTCCCATTCGTGTACTCGCCCCTGCCCGTGAATATCCGAATCACTCTCCCAGTAAGCGAGAACCGCCGCGTGTTCCTCGCAGGCAACGCCACATTCCTCGGGATCACAGTAATAAAAAATCCCTTGCCGACTTCAACCCCGAATTCCATCGCAGTCGCGTTCTGCCTCTCGAATTTGACCTCGTCGGGGACGTGGCCGAGCGCGAGGAGCCGCGCGAAGACGGCGGCTCCGTAGACAACTGCTTCGTCGGGGTGTTCTTCGTCCGCGCTGAGCAGGGTTTGGTGTTTATGGTGGAATCGTTCTCGGGTGCGGCGTTGCAATGCTGGGATGTGGGACGAGCCACCGGCGAGGATGATCTGTCCATTTATCGTCAATTAATCGATAAACAGCTCGGTATGAAGGAGAAAGCGGCACGTACATGACTGATCTCTCGTTCCAGAATCCCACCACTCCTCAACACATCATCCACCATGCCACCGACGATATCGTCCAACAGTTCGACAATCATGCCATTGAACCTCTGCACACTAAGCGGGACGAGGAACCACGGCCCGTCCTGAATCGGCAAGGCAATCACCACACCCTCCTCATCCTCTTCCTGTTCCGCGAAAGAGAGTTTCCATTTCGCCACCTCCACCTGGTCCTCGAGCACCACTGCCTGGATATCGTCCAACCGATCATGCACGGAGTTCCAATACGCATCGGCAGCATATTTATACAGCAGTCGATTCAACGCAGTGCCGCCGAGGGTGTCGTTCTGCGCGTTCGCGACGACAGTGATGACGGGGCTGTCGACGCGGAGGAGGGAGACTTTCGCTGAGGCGCCGATGTCGAGGACGAGGGCGTATGAGCCGCTGGGTACCGGGCTGCGGTCGAGGCCGTAGGCAAGCGCGATGGCGAGTGGCTCGTGGAGGAGGCGGATGGGGCTTAGCCCTGCGAGGAGGGCTGCGTCGGTCAGTGTTTGACGGTCTACGGCGGTGAATTCTGTTCGATGAGAGTTGTGAGCAGTATGTCGGAGATTAAGTGAGACGGTGAGGAGTGGGAAAAGCTCACCTAGTGGAACTGTGATGACCGCTTGCGAAATGCTCCTGGCGTGGTATTTTTCAGCCATGAGACGTAGCTCGTTGAGGACCGTTGCGATTACGGTGATTCCGGTCTGCGGAAGATTGAATACGCCTTTTTTAAAAAATTAAGAAGGGAAATTAGACACACCAGTGGGTGAGTACGAAGCAGCGTGTTAGTTGATAGGCTCTCTGCGGGCATAGATCTAAACATCCGGTGAGCGGTAATCCAGGACACAGAAAATGATATGTACAGTTCCTCAAAGTCAGTTGACGGGTCCTCCGGATATCCAGTCTCAAAGAAATTCATGGCGTGCATCAGTGTGCGGACGGGTATGTTATTGTCTGGGTCGTGGCAATCCGGAGTTTCGGTGGATCCGACACTGTAGGGAAGGGAAAGATGGTTACGTGAATTCGGAGTCAGCATATCGCAGATGAAACCCACATAATATCGCTCTGGGTGACACAGACGCTAGAATCAATGGTGCGTCTTCCGTCCTGGGCGTCTAATATTTTGACGACGTGGCCTTCTACCACGAACCTGGTTGGTCGATCTTAAAGAGTGCTCTAGTTTGATCCAGTGCGGACATACCCAACTCGTAAATTTCTGGCATCAGAATGGTTGTCAGCTTCCAGGGTAGGGCAGAACGAAAAAGCTCCTACCTCGATCCAAAATCTGCGTCGCAGAAAATAATTGACCCTGAGAAGTACATTCCACTATTGAAGCAAATAGTTACCTATCCCAATTACAGGCCCAGCCTCATCCCATTTCGCAGGCAGCGGTTCCCGCGGTGTGGGAGGAGGAGCCATGCGCAAACCATACAGCGTAAGACCAAGGAGAAAAGCCAGCCCGGCGAGCACGTCTATCAGCCGGCTCGAGCCCTCGGAGCCAGGCATTTTAAAAGTAAGAACCCAGTCAGTTACAAAAAGACACGGAGCATGGCGAAGAAATGGTTTGAAACGTGGTCGTGGTTGTGGGCGGAAGACGGAAGGCTAAGAAGGCTGTGCTTGGGGCTGTGCAATGCTTGTGAGAGCTTGTTTCGGGCGTCTCCGGCATCTGGCGCGGACTCTGTTCTTCAGCGGCTCAGCTTAGCCTAGCCTACCGGTACCGGGCGCAGGTAAGAGACCAGAGATGGCGGAAAACTGCTACGGACCGAAATATTCTTTCCCTTCGAATGCAACGGGCAGTGGGTCCATCGACCACATTTTTGGACATCGGCCGAGTTGCTGAGTGTCCAGGATCAAATCCACGAAAAATAAAACCTTGCCTGTTCTATAGAAAGTCATTTGTAGCCTATAATTGCCGATAGTACCTCTCAAATGGCCTCGAATTTACTCGAAACACGAATAGATCAGAACCGTGGGAGTTCCAAGCGGCAGTTCGATCCGATCCGATTCCCTCCGAAAACGATCCTGTTCGGCTTGCCATTTCTTTCTTGTGAACTATCGCCACACCATGTAGGAACATGAAGTGTGGGTGGGTTCCAGCCCCAAATCCGGGTTCGATTCTCAAAGCCTCGTATTCCATGCAAGTTCCCTACAGTTCTTGGCCTTCAGAGACGAGAGATGAATGGTCTGAGAAAGTTTACATAAAGTCGCTAGCAATTTGATTATGACCTGCCCAACTACAGGGGTTCTTCTGGTACCGATCTGGGACAAATTTCCATACCTCGCCGCTGGCCAAGGAGGCTGTCCATCAATTGGCCGACATAGCCAGATTACTCCGGATAGCCACACCTTTTTATGGACCCACAACCTGGTACTTGGTAAAGTTACATGGCGCATGCCTTGGCCGCATTGGAGGAATTACCACCGGGAAGATCTCCACCTCATGAAGAGACTCGGAGTGCCCCGCACCAAGATTTTCTCATTTAAATGCGGGAGATCATCTCACCGACGTCCGGGGGCAGTGCGTGTGCGTCTCCGCCGGAAACAAATCCGAAACCGCCTGTCCAAGGACCAAACGCGGGTGCGCCGGCCATTTATGAAACCCTTGGCGACGGCTATTTTCCCTCTTCCCTTCCTTTCCTCCCACCTTCACCTTCGCGTTTAACCTTCAAGTTCTTCTTCGCATCCTCCCCTTTTTCCCCACTTTTCTTCGCATTTCTTTCATCCTCCCAACATGTGCGAAGGCTGCGATCTCGACCCCAGCTGCTTCGAGTGCTGCTTTTGCTGCTGCGACCCGAGCTTCATCGACTGGTGCTGCTGCTGCCCGCCCGAAACAACGAACAGCTGGTTCGGTTCGTCACCGACGACGGTTTACGAACTCAATTGTAACTCATCCCCCTCCAGATGCATGCGCCAATTCGTGGCTGTTCACCTGTACGTCACGACGAGTCGATGGCTAAAGCCTGGGATGGAACAATATCTAATGCATCGAAACTCAGGGTGTTACTGTAATTCTGCTATGGACATCCTTCCGCCAAGAGACGAGCCGCATGAATCTCAAATGATGCTGCAAACGGACCCGAATCCGCCTCATCTCACGGCGCTCGAGCCGTCCGCCACGCGAGGCATGGCGTTTCCATCTTAGTGGACGGTTCGCTGCTCGTCTCGGCCAACGGTGCGCGTCTATAAGGACTCTATTTTCAAAATTCTTGCTCAAATTTATGAACATCAGGCAATAGTGCCGCTGCCCGCAACTTGGCCGCAACAGACCCCGTCGATCCAGCTGTATTTCTAGATACCCTCCGCGCATGTATCTTTGGGCTTTAATTCGGACTCTTTTTTTTTTATTAACTGTATTCAATCTTCTGCGACCCGTTGCTCATTCATTCTGCTCGCCCAAGACGGCATTCCCGCCAGAAAAAGACAGCCTCGCTCTGATATTTCCGGCATAGCTTCACGACATTCAACACTGTTTGGAAAGACTGTGGGTTATCCCAGTTTTGCTCAGGAAAAGGATTCGTGGCTTTCCGACATGCCGAGACGTTATCAGAGTGGGGTTACTGGACTGCGAAGTATCGACAAGTTTCAAGAAATGAAATGAAACAAAAAAGTCGCCAGAGGCGATGGTATGTGAATCGTGTGGAAAAGATTCAACAGTCAGTAGAAGCTCCAGTCCCCTGGGATCTCGTTGGCGTATGAGTACTGTTCAACGACGAGTTTGCCTTGTGCATGCCAGGCGGGCAGCGCCAACTGCACCAGGGGAATAAAGTCTCTGAGTGCCTGGGCACCCGATTCAACGTCGATCCGCAAGCGGATGCACGGCAAGTCAGTCCGATGGCCCGGCAGTATCGAGCTCAACGCCGCAAGCGTCTGGGGTTGGAGTGGGGGAAACGAGGAGCTTTGTCGCCGCATGAAGCTCACTCTGATTTCTTCCAGCGTCGCGGAGGCGGAGGCGAGAAGGGTAGTGATGCTCCGAATGAGGGAGAAGTCCTGTCCTGGGTCGATCACAATGTCGACCGAACGGAGTGTCGGGTGCGGCGGTAGGGGAAGGACGACGGCTTTTGAACCCAGGACTGGGGTATTTTAGCATAGTGGGAACATAAATAAATCTAGACGTACGGCAATTGAACCGGATGCGCTCCAGCATGACAGAGGAAGTGAATACAGTCTGTATTCACTCGCTAAGCGTTGTATTTTTCGACATGGCAGGGATCCAACCCCAGTTGGCGAAGGTTCGCAACATGGGGTGAGAATTCTGTCGGAAAAATCTTGATCGGCTCAAAACGTCCTGAGACGCGTCCCAGGACACCGCAAGGCCACATGGTTTTAAATGCCTTGCAGCACAGAGGTAAGATATCCGTAAGCTCTTCCAAGTCACGCGGTGGCTCCCAAACTCTCTCAAGGCGCCCTGGGGACAGGTGACATCCAATCTCACTCAAGGTTTCCCAAGCCAGGCGTCACCACGACGAACGCGCCCTTGCTCAGCTCACAGTATTTGGCATCGTTGCAAAAACATATAAAAACCAATCTATTAATCTACTACAGTACACCGTAGTAGTACTAGGCTGCGGGGGCAGTTCCCAACAATGCAACGTTGCACTCTGGTATAGTCAGCGGGAGTACACGAAAAACTAAGGACTCAAACACACATGATAATTGAGGGTGGATGTAATACTATTCCTGAGCGCGATGGCATTAGTACGGAAACTTAAAGGGGAGGATGGCATACATATGGCATACATACATGGATGGCGTTGTGGAAACAGCCTGGAGGCAAGTCAGCTCGGATTAATAGCCATGCGGACGACGTACTTTCGTCTCAGATTTTGGGTTCAAGAATTTGAACCCTGAGCCAGATCAGTCGCGCAGGAATCACATACGTGTGTCGAATAAGAACGGTGCATAGACACGAGGAATGGCGATGGTCGAGGAGGGGATGGTGGTGGTACGAAGGGAAGAAGCGTGGCCACAGGCTGCCGGTTGATATAAGTAGCTCTAGCAAATAATGACATCATCACTCCACCTCAGTGACGAGATCTCTCCACAACTCCATAACAAATGCCTTGTGTTCTTCGCCGCTGGCCTCAGACACAACACATTTCTCCGACCTTCTCCGACTTCGAACCCGAGCGAGACACTCGTCTGGTAGACGATTCCACCTCACTCACCTCTGCCCCGCCGCTCTCGGCCATCTCGGACACTAAGTATGGTAGACGCGCCTTCTTGATTGTATTGACTACGACATGTACTCACCTACACGAATAATACTGATTAATTGTCCTGCTGTAGTGAGAAAAAACAACCCTCGTTCTGGGTTATCTCAAGCCTCCAAGCCCTATCTGCCTTGCCATAGCTTTAGACGCCTTGCGAGTCGCCTGCCTACCCTGAGACGACTTGTGACCACTTCAAATCCGTGGCTGAGTGACTCGCGACCGCTCACAGGCCGTCCCAAGGTCCCAAGCTGCCTCAGGCCGTTGCAAGTAATTTAGCATTTTTCCGACATCCGGACTGGCGAGGATGTCGAGGATCGTATCTGCACCGCGAGCAAGCAACACATATGTCGGATTCCGTGTGCGCGGTGGGGGTATTACAGTGTCGGTATCCTGGGGATCTATGGTGACGTAGTAGAACGACGATCGGGCCGTAGAGGACAGAAGAAACGCAAGTGTAGAACGGGGGAGTTCCATGATGAAAAGAAGGTGAAGCTCCGAAAATCTCTGACGCTGGATGAATTTCAGGAGTGGTTGGGTGACCGTAATCATGTCCTTCCATGTGTGGGTACTGCTTCCCCGAATTGTGCATCGGCGAACGTTGTCTAGTTTGTCCAGCAACTCTTCAAGTCCAGGAGCGCCGTCGATGAACAGTTTTTTGAGGTATATGGTCAAGGCGCTGATATGGGGAACAATGTGTGGGGATTCCGTGAGTCGATGGCACCACTCCTGAGGGTTTCCCGCAAGCGCTCCAGTTCCATGCGAACTCCCCAGAGTCAACCGGCGGAATAGGTTGCGCTGGCTGGGAGACAGGAAGCTGGACGACACCAAAGCGCAAGCCTTCAACGACTCTTTATCGCGAACTTCTACGATGGCTTCCACGAGTTCCTGTGGGATCACTGTGGTCATAAGGAAGATGCAGGGGCACCGCCTCACGGCATCATGCCGTTCGCCAAAGTGAACCAAAGTTACCAAACAGACGAGTTAAAAATATTTCTTGTTTCAGGAACAAAATTTGAAAGCAGGTAGGTAGGTAGGTATTGGGTAGGTAGCATTACACGGCATGGTCCCGCTGAGGAACGCCGGTTTGGGGAAGTATCCCGGTCATACTACAGGCATATTATGTACAACCATCGTTCCCCGCCTCTAAATGTCCCCCAAGCCTAGTCTCGTTACCAGCCTGCCAGCGGCATATCTTGGTGCTTGCACCTTGCCGCTAGGCAGGCTGGTACAACTCGGGACAAACAATCAGAGCGTCTGCTGAGTTTGAAATATTTGATCTCACTCACTGTGGTCGCGTTTCGCTTCAGAATTATTAGCTCAAACACCACCATCGTATGGGATACCAAATTTGAGCAACTTTGCTGGTTCAGATTTTTTGCTGGACCCTGCCGGCTTGATGAACAACGCGTTGAAGTTGAAACCGAAATTGATGGCATTTAGTTGATGATGCACCGGTGATGTCATTGCATCAGGAAAATGTTTTCCATCTGGCAGAGCTGGTGCCAGGTCTGCCAGGTCTGCCAGCTCGCCAGAATGTGACCTGGCTCCATTAAAAGATAGCGAGCACCAGAAACTGTTTTGGTGCCAGATCAGCGCAAGAACAAGTGGTTGGCGCCAGAATATCCTTTTCTCTTCAGTCAATGCATTGCATTATCGGCACGAAACAAGTGAATTACTATCATTCATATGCTATGTATATATACAAGTATTCGATCCAGGCCTACGTTCCAATTGTCGTAACCTAACTCAGATCCGGCAGAGGGCATAATGCACGTACCAGAGGCACTTAACCGCGGAGGAGCGTGTTTATAGAGTAGTTGTAGGATCCTGAAGTGATCATGAAAACAAATCTCGGGGGAAAAATAGAACACACACCTGAGGTCCTCGCGCCAACAAATCTGCTAATGACAGGTATCTGGGATAAAAGCGGTGGTCAGTGATGGCATACGGGACAATGCAGGTGTAAAACAGAATGAAAGGAAGATAATAGGTCATGGGAGGGGAGCAGCTTGAAGTGAACGGCGAAGCGGAACGGCTTGAGGGAAACAGAGAACCCCAGAGCGAAGCAGAGAACCCAGCCAGGCCTTGGTGTGCTTGCGAACAATGACTCTCGGCGTTGAAGGAAGTTGTAAGGAGTATTGAGGAACATTTCTTGAGGTTTTGAGGGATTTGGGCTGCTCGAAGGTCCTTGAAGGTGGAAGGGCCACGCGTCGACATGGGAGGGAAAAGCAAGAGAGACGTGGCAAAACTCATCAACAATCACGCCATTGATGCACGTGGAGGTCGGAGTTTGAATGACTGGTCGAAATTTCTCAAAAATTTCTCGAGTCTCGGCAACATCTCGGACGCAGATTTCAGTCGTTTTCATGCCTTGTCGCAGCTATATCTTACGGCTTCCTTCAGACTGATGCTAGAGTCCATAAAAACACCCAATTCAAAATGTTTACTGTAGTATTTCGACCAAGTGTTCACTGGGTGTCACGCGTCACCACAAGTGTTCACTGGATAAGGTGTTCACGATGACAAATAGGATCAGAAATTACCTTAAAAGGCAGTCCGGCGATTGCCGGAGCGAGTTTTAGGGGCTTTTTTGGCCTATTTGGGCCAGAAAATTGCATTGTCACCGTCACCAGCCTCCAAGTGTTCAGTTCACGGATGACCGTCACCCGTCACCTGAACACTCGGTCGAAATACTACAGTACCTGGCGGAAAACTGGCGGCATTTCTGGCGACTTCTGGCATGAGCTGGCAAATTTCAGCGTCTGGCGCCAGGCATCCCAGATGAGCCAGACACGCCAGCACATGCCAGATGGAAAACATTTTCCTGATGTGTGCGATCGGTGCTGCTATTAATTTCAAACTCAGCAGACGCTCCAATGAAGTGTCCCGAGTTGTACCAGCCTGCCTAGCGGCAAGGTGCAAGCACCAAGATATGCCGCTGGCAGGCTGGTAACGAGACTACCCCGAGCCGAGCTCACGTCACGTTGTAGAACCCGGTTGGCACTAGAAGCAAAAGTAAGAGCCAACGCCTTCATACCTGGGCGCGACGCCAGAAACTATCAATGGGATTGCCAAATACACAAGAATTTTATGCCAACTTTGTAGGTGGGAGGTGCGCCACCTCCATGTATGTAGCGAGAAATGAGACGTTCAAGTTTGTAGCCCTAGGGCTGCCATATGGAAGGCGCCGGCCAGAGGATGACGTTCCACATATATGTGTGATACACAGTCTCCCAGACGTTCGTGGTAGAATATTGGCTGTTCGAGGGCCACCATAATTCGTAGGTTCTCCAGGCGGCGGATACGTAAACGAGATGAGGGCAGGCATGGAAGCCTCTCGGTCATCTAAAACCATTTCATCTATTTCAAGTGTCTGCAACGCAGGCAATGTCAATGAATTGAGCAGATTGATGACGTTGCTGCTGCCACCGCGCCAGCAAATCGGCTCTCTCAGGATCAGGGATGTCAGATGCTGGAGCGGTGGAAGCATGGTGAATGTTGCCGGATCGGCGGAGGGACCAAGCGTGATCGTACACTGCACAAGATCCTGGGCGTGACGGAAATTTTCCACAGTCTGTCCGGCGCACAGCTCCGCCGCGAGGGTAGTAATGGAGGCCCATGGAAGATGAATGGCGAAGGGGTTAAAGACTTCAGAAAGCGCGACATCTCTGAGGTTTGGAGCGCGTTCGAAAGGTGCAATAGGCGCCGCGAGGAATGCGTGTTCCTCGTTGGTACGGTTAAATGTTGGTCCGAAGTTCAATTTTCGGAGAAGGGGCATGTCTCCCTTGATTAACCGGAGTTCTCGATAAGGTAGAATGAGGTGCATGTCGGCCCACCGGGAAGAATTGCGAACCATTGCTTTAACAAATGCGGATGTGGAGATTTTTGGGTCGTCGTTCTCACGATACAGGGAGATCGAGATCGGGCAGCTTCCGGAGCGCTTCAGCCATGTTTTCAGGATATGCAACTGCTGAGGTAAAGACTGCTCCTCGAGCTCCAGCTGCATTGAACACCACAGCCACGGCGTAGACAGTGCCACATCCCGCCATCTGCGGCAGATCCGACACAGGAACGATGGAGAGAGCGGTCCAACGAGCGGTGTGCAAGCTGGATAAGGAGGGAGAAAGTTGATGAATATTTCAGATATGATTTCGTTCGGCAGAGCTTCAAGAGATTTTACAAGGAAGGCAATGCGGGGATCCAGCTGGGAGATCCTCGTGCGAACGGCAGCCCGTGTCGATTTTGAGGCATCGAATATCCCATCACAAGACATTTTTGCAGAACAAGGAAGCAAGCAGAGCCTAAGACTTCCTGTTAGATTAGTAGTTCTCAACAATGTCAATGAATACGCCCTGACCTGTGAATCCCGAGTAGATCAAAACAGACGGGGAATTGATATGCCTTTTTTTTGAGTTTCGGCTGTCCTTCCTTCGGCGGAAGGTGCGATGATTGGACAGTCGCAATGGGCTGGTTGTATTCTCCGTCTCTAACGGCAACTGTGTCGATGTGCTGGCAGAAGGAAGAAGAAGAAAAAGCACAGCCTCCACATGTAGTTTTCGTGGACACGTGAGGGCCAAGCTCTGCCAAACTCAGCAATCGCGAAGAGGGCATGTCTGAATTTTCCACGTCTGATGCACTTATCTGGGCTTTGTATGGATCAGAAGTACCGGCGCCAGAAAAATCCTCGGACGGATTCTCGTGGAATATTATGTCCGAGATCAAAACATCTACAAGAAGTTGCTTACCATGGGCAGATGGGATGTTCTCAACGACTGACGCGCATTAGGGTCTCCATGAAAAGTTGCCCCAAGGTGCTGAAATGTTTAATGGTCTGCTACTTTCAAAGTTTTCTCGCTACAAAACATCCTCCTACAGCGATTGCGCCCTCGGTTTTCAACCCATGTCTGATCTCTCCCAAAATCGCCTTGATCTCCTCCTCGTCCATCACCAGATTGCCAGGCGGTACCTCCAAGGTTCCCTCCTTGACCATGATAGCAAGGAATTGAGTCACCATGTACTCCATATTCTCGATAGAGAATTCCTCGTAAGCCGCAAGCGAGCCACCGTCACCGCCTTTGCGCTTCATGCAAAGTTTGCCTACAGGACCTGTTCTGACCTCGGTGTGTTCCACAGTGAGCCCGGCGTGGTCGAGCATATCGCTGAGACGCAGAGTAAGGCTAATTAAAATTCCGAATTAGCGCAGGCAACTAATGATAGCATCAAGCTCATACCCCACGACGAAATTATTCTTCACGATGAAGCCCGTGTACAGGCAGTTGAGCTTGTTCACCCAGGAAGGGCCGCTCATGCATTTGTCGAGGTCGTAATCACGGCCATTCAGGGGACGGGTGTCCTCATCCTCCTTGAACAAAATCGGGTCGAGCTCGTCAATCATCACACGTCCACCCGATCCTGAATAGAACCCAGTTAGGATGGATATAACTGGCGAGATATAGAGCCAGAGACTCAATAGCTGTTGAACGTTGGCGATAGCAGCATTCCACCCATCCTCCGTCAAGCACAGGAAGAGAAAGCTGATATGAACCAAGTCGAAAATTCCGTGGTATTCAACCGGAAAGTCCTTGCTTACATCTTGCTCGAACGTTTTGAGGCCGATTTCATCTGTGAGAGACGCGGGAGGAAAGAACTTGGCGTCGATGTCGCAGGCGTAGAATTGGACCTCGCTGCTCCGAGCCTTTATCTGAGGTGCATTCGCCAAGTCGAGAGTCCAGATGCACGTCCCTGCTCCGATGTCGAGCACGTTCCGAATGCGTGAAAGGTCGATGGCATCTGGAACAGCGTTCTTCCAGCCATACATTGCTTTTTTCATCGCATACTGCTTGGGGAGTCTATGTCAGGGAATCATCAGCAAGGGGAGAGTCGAGCTATAGAAGTTGGATACCTCTCTTTCTCCGGGGTGAGAGCCGGAATTACATAGAGAGTATCCTCTTTGACAATGCCTGCGTTGGAAGTGGGCATGGTGGAGACGAAGAGGGATGCGGTCTCTACAACCTTTGACGCTGGTGAAATCCCCGGGGTGTGCACAGGTGTATACGCCGCACAAACATAACACATATACATCACGGAGGAAGCAAGAGGACAGTTGACGACCGCACATCGAGGGGCCAGCATCAGTATCATTCGGAATTCTCGGAAAATGAAAAGGACATTCGTGGTAGAAAATTCAAACCAGTTCAACAATCTTCAAAAGTCACCGCTGGGAATGCGGTCCTCTCCGAGTCTCTCAGAAAGCCAAGTTAGATCCATGTGGATCAAAAGCGGGCCGTGTTTTTGAATGCGACGGTGGCCGTGCTTTTCCCACCAGAAATTGGCTGAGACCAGCCCAGACCTGACCCAGGCCGCAGGGACGTGGACGGATCGAAAAACGGTAGGTGGAAGTAATTTAGATCATCTGATGTCGCCGTCGGCTGGACCCACTGTAAGAATGGACTAATGGACCCTGCGCCGTTTACCGTAAGATCTCGGTATATATCTGAGTACCTGAAGTTTGACGATTTCTGACGAATGACATCATCAAAGTTGCATTGAAGTTGGTCGCGTGTAGAGTTATACATGTAAATGTTGAAGAGAAAAATCCTGATCCTGAAGATTACGACGTGAGTGATAGGGCCGAGTAGAAACAGAAGTGTTACACAGAAAACGAGATCCAACACGTATAGTACAATCCGAGAACTACGGGCATAACTGTAAGTGCATTTTCGTTGAAGATGAAAAAGATTACGAACGGTGATCAGGAAATCAATCACCAGGCAGAGGAAGTGCGTCTTAACAAACGCTCGGTACTTCGTACGGCCCATTCGCCACGCTCCTCCTCGAGATAGGAGTACCGCTCAAAGATGAGCTTGCCTCGCTCGACCAAGCTGGGAAGACCGATTTGCACACCCGTCTTGAACGCATTGTATGCACTTTCGTCGGTGAACATAAAGTCTACCCGCCAACAGATTCGCGGAAGCGCCGCCCTGCCCGAAAAGATGGTGTCCAATCCGACCAGCATTTCATGATTCAGTGGCAGGAGTCGTGCGGATGTAATGCTCACGGTTACCTCTTCGAGCGTGGAGCAAGTAGAGGTGAGAAGGGTGGAAAAGACCGGGATGAGACGTGATTGATGCCTGTGGTCAATGAGAATGTCGATGGAACGCAGTGCATCAAGGGGTGGAAGTGGGACGATGATGATCCCTTCCTGACCTGTCGTTGGTATGTTAAACGGCAGAATCAAGGATAACAGAAGACCACCGACAGTAATCGAATCGGATATGGTCGAGTTTGATAGAGGAGACCAAGAGAGAGTCATATTTCGCCTTGCCCCTGGGAATCAACCCGAGTTTCCGGAGGTTCGCGGTATAGGGCAAAAAGTCCGGACGCACAAGCTCGTCCAGAGTTGCATTTGCATCACGTATATATAAATGTTTCATTTTCCCGGGACTGGATGCAGAATGCATGCTTCCGGGATCCTGAGTATCCGGCGTCACGTCGACAAGCTGTAAATACAGCTGTGTCGCGCTGGAAGCCAGAAGTGAGGCGAACACGGGCCTGGGAAGTTCCAAGAAGACAAGCTGGAGTTCCCACAGATTTTGCTGCTGCTGGATGAAAGAAAGGACTGGTTGCACCACTGTAGAGATATCCGCCCAGTTCAAGTTTGGGTTTCCCCGGAGTGCACATCGCCGCACGTTGATCAGCTGATCCAAGAATTCTTGGAAGTCGGCGAGGTCAGCCGCGGTAGGGGTGGGGCCTGGGGCCAAAAGATGTGCGATACTGACGGAAAGGGTGTCGATGTATGAGGCGAGATGTGGGGATACGATGAGTCGGCTCCGCCACCGCTGAAGCCGATTGAGCCAGTTCTGAGGAGGCTTCGACCACGATGGGCCAGTGCCATCGAGGACCAACGAGCGGAAGAGCTTGCGCTGGCTAGGGGGCCGAAATCCCGAGGCGGTCAGGGCGCAAGCCTTCAGCGATGGTTTATCGTGAACCTTCTCCAGTATGGCCTCGATGAGTTCCTGTGGGAGCATGGAAGCTGGAGGATGGTGGTCAGGACAAAGCGGGAATGCACAGCCTTTGGTTACGTAACAGACGCGTTGGCAGCTGCAGAACCAATCGAGGCCTTGTCGAGGCCCGAAGTGTAAGTTCAAGATGTCGGTAATCCGCAGATAAATCGCTCTTCCGGCCCGAGGGAGCCTCACAGTAACTACCAGCACAGAATGCGTGAAAATCAGACAACATGCCATGTTGATGCCATCCATGAGTACTTGATATCGATGAGTACGGTCAATTTTGGTGGCGCAATTTGCCGCGCAAACGTTCAGTCATAGAGTTTGCATAGAGTATAGTTTGTTCAGTCTAGTTCAGTACGTATCTACGGTTGACAATAAACTTCAACGTTTAAGTGTTGGATTTTGACCAATCGATGGGGTTCAATTTTCACATGGCGCATGCCAAAACCAAGTCAAAACTTAATAATTTTCATACGAAATGGGTGAAAATTTCGCCGTTCTTCCCTGCACCCTGCAAAACTAGAGTGTTCGGTAGAGTAAGGTCAAATTCGGGCGGGTCTGGAACTAGAGAAAACTGAAGTCCAAAAATCAAACGTCACTTTGAGACTCGTAATGAATACGCGGCACAAGTAAATTTTAGGCTACAGCATACCGTAAACAAAATATTCCATCGACGATCCCGAAACACAGGAATCCTGGTACATAGCTGCATGTCGTCGTTGTCATTGAAGGGTCTAAATGGTGCCACTAGGTATCATCGATGTCCGACGCAGGTCGGCGGAATCGGTCGAGTTCATGCGGCTCGGATGCAGCATCGGGATCCTTCGGCCAGCTATCAGCAAATTCGTCCCAGTTTTCCTCTAGCTGCTCGGGGTACATCCTGAAAGGGTCAATGTGGATTTCGAGCCCGTGCGCCGCGAACTCCCGGATTCTGCGGCGCCATGATGCCGGCAGGGCGTATACGCTATCAACGAACGCGGACAGGTGTTGGCTGGCCGAGGGGCTAGCAATTGTCATGCGTTTCAACGACCGTGGCCCAGTCGTTGGGAGCGAGAGGCGCATGAGCGGCCCGCGAACGCCCACGCAGCGCAGCAGCGTAGGACACGTCCGCTGCCTTTATGTGCACCTCGAGCTCCTCCAATCGGGGTAGAAAGGCTTCCGTCCGTTCATACAGCCAAACGTAGTTGTAGGATGTCTAATGGCGAGATTCGAAAATACGGAGAGTTCGGAGCGACAGGAAGGAAGGGAAGGTATCCGTCTCTACATCCAGCGCCGCGTTGGGATCGTAAGATGCTCCAGCGGGAAGGAGGACGCGATGAAAAAGCGGGTGAGTACCCGCGCAGGGTCTACGTCCCAGTTATCGTCCCAGTTATCTTCAGAAAGATCCGCGAAAGCAATCTCGAGTGAATGGAGCTTGGGGGTTACGAGATGCCTTAGAAGGGCATCCATCTCGCGCGAAGTGTAGAGACGCAGCGTCAACACCTCCATGTTGGGCAGCTCCTGTTTTGTGTAGAGTAGGTTGTCGATTTTGTCCCCAAACGCCCTGTCTGAAGAGACGATCTCGACGTCCAGTGTGCGAAGCATGGTCAATTCCGGTAGAATCCTCTTAAAATCCAGTAATTTGCAGTTGTGAAACTCCAGAGAGCAAATGCGGGAGATATGCGGAGAAACGATGGTCCGAAATAGAGGACCCAATCCGGAGATTTGGACCTGCGGTCGGACCGATACGCTCTGGGCGCTGCGTGTCAGCCACAGATGCTCGTCGTACTTTGGCGGAGACGTGAAATCCAAAGCGACTCTGGTTCACAGCTCGGGAGCCGCAAGAGCTACATTTTTCCAGTAGCGACAGACACGAGAAACGGAGATGGGTGCATTGTTTTTAGAGAGGATAATATCGGGCTCATCAGGAACAGCCAAGATAAATAGCAAAGTCAGGATTTCTGGGGCGAGGCGTTCGACGGCGTCTTGTTTTCCAAGTGGATATGCGCGTCGATTGCAGCCTCGGCGGGATGGAACATAGCAGAAGGACCCTTTGACTATGTCAGTGGGCGAAGTAAAGATTGTGTGGGAAGCATACCGCCGACACTGCTTCAACCGTCTCAGACGACGTGGAAGTTAAAAAGACAGAAGTTCTGAAAAATGATGTGACATGACTCAGCCCAAATGCCACATTGATCCGCACTCTCGCCGACATTTCCCGACCTGGCGAACTAATTTTCAAGCAATATTTATCTCGGGCATCGGAATCTCAATAAAAATGTTAGATAAGCCACACGAGAGCACAGTGAAGGGACTCATTTTGAAAGCAAAGTTACTTATATTGATACTGACCGACGGACACATACTTGACTGTCGGAAAAATCCATTTTGCCTGATCAGGACCTGACGCAACCTGACGGGAATATAAGCTCTGATCAGGTTGCATGGGAAAACCTATCAGATCTGGTCAGGTTCTGGTCAGGTCGCATCAGGTTCCCCCATCTATAACAATTTTCTTTTTCATGCATTACCTTTCCAAAGGGAGTGGGATGTGTTATTGATGTGTGGATGAACTCGAAAAATCGAAACAATCAACCCTGGGGACAAATTAGAGGATCCGTTATGACGAACCCGGTGTGCCGAACACAGTACATAACTCTGTTGGTGTCCTTCCAACGTGAAACCACATATTTGAACATTCATTTATTAAACAAACAGAAACTTTATCTTCTGTAGTCTATAGAACCTGAATATTAAATACTTAATCACAACCAGTAAAGCACTTGAAGAGGACTGGAAAGGACCTTCGAAAGAGGGTCAAAGCGTTTTGACCACTGCAAGGAAATTGTCTGATCAGCACTTATCAGGTTCATCAGGCTGGTCAGGCCGGTCAGCCCTTATAATG
The DNA here is from genome assembly GCA_029281795.1 of Mycena crocata. Classification (NCBI taxonomy): domain Eukaryota; kingdom Fungi; phylum Basidiomycota; class Agaricomycetes; order Agaricales; family Mycenaceae; genus Mycena; species Mycena crocata. The sequence goes on from JARJCP010000080.1 coordinate 243,728, forward strand.
GTTTTTTGACCCTGATCAGCCACGGAAAAACCTGATGGCCTGACGAAACCTGACATGGCCTGATATGCCCATATCATCCAAATTTGATTTTTCCGACATGTTATCCTGAGAAAAAATTAACGATGGTCACACACCAGGTAGTAGTCTTAATAGCCGAAGGGGTTTAACTGATTCCAACCCCCACGTTGAACTTTCTTGTAGGCAGTTGAAAATAAGTGGGATCACGTCCGAACATCCACTGATAGTTTCCAGCTTGAAGAGCTGAACATAAAGCCGCAATAAATTCGCGGCATTGTCGGTTGGAGACTCAGAGATTGAGAACGCGGGAAGCGGCATGGCTGGCACACGTTTCCGCAAGTTGAAAAATATTGATGAGAATCCGACGGATGGGAGCTGATTATAAAGAGAGACGAGTGTGGCGGTATCTGAAGCAATGCAGTCCTATGGACACTGGAGCCCTGAACATTGCTCCAGAATTGCGAGTTGTTCCTAAGTACAAAAAATCCTCGTTCTCAGACCTCATTTTGGGAGTGTTTGTGTCTCCGAACGGGTATAGCTTGGCGGCAATTTGGGCCAGACTAGCATTCTGGATAAGCTCATCCGAGTTGTGACGATTCCCAGCGAGTATCTGCGCGTCGACTTTGGAAGGCTGGGCGTCGTTGATATCTGTCAAACGACGCTGTGTGTCGACTTGAAATCCGTTTAGTATTATCTCAACTTTTCAGGTCATCCTGGCACCTGCGAGTACACAAGCACGACGAGTATGGAATATAGAAAATACATCATCCAGCCGTATACGGACAAGGATGCAGTATTTGCGGCTAGAGAATGAACTCGGTGCGCTAGTAAGTCTGCTCCACTATCGAATTATACTTGACATGTAAATCACGAAGCTGAAGGGTGACCGCCCGAGACACTGACAGGTCCCCGAAATTGAGCCCACGAGGGAAGCTCTTGACGATGCGGAATAATTCATCCCACAAGACTGGGTTGCTCGACCACAGCGGAAACATCCGCAGATGGGGAGTGGGACCGCCGTTCATGCTAACAGCATGTAGTTGCATGCGACCGCGACTAAGCCCAACCTCAGCTATGTGCATCGGCGCATCCGCTGCCGGAGACTCGGTGCAGAGGGGGGGGGGGGGGGGGATTTATTATACTCGCGTGGTCCAAATGTCTGAACAACGAGTTTACCGAAGACAAACAAGAAGTAATGTATGGGTGGTTATCCTTACATAAAAACTCCAGGATGCCGACGGAGCACACACCATTCCAGGGGGTCGATCAAACAAGACGCTCACCTACCGTGGACTGGCCGACCTCGTCGTCGAGGCAGAACTCCAGTTAAAACCTCGTGGGACCTGACCTCACAGCACATAATGCTGGAGTACAGGAGGGGTTCCCCCCTCCCAGGTAAAATATCCCCGGAGTCCACCAGTCACGGCAAGCTGTCGAATGTCTTTCCCTTTGCAGAATGCATGCAAAAAGTGTGATCAACCTTCAGAGGAAGGTTCACGGTCAGGCAGTCAGCGTGTTCAACTTCCGGAGAAGGTCCACAGCTAACCGCACCAACAGCAGAGATATAAATCTCCTAGAAGAAAAAAAGACATAGAGGGGGGATAATGACGCACATACAGGAAATCGATCATAACATTCAGCAACGGGAAGACACGGTGAAGACACAAACGACTTGAAACCAGGAGCAGCGCGACGAAGAAGCGGAGATGTGTCCCAAAGCGGTTCCGCAAGCGGCGGAGAAAAGCGGATGGTAACCCGAAAGATCCGAGTTTTGTCGATGGTCCGTGCGCTGAGAAGTTTTGGGGGTCTGCGGCGCCAATTGCCCGGCTGACCCTAGCGCTCCTCACAGTGCCCGGGAGGCGGCAAGCAAGGCAGACGCCCTTCTCGCACGGATCCCAGAAGCTAGCAAGTCTACAGGCACTTGCCAGCTTTGTTTGAAGGGAGGCCGAGAGGAAACACGACACGGGAAACGAGACGGGGCAACGAACACGGAACAGGGCAGGGCCACTGGTACTCCCCGGGGCCTCCAGGCTGCTGCCCACACCCGCAGGCGGTGAACGGGTTTCCGCCGGCATGAAACAGAACAGAACAAGCAGAATCCGAAGCAGGAGAACGGCAGGAAAGCGAGATAGAGCGCGGCCTTGCCGCCGTCGTGGTGGTCCGACATGGGCATGACACTAATCCAGCTAGCGTCGGGGTCCTCGTTGCTGTGGGTAAAGTCAAAAGCGGTGAAGAACTCGACGCCGGGGTTTGTGTATATGAAGTGTGCTTGCCGGAGGAGCACCTCCGGTTTCAGAAGGCTCATGTAGTTGTACTGAAGTAGCGAACGCAAAAACGCCCGGTCTCGGGGACTGGAAGGCCCCGGAAAGTCTGACAATGTGATTAGAATTGTGTCGCTGCGGAAGAACGTGGACTGACTAGTCTGTGCAAGCTTCAAACACCAGCGGCGGTGGCCGCTTTTCCAATCGCTTGTCTGACATTCCGAAGAGCAGTAGTATGTGAAACTGCACCCGGAGCAGCTTTTGAATTCGTGTTTGGGACCTATCTTGAGACACTATATTCCAGTGAGGCCGAGAATCATGAGGGGAAAATGAAGGGTGTACCTGCATGTTCTCGCATGCTTTCGATGATTTCCAATCCCGGGACTCGAAATAGTCGACCGCACCGATAGTATCGCCAACTATCTTTGCGAATGTCGTCCATATTCCGAAGATAGCGCATCGCTTGAAAGCCGGAGCGACAACCAACGGGGCAATGGCGGGAAAACATTCCTTCATCGCGCAGGCTACTGGATAGTATACCAGATATCCGGGCAAGATGTTCTTGAGAAGTTGTTTGAGAAGGGAAAAACGATTGTGGCGAGGGAAGAGTGGATTGGGTGTAGTGTTCACAGCGAATGAACACATGAGGCGCAGGAGCCCGCTTTCGAGGGCTTCGACCACCCAGCGTCGTGCCATGGGATCCTCGAAATAGCCCGCCAGAAGTCCGAGACCCATTGGGGGCGCCTGCGCGATAGCATCGGGCAGTTTCTGCTGTTGATTATGGTCATGGAGGAGGAGACCCGCAGTTACGACCGCTTTCACGATGCCGCGATCTAATAACGCTGCCCTGAACCCACCGTCATGTTCCACTGCAATGAAGCCCATGGCAGCGGTTAGAATGGTCGCGGACAGTTTAGATGGTGGGCGTGCGGCGACATCGGTGATCTGCTTCACCATGACGCGTGCCAATTCATCTCGACTGCCCCCAACACCGGCCAAGATTTCCTCTAGATGCTTCTTAGGGGGTGGCCGGTTGGCGGAGGTAGACAGGAAGAGCAAAACGGTACGCATGATGGAAAATCTATCCCCCCCAGGACCCTCTTGTAAATTGAACACGTCATCGCAAACGAGCGCTACCCAGTATTTCACAAGAATAGTGCGGACGCCAGGGGCTTTCTGGACGAGCTCGGACGTACTCCGGGACTGTTCCATGCATAAGATTATGCTTGCATGCATCGCAAGCGTCAGAGCGTCGCTGTGCGGCTTGATGCTCGCAGGTAAGACCGCCAGATATGTTTGTAGAAAGATCATCCATTCGTGGAGACGGGGCCAAATATCGACATATGCGGCGGAGGGTACAAGAGCGCCTTCCAAAAGTTGCAAGATCTCAGTCAAGCATTGCATAGCTGACGTGACTGGGATGAGCTGCTGGACATAGTCGACTGCCGATAGCATCGAATCCAGCTGCGCCGGCGTCGGAATTCCTGTAGGATCCAGGCAGGAAAACCAGACCGGAAGAAGAAGAATCCTATTTCCATTGGGCATGCCTTCAACACGGAGGAATAGCTGCCGAAGATCGTCGAAGGATCCATCCGTCGCAGATTTTGCGCACATCTATCAGGATAGAACCGGATGAGATGGGGGTGGAACTGATAGAAACGTGGCCCACACGAATGGCCTGTGGCAGTTTTGCAAAGTTTGCGACGTTCAGCGATTCGTGCATGGCGTAAATCCGATGAGTGCCTGCGTGCCGATGGGGTCGGGAAGAAGAGACGTTGTCCGAGTCACTTGTGATGCGCGATGTCACGCCAGTCTTGTGATCAAACAAGAATTATGTTTGGCCGTGTTACGGCACCAACAAGGATGAGAAACTGAATTTCGCATGGTTCACTGCATGAAATATTCCTGGGCCCCTTCGGTCAAAGTTGCTTCCGAGTTAACCCCAGGCCTCCCGGAAGCCCCCAGGCCCATATGACTCGATGGATACAGGCTCCAAAAGACTCAAGCTCGATCGCCACTCCGTGTATTGATGTTGTAACCGCAGCACCATCGGCAGGTACATACTACCCTGTTGAGGAGGTCGAAAAGGATATCAAGTGCCAGTGACATAAGATCCATGTTGCTGGACATCATACACCCCAGATATGAGAGGTCGCTCGCGTCCTGCGCGAAGCTTAAAAATATAGAAGAATGGTGGGCAAGATTGTGTGCGTACCACTTCCGGACGGATTGGATCCCCAACGTCTTCTGATAGTGTCGGAATCAGAGCCAGACTCGGTGCTACGTGTGCAATACGCTGAGGGTCGGTGGCGAAGGACAAGTTCTGCCGACCACGCTCAGAACGGGCGGACTAAGAGCCGTTGAACACGTGGCCCTGGCCCTCTAACGCACTGGACAATTCCGGCTCTTTTTGTCTAGGCGCTTTCTTGAGTCATCAAACCATGCACTGTCCTCACCACAATCGCATCGAGAACAGAAATAGGTTCCTTTTCGCACCCGAATATCTGAATGTGAACCGCGCCTGACAGTAAGTGTCTGTCCTGTGGAAGTCTGTGTACGGATTGTGCCGCGCCAATCTCCGCAGGTACCGGTAATGATGGTCATGCCTTGTAGATCTGTGACAGTCCTGCCCGGTATCCAGGGACTAATCTACGGACATCCGAACAAACGGCGACTCCAAATTTCCATCGAGGTTCAACGAGCGGAACAGTTTGCGCTGGCTGGCGAGTCGGAGACGCGACGCGGTCAGGGCACAAGTCTCCAGCGACTGTTCGTCTTCAATATCGCTGACGATGGTCTCTAGCAGTTCCTGTGGGAGCATGTGGGTCCAGAACGAAGAAGGAGAGGCACAGCTTCTGTGGTCCTGCGACGGATCAGCGAGTCACCAAGCGGGGCCAAACACGGCTTCGTGATTTTTCTCCCTCTCTGATATTGCTCGTGCATCTGTACGAGAAAAAGTCGGCCATATCGATCAAGAAAAAAACGGGAGAGAAGAAATGGGGATCGACCACTGAAATCGCTCCCGGATCAATCTTCCCTCGGGCATTTCGGCGATGTTGAAATCCGACGAAGGTGTCCGACGAGTCGGTTCCATGTTAATTGAGGACAGGTAGGGATTCGAAATTTCTACTTTCAAGCGATAAGTTACCTCGTGAATGGGGCCTGATGGGATGGGACAGGGAAAATCCGGGGGAAATAGAAACGAGCGAGTTTCTCTGAGGATCAGATAAGATATGATAAGGCTACCCGGCCCGACATCCATCGGATCTCCGGCGCGGTACGTTCGGCTTGCAACTCACTTTTGGGTTGCAGTGCAACCTTGAGGTTGAGCTTGGGGCGTGAAGGCGGGTTCAAATGCCTACCTGGGCACCAATGCCGATCCGGGGAAGGATCTACAGATGAAGCCAGCCCAGGACCAGAATAACCCCACTTAGTGTTGTGCGGGTCGGGTCGGGCTTCGGCCGGGTCTTGATGGGCTTGGGTCGAGGAAAATCCCAAGCCCGACCCTACTACCTGGGTCGGGTCGGGCTCGGGTCGGGCTTGGGCTCAGGCCCAGGCTTGAGGAGATTTATTTTTCTGGTGGAGTTGGGCAGTCAAAGAAAGCCGAAATATGCCCTTGCACCTCCGGGTTATCCTCTATCCTGTATTAAATGCCCAATGTGAGTTCCTCAATATGTTTGGAAGAACAAATTGACAAATGACTAACAGGACACTGTGCTTTATGCGGACATTTTTCAACGGCGGAGTTCAACCATGGCTGAAGTGGTTCACAATTGAACTTTGCCATTTTTTCCTCTATGAGAAGCTTCAAAAGTGGGATTACATTGATGTTTAGTCATAAAACTCGATCGATTCGGGGAGATGTGAAAGCCCGGGCTCAGGCCTGGGTCGCGGGCCTGACGAAAATCCAAGCCCGACCCAAGCCCTCCTCAAGCCCGGGTCAGGCTCAAAAAGTCAGGCTTGGGTCGGGCTTGGGCCTGAGCCCGAGCCCGCCACAACACTAACCCCACTTGAAACTTCCTGGCTTGATGATATTTCGTCGATATCCAATATATGGGCGAGTCTACCCGCGTCAGTTCTGGACGATTCTCACCGTGAAACCGGGCATGAACCTCCGCTTGGACTGCATCGGTCTCAGCGGACGGATCAGGCTAACAGGCTTGTGCGCATGTACCGGACGGACCAGCTGATAGAGATCTGTACTCGGGTTGAATTTGCTTTCAAGTCCATGGATCGTGGCTTTCGTTGCTCGACTTCAGCCTGCAAAAAAAATCTACTCAACAAATTCAATGGAAGAATTGAACAGACAACGAATCAAGGAAACAAATTGAACCAACCAAGAAAACGGGTCAACATTGATACGACGTTTGGCACTCAGGAGACTCTCCAAGATCGCACTGCAATATTCCAGCCCCTTAGCTGTGCCTTCCGCAATTCAAGTGAAACGATAATCCTAACCGCCAAGTGCGGCAGGCAGTCCAAGCTGGGAAATACCGCAACCGCCCAGCGCGGATCTCAACACAGCCATCGGGCCACACGTGCCGAGCGCGGGCCTTGTGCGAGGCTACAATGCCCCTGGCTCCGGGCCCCAACTCCTTCCCTTCCCTTCCCCCTTCATCACACTTCATTACGTCCCCGCCCCCACCTCGTAGCGCTCGCTTTGACCGCTACGAATTTCGGGTTCATTTCCGTTCATTTCCTCACGGCAGCCGCGGATTCAACAACACTCTTTCCCTCCTCCCTGAATTCCGAGTCCCTATCCAACAATGATGTACGAACGTGAACACGGCCCTGGCTCGCCTTTCCTCGCATCCCACCCGTCGTCTCCCGTCCCAGGAAGCCCCGTTCCCTACCCATACTCCGATCATTACGCGCAGCAGCCACAGCAGCCGTTCGGCGACACATACACCCCTACCGGCTCCCAGGCGGGCTCCTTCCACGACTACGCCGACCCCGACTCCGCGTACTATCCACCTGTATCACCTCGCTCAGCGCACTTCCAGCAGGGCCCGACGCTGCTTGCCGGCGCGGGCGGCTCGAATGGCGCGGTGTCGCGATCGTATGGCTCCTATGGTGCAGCGGTGACGGGAGCAGCCAAGGGAAAGAGGGGTGGGATGCGGAAGTGGGGTATACTGGCGGCGGTGGTCATCGTTGCTGCTGCGGTGGTCGTGCCCGTGTATTTCTTCGTTATAAGGAAAATGGGGAACGGCGACGCGGCCACCGAGGGTGCGACCAGCACGAGCGGGAGCTCGAATAGTGGAGGGAGCAGTAGTGGTGGGAAGAAGCCCGCCGTGGGGATCGTGACGGGTGGCGATGGGAGCACGGTCGTGGCGGAGAGCGGGGAGAGCTTCGTGTACAACAATTCGTTCGGGGGATACTGTGAGTGCTGGCATTCGCATTCGCATTCCTCTTCTTCTCCATTCCTCTTTCCCATCTGCTCCCCGCAATTCATACCCCTATACCCATTTCCCGCTCGTCTTCGTATCCTGTATTCCCATTTCACCATCCACTCTCCCACCTGAATATTCTACATTACTTGTTGAACTAAAACCTTCTAGGGCTCGCCGACGCCTCTAACCCCTTCGCCTCGGGTGCACGCCCCAACAGCTGGACGCCACCGCTCAACGAGAGCTGGACGTGGGGAAAGGACCGCGTCTACGGCGTCAACCTTGGCGGGTGGTTCGTGTTGGAGCCATGTGCGTGTTTGATTTCTTCTGTTGAAGCCTTACTCTCACTAACGGTTCCCTTCTCCTTATTTTCGCTGGTCTTTCGCTCCATTTTTTTTTGCTTAATTGATTCGGCCGTCTATTTCGAACTTCGAACATAATCCAATCCTCGACTGAACGAACGCAACACCAGTCATCTCGCCCGCACTCTTCCAGGCCTATCCTGCAGCAGCCGACGAGTGGGACCTCTCCACGGCGATGCGCGCGGACGGGACGTTGGAGGCGACGATGGAGAAGCATTATGCGGAGTTTATTGTGAGTTGTCGGTAGTTCATTCCGTTCCTCGTTGTTGTTATTGGTTCATTGCATCATCGGTCTGAATCGAACTTGCCGCGAACAAGGGTACGAATCCGAAAATTGCACAATGCCTTTGGCTTCGCCTATCATCTCTGCTTCCCAAAACGCTGAACTGACAATATATCTCAACACAGACGGAAAAAGACATCGCGCAAATCGCTGGCGCGGGGCTCAACTGGGTGCGCGTGCCGATTCCGTTTTGGGCGGTCAGCACTTGGGCCGACGTGGGCCGCGCTGGCGACGGGAGCGTCGTCTCCGAACCGTTTTTGGAAGGCGTCTGCTGGAAGTACATCGTGCGGCTGCTTGGGTGGGCGCGCAAGTACGGGCTGCGCGTTAATTTGGATCTGCATAGTGTTCCGGGGTCGCAGAATGGTGTGTTTTCCTTCTTACTCTCCTTCCTTCCGAAGTTCAAAGTTCAACCACGCGCTTCTATTTGACAATCCCTCATTCTAATGCATCCCGTTTCCACCATAACCATTTCCTGCCTGCCTTGATCATGCCCATTATATTTAACATTGACCACGCCGACAGGCTACAACCACTCCGGGAAGCTCGGCCAAGTCAACTTCCTCAACGGGCCCATGGGCGTTGCCAATGCGCAGCGTGCGCTCGACGTGATAAGGATTATCTCCGAGTTCATCGCGCAGCCCGAGTATCAGGACGTGGTGGGGATGTTTGGGATCGTTAATGAGGGTGCGTCTGTTGCCTAATTTTCATGTCGTACTCGCCAAACTCACTGACGCGTACGCTCATCTAGCACTCATGCAGGTTATCGGCCGCCCGGTGATCACTTCGTTGTACGTCCCTCTCATCATTCAACCTCAAATGTTTACTCGCTAATCCAACTTCAATTGCAGCTACCTCGAAGCCCATCGCATGATCCGCGAAATCACTGGCCTCGGCGCTGGGAAGGGGCCGTATATCAGTATCCACGACGGGTTCGGGGTAAGTTATTTTCGATTTGTATAAAATTCTACAAATGAGACTTCGACTGATCCTACTCTCCAGGGCGTCTCCTCCTGGGCAGGCTTCCTCGAAGGTTCCGACCGCATCATCCTCGACACGCACCCGTATTTCTCCTTCGGCGGCGGGCCGAACGACGAACCCATCGCAACTTCGGAGGACCCGGTCCAGGCGGGAGGCCCGTGGCCGCAGAAGGCGTGCAGCTCGTGGGGACCTGGGGTCGATAAGAGGCGCGTCTTCTCGCAATTCAACATATATCTGGAATGACGTACTGATTATTCAGTGCTATTCCTTTACACCAGCCGCTCAGCCTTCGGCGTGACCGTCGCAGGCGAGTTCAGTAACGGGTACAACGACTGCGGGATGTACCTCACGGGTGTGAATGGGACGGCGCACTACCCCGACTGCACGATGTGGGAGGATGCGAGCATGTGGAATGCGTCGGCCAAGGCGGGCGTGATGGAGTTTGCGCGTGCGAGCATGGATGCGTTCGGCGATTGGTTCTTCTGGACGTGGAAGGTACTTCAACATTTTTCTTCTGTTGGGTTGAAATTTTGTGCTTATGAACCTTCAGATCGGTCCGGCCCTTGACGGTGTCGTGCGCGCCCCGTTGTGGTCGTACCAAGCCGGTTTGGAGGGCGGGTGGATGCCCACCGACCCACGGAGCGCCACGGGCAAATGCGCGCAATTCAACGTTCAAGTTTCGAGCTTCGGCGGCCAGTTCAAGCCCTGGCAAACAGGCGGCGACGGCGCGGGTACCATCGCAGCCACTTCAACACAACAATTCGGGCAGTGGCCGCCCGCGAGTCTCTCGACCGGGGGGCCGGTGTATCCGACCTACACGCCAACGGGGAGTGTTGCGACGCTGAGCTATGTGACACCGACGCCTACGGGGAGCGTCACGGCAAGTGCGACGGTGAGCATCGGGAGTGGGTGGGCGAATGCGGCGGATAGGGCGGGTGGGGTGACGGCGATTGCGGGGTGCACGTATCCGAATGCGTGGGGCGCGGTGAGCCTGCCGGCGCCGACGGGGATGTGTTAGGTTGTGGTGTGTTGGTTTTGTGCTTTTATTATTATCGTGGTGTGGATGGACCGCACGCCGCACGACGCTCTTTCGGTTTTTTGGGGTTGCCTGCATGGTCTTCTTTGTTTCGCGATATCTTTATTTCTCTGCATGCACGTTCACTCACCTATGGTTATTGTTCATTACGTAGTCATGTTCGTTTCGGCTTCCACCTCACTCACTACCCAACCTACCTCAATCCACGTGTAATCTACTTATCGTACTGTACTCATTTATGTCTCTTCGGATTAGCGTACTTGACTCATCTGGGGAAACGGACTCACTCGGATTTGGCTACCTATCCTACCACCCTCATTATTCGTAGTGGACTCCAAAACAAATTCAAAGCACTGGATTCGAACCTTTCATTGAATTGATCTCCGGCACTCTATTTAATTTTTGAACTTGGCGAACTAGGCGCCCGGAGATGGAGTGTCCCTTCTATCTTTCAAGGCATCGTGGGATGTTGAATTTGAACGTTCGAACCTGAGTTTTAAATCCTCGCCGTACTGTCATTCGCGTGAATTATTTTTATTTCCCCAGCGCATTCTACTCACAGTACTCTGTGCAGTGACAGCAATTGAAAATGAAGAATAGGATATGGATTTGGTACGGGCAAAGAGTGCCGAAGGAGGTGTAATTTTGGCTTGAACACGTAATCGGCTGGATATGAATTTCGATCTCAGGCTATGAGGGCCGTGCATCACGATCAATCCAAGCGGCCATTAATGTCGGGGGCTGATTACCAAGCGAAACTATCTATCTATCTTCCCAGTCTCATATGAAGTACTTCATAACGTACTGTACTCCAAAACCAATTCAAAGCATTGAATTCTCCATATGTATTGTATCGATCCCCACTGACAGACTCCATCTGATTCAGTTGAACTTCGATGGAGACTGATGGAGATGAATTGAAGATTGTGGGGTACACAGCATTGGCAGTGTTGAATTTCAACTTTCGAATACTGACTCTGAATCCTCGAATATTCCTCCGAGTCCCATAGTTTCTTTCGTCCTTACTTTTCCGGCGAACATTTAATTCAAGTCTCTAGAACGGGAAACAAAGCTCTGAATCTAGTGCGGGCAGTCGGCGGGCAGAAAGTGCCGAAGAGGGTGCGATAGGTGCGATTTTTGATTACATGAGGCCGTGCAGCATGTTGATCACGATCGCGATGCCAAGTGGGTCTTTGGCGGCCAAGGTTGTTTGACGTCGTGGGCTGTCCACCCCCGTCACACAGTACTTAAACGACACCTTCTCAGAACTGCCACTAACACGAAACCCACGTCTTTCATCCAACTCCATTATGTCCCGCACGATCAGTTACGCCCTCACCGTCCCGCCGTTGCTCTCCAACCTCGTTGTAATCGGAACGATGGGCTACCTCGCCAGCGAAACCTTCCAGGACAGTGAGTGTAACATCCGAGGTGTCTAGAACCTACTCAGAGGTAATGGAATTTCTCTGTTTCACAGAGATTTATACCGATGGCGTAGGCGTTATTGGGCCTATCATCGCGGTGACCGTCGTATGTATCCACTGATATTCTCCTTCACCTTGAGTTTCACTGACGAAAATAAATACCCTACGTTCCAGTCGACCATCGCAGCTCTCTACCTCGCCATCGTCATCGCCCTTACGCTCGCGGGCATCACAATCCCTGCGCTCGCCGTAATCCTCGTCAACAGCCTCACACTCATCCCCGCATATATCGTCGGCAGCGTCCTCGTCGGCATACTCAATGAGTACTGGGGTTTCAGCGGGTCCTGTTACGGGCGGAAACCCGTGAGCGAGGACAGCTGTCGCAGAACGTGGCATTTCTTCAATGTGTTCCATATTCTCGCGATCGTGCTGTTGGTTTTTGGATTGTGCGTGGTTTTATTTTGGTTTTACTCGTATTTTGTGCGGGTATGGTTCTCACGCAGGGTACACAGAGTGTTTGCGCTGATAGATTTTGTTCGGGCGATTCGTATTCGGAGAGCGGAGAGGTCGAAGAAAAGTGGACTCTAGCTTTTAGTGTTTATAATTTTATCACGAACAGTTCGGTTCAAGTCATCGACTTGTCACGCCATGCAGTATACTTCTGGCTCACTGGGGAGCTATAATTACTTGGCTGTAGCCTAGCAGTAGTCTTGGCAAACTGAGTGATAACTGGCAATCTGTCTCAAGGACAACTCTCAAGAGACTCGGGCCTCGAGAGTTAGTCTTGAGTCGATCCAAAGGGATGAAAAAAGTGCCGAAAAGAGTCCGGACCTCATGCGAATTGTTTGCTGAGCTTTATCTTCGTACTCTAAATTGCCTTGGACTCGTAAATTTGAAATTTGGGTTTCAACACGCTTTCGGCTTTTCGGCGTTCGGCTTTCGGAAACGCGACAATCACTGATCCGTCGAATGGCGCAACCAATCAGAGACAAAGATGTTTGTCAGCAGTCGTCTTTTCCTCTGACCACCAATGACACCATGGGCGTTTTTGCTTCGACACCTTGAATGCACGGAAAACCGACTGCTGAAGCTTCTTGCTTGGGAACTGCGTTCGAAACATACTCTGAATTCATCCGTCAATCCAACGGCAGATGCAAGCATTCACGTCGATCGACATTCAATACGGACGACTTCAAAAATTCTGCCTCACGCTTTGTTTAATCAGCATTGATCTCGTGCCTGTTGCTACTCAATCGCAAGCCATTCAATCAAGGCAATGAACATCCATTCTCCTTACGCACTGCAATGGTTTGTTTTGTCCTTCTATGTTTTGTATCTGCGTCAAAAGGACTGGATTGACTGGAGTTGTTGGTTTGAGGTATGTTTCTCTCGTTGCAGTTTCCCCGGCGCTATACTCAGCTATATATATCCTTCTGCCCCGCGTTTTTCCTTTAGTTTACCCTGACCCTGGAAGATGCCCCTTGGAATAAATTGAACTTGGGCCTCGGGATCGAATGATCACTTCAAAGGGGCGCCCTATCTATCTTGGTTGCCTTCGCCCTCTACTTCATGATGCAAGAGCACGAGCACAGTGTGTTTCCCCACAGCCGCGAGACTACCGGGTCAGAGAAAGGCTCCTCCCCCTATACCACCAAGCTCTATGCCTCGCCAAGTAATTCTGAGGAGCTGCTCGCCGCGGAACTCAAAGCGTCGATCAGAAGCGGCGGCTTCGCTGGGGTGCAGTCCTGGTCGTCATCCTCGCTGTCGCCGTCGCCGTCGCCGTTCGCGTAGGCCTTCTCGTCGTCAAGAAGAAGCACGATTACAAGGCGCCGCCGCCTATCACTGGGGGGTAGGTAGGTAGGTAGGATTACACGGCACGGTCCCGCTCAGGAACGCCGAGGCCCAGGAAGTATCTGAGTGTACAGGCACTATGTACACTACGGTCCCTGGACTCCTCCATACACCTCGAGCCGAGCTCACGGTCGCAATCGTTGGACTCGCCGCGGTAGAACTAAAGGAGACATAGAGAAGCAAAATTAGTACTGATAACGGGGGACCTCAAGCTCTCAAACAATGGCACTAATGTGACGACTACGAATGGGGAGATCTTCGTGTATAATAATACGTTTGAGGGATATTGTGCGTCGTGTTTTCATCCCCTCCGTGTCGCGTGTCTACTCTTTCGTCTGCTGATACCTGGAATTTACAGGGCTGCCGACCCACCTAATCCGTTCGCACATAGCGGACGTCCCAACAGCTGGACGCCGCTGGCTGCTGAATGAGAGCTGGAGCTGGGGCGTCGATCGCGTGTACGGTGTTAATCTCGGAGGCTGGTTTGTCTTGGAACCATGTGTGTGTCTTTCTTCTCCGTGTCTTTCGTTTTCTTCCTCTTGTCTTTTTTGTTCGTCCTTCCGTCGTACTCCTTCATTGTCGTCATTTATTCCATATCTTATTACACTATCTCCTTGACGCCCCCCGCTTATTTACCCATTTCAACGTAGTCATCGTCCCCCCGCTGTTCGAGCCATACCCCACGGCGTTCGATGAGTGGGACCTCGCGACGCTCATGCGCGCAGACGGCACGCTAGAGGCGACGATGGAGAAGCATTATGATACCTCCATTGTAAGCTCGGATGGGCGCGAAAGTATGTCATTCGTGTCAGCCTCGACCTCCACACAATCCCAGAGTCGCAGAATGGTGAATTCCTCCCCTCTCATTGCCTTCAGTGATATCCGCTAACTGAACAATAAACTACCAGCATATGATCACTCTGGCAAGCGCGGGCAAATCAACTTTCTCAACGGGCCGATGGGAATCGCCAATGCGCGCACGCTGGAGTGCATTCGCACTATCACGGAGTTCATCTCGCAACCGCAGTGGCGCGACGTCGTACCTGTGTTTGGGATTATTAATGAACGTGAGTCTTTGGTCCATTCAGTAATCCCTTATTCTCATTCGACCTCGCTCACGACCTCTCCAGCGACAGCGAGCGTCATCGGGTCCGACCAACTCACCGCATTGTGCGTGCATGGGAATTTTGCGTGCATCTCAAGCCAGTTAAATAACTATCCACATCGTTGGCAGCTACAAGATACGGCATAAATTCTTCGACTCGTCGAGACAATAAAAAGCGCTTCTCCGAAACTGCATCCTGCGGAACTGCGGCAACGAAGGCTCGTAGACCGCGCGATCGCGCAGCGTGATGCTCACGAATTCCAAACACACAAATATGTTGTTGGGTGCAGAGGCAGTTCGAGTCTGTAGCATGTCCAACAACTTCGGGGTGTCGAACATTGGATATAAGCCGTCGATGAGAAGGCTGGTTAATCGCGGCAGCAAATTCATCTGGCCGTCGCGAACAGACAGGGCCTCGAGCAGTGGGTTCATTATGGAGGTGGGAGTGCCGTCGATCAGCGTGAAGCTCTGGAGGTCTACACAGAGTTGGAATATTTCCAACATCTCGGCGTTGCGCACTGAACAGGACTTCAGTGTCAAGTGCTTGAGGTGGCACTGTGAACGGTCGATGAGACGCGCGATATTCGCTGGTCGGCGCGCGGAGATGATGCACAAGGTTTTCAGGGCCGGGGTCGTGAAGGCGTCGAACAACGGAGGTCTGCCCTCGTTTTCAGCAAAATTCATCGTCCATGACACCAGATGAGGCAGGGTGAGGCTCTCCGACGTATATATTTTGTGACCCCGGAACTCGCCGAGGCTGCAGTTCAAGTGGGTGAGGTGCGTATACGCTGCCAAGCGGCGTGTGTTCACCCCGCCGAGCAGGTGTAATTCGCGCAGCTGTATTGTGCGGATCCCCAGCGTCGGAATGTGGTGAGGTTCTTCTTCAAGATGGAAAAGGGAGTCGGGCTCTTCAAGCCGTAGGGTGAGTAGTTTAGGCGAAGCCAAAAAGAGGCCCTTCGTCCAACAGCGTTTCGGCGGCGGATAGTCGAGGCTTTCGAGCTCTGGAAAGGGACCGTGCAACGCCCGTAGGTCTGGCTTCCAAATATTCGGAGAATAGCAAGGGGGAAAGCTCAGACGCCGGAGGCGCTGGCAATGTGCTGCGAGGAGCTCGATCTCCTTCCGAGACTCCCTCTGTTCCATGTTGCGAAGCTTGTGTCCGATATGCACTGTCAGCAAACAATTCCCCGACCGGGTCAAGTACAGCTGTAGCAAATTGGTGTCCTTGTCCTTCCGCGTCAGTACAATCGTGAAGGATGACCAGATAAGAGGATTGGCGCATGCGATGGTCCTCCAGGCCGAACAGACTTGAGACGCGATGAGGGAAATACCCTTGGCTGGAAGAGGGGTGACATCGGTCTGGAAAATTTCGAGAAGAATATCCTGGGGAATGCGATGGATGGGGGACGGGGGCACAGCGGAAGGAGTAGGCGACATTCTGTGGGAAATAGTCATGAATGACTGTGCGGGACGAAACGATAAGAAGCTCACCGGTCCAACCCTCGTGCTCAGTTGTAGCAGATGGGTTGAAAGGCAAGGATGTTGTGGTATGGACGAGGACGACGTGACCACTATTCAGGAAGAAATGTCAGAGCGGAGTTCAGACACAGGTGGCACAAATATATAGTCGATTCTCGGACCCGCGGATCCAAGCAGATGTGGCCCGTAACAATACATTGTTCCCAGCCACTCACTCCCGATTGGGACCGCAAAAGATTTGTGAGCGCCCTCCCTATATCAACAGAAGGTCAAAGCGCAGAAAAATGACTTCCCATTGAAAAGGTTCAATTCAAGGTCAATGCGAGGCAGAAGTATCAAGTTGTGAAGCAGAACTTGGGATCCAACGTCTCCACGGTGTGTTCAGTCAGATATTCCTGTTCATAATCCAACATAAGACGACAAATGAAAACGCCATGCGAGGACAGAGAGACATTGTGCCGCCACAACCAACTCAATACGAAGCAATGCTTGTGATATCGGCACCTGCTGGGAATCTCGCGAGCGAGGGACGCGACATGACGTCCGCCCACCAACTGAAAACAGCGATGATGAGCAGGGATCAGGATAAGGGCGAAACCAACTTACCGGGCCACATTTGGACCTTTGGTTGTCATCAAGTCGCAACCAGCAGCTGCAAGTAACGAGCCGAAGGACACATGGAACAGGTCCGCGAGCGTCAATTCCTGGAATGAGTATTGAACGTCTTAGGACCAGAATGGATGGAAAAGCATTGCTGCCGACGTACATCTCCTCCGATGAACTTCTGTTTCGCAAGAATCACTTCTAGGGATCGCCACCGTACCGTATACGGTTACGGCCGTATGACTTACGGTGGCATACGGTGACGGAAACAGCCGTAACCGTAACCGTAAGGCATGTCCCGGGGGCTCTTACGGTACGGTACGGTCGAATTTACGGCCGTATACGGTCTTTACGGCCGTATATATTGCATAACAATAAAATACCGCCTAGCTACGCATTCACACATTACATGTATGCAACGGGGTGCAGGAGGAATCGAATAAATGAGCCAGATTGCTCCAAGTATTCTATTCCTCTGATTTTTCCATTGAAAGTTCCGAATTAGATATTCTCACGGTTGCAATTGTTGCAAAATGTTGATGCTACTGGAGGCCCGCGCCACATGGGAGGTGGGATATTGTTTCTTCACGCATTCACCAAAATCATATTTCAATTGTTCATATTTTTCAGCCGCTTTGTAGCGCAATCATCGTCTTCCGGGGATCATTTTGGTGATTCAGATTTACGGGCCGTATACGGCCGTATGTGGCCGTATGTATACGGCCTCTTACGGCGTGGTTTACGGTTACGGGCCGTAACCGTAAAGGTGCTGCCGAAGAGCCATACGGTACGGCTACGGTGACCGTACAGACCGTAACCGTATACCGTATTTACGGGTACGGTGACGATCCCTAATCACTTCATAAACATCCAGTTTAGCGGAGAGCTACGCGACTGAATCATCATAGACGACTTGGTCCTTTTGTAGGCCCCGTCGGCTGTAAAATCAGACTTGTATCGAAGAATGGCTGTGAAGGGAGGCAAACGGGACGCACGGCTTCGACAGCCCCTCCATATAAATTTTCGACGCATACGGGTGGAAGTTTGCGAATTCGATCGAGGCGCCCTGTTCGAACAGAGCTTTGGCTTTGAGATCCGTGGGGACCAACTTTCGCGTTCCCTGGTCCGGATACTTCTCCGCAAGGTAGCGACAGATTGCGCGGCATTCGAAGAGGATGAATCCATCGTCGTCCTGAAGAGGTGGATGTGAGATATTACTCAGGAGATATGCAGGCATATTCAACTCACGATCGCAGGTACTTGGCCGAAAGGGTGGATCGCAAGATACTCCGGCCTTTTATGGGCTCCAGCGGGCATATCGAAGGGGACGACCTCAAAAGGAATATGCTTTTCGATCAGGGTGACCACGACGCCGAGGGTTGCCCCAACGGCCCTGGCGGCACCGTAGAGCTTGAGGACCATGGTAAATTATCTATTAGAAGATCGATGGGTGGGAGTGCACCCGGGACAAAAGGTAAGGATTAGGCTACACTGCAAGTCTGAGCTTTGCAAAAAATTTGCGTAGGAGACACTAGGAAGTAGATTTGAGGGTACAATTTCGACCTGCGCAGTTCGTAGGCAGAAAGCGTTGGCAGAACGGTGAGCGGAGAGAGCAAGGAAGCAGTTGCCGTAACTGCACTGCCTTGAACCGATTCTCATGTCGGGCCTAGACCGCCACGTTGCTCTCTTCCACCTTGCCTCCACCATTCCCGCCGTCGTCTGCATGAGCTCGATTCCGCAAGAAGTCGTGGAGCTCATCCTGGAAAATTTCGACGAGACATACGATCGCAACTCGTTTGTGAACATAGCCCTTGTGGCAATAAACTTTGTTGCCCCCGTGCAGCGTCTGCTTTTTCGAAGTCTATCTGTCTCTGGCCGACATCTACGCGGCGCTGTGACGTTCCAGCGAGCGGTGGAAATTTTATCTGTATCCCCGCATCTTGTCTCCTACGTTAAACGGCTCGCCATCAGCTTGCCAGTGGATTGCTCGCCGGAGCAGCACCTGCTGACAGAAGAGCTTCTCGGCATGTTCCACGGCATCCAACACTTCATTTTGAAGGGCAATTGGACCAGATGGGATACAGTGACCCCAAGATTGCAGTCCTCCATTCTGCGGTTCATGTCTTTGCAGACTCTCCGCTATGTTCATTTGATCGGCATACTCGACATGCCGCCGGCCGTGCTCGTGTCTCTGCTGCACACTCTACCCACATTGTCGTTCCACAGTGTCTCGGTTGACGAAAACAAAAATGAAGTCGCCTCATCCAGTCCACCCTTGGTCCCTTCGAAGCTCGAGCACTTGATGCTCACCTTTCGCACTTCAGACTCTTTATGCCGCTTCCTGTTCCAACCCTCATCTCCCCTACACGCCATGAAGCTGCGAAATTTGACGCTATACCACTCCGTTACAAACTCCAGGTTAATTGCTGCATACGCAAGCAGCCTAGAATATCTTCACCTCATCCGCTCGGTAACTACCAGTACGTATGCGCGTGGCGGAATTTTGCAAATCAAACACTGACGCCGTAAATCGACTTGCTGTAGTGAACACCGCGCTGCCACGTCTTCGCGCTTTGGAAATCACGACTACAGACTGTCGGTGGAGCGACAACATGCTCAGTGTGTGGCCCGCACACGATTTGGCTGAACTGCCGCCACTACTCCCCGCGCTTGAGGAAATCACCGTGAATATCCCCCCTTCATCCGTCTTTATCGCACCCCGGCGGTTCGCTACCCGAATACCGTCTTAAGGAGAGGCCGAGTCCGGGCGTGTTGTCGGCAATTGAGTCGTCAATTATAGCGTTCCGTATCGTGCCCCGCTGTCGTTGGAATCTCGTCTTTCCGCGCGGCACGGTGAATGAACCTCGCTACGAGGAAATTGTCCGTTTAGTGCGCGAACAGTTAAAGGAGGGCTTACCGTTACTCATGGACACTGGGCAAGTCGAGGTAGTGCATTCTGTAAATATGTGGTATGACCATTAGACGTTCTTCCGTGTATGTTCTGCTCGTTCCGTGATATCAGGTTGTAAATTTGACAGTAGTGAAATTCGGCTCAGCTTATTCCTCAGATGGCCCAGTGCTATGCACACTGCGAAGTTCAACCAAATGTCCCTGTTGAACATCAGTTCGAAGTTGTTCGTCTGTCATGCTCTGTCGGAATTTACTTAACTCGAAAAAATTGCACTGAAAATGTGTTCCGTCCGCTCATCGGAAACAGCAGATGGTGCCGTCGGAAATTACATTTGACCCGATTCCGAAGTACTGTACTATTAAGTTCAATTCGACATGGGGTGTGACCCGTGACGTTTTGAACCACATTCGACATTCGACAACCGGGCGCGGTGACCGTGACCGGTGGCCAAAATTCGACATTTTTCAACACGAAATTTCGTAAAAACAGTACTTCCAGGCGACCCACTGACGGTGTCACGGTGGATCAATTCGACAACGCGCCCCGGTGACCCGTGACATTGACCAAAATTCGACGCCGACAAGGGTCCCCGTGACCCGTGACTGTCGAATTGAACTTAATAGTACAGTAGTCTCTCCTAGACAGACGCTACAACAAAACTTACCTCGTACCTCAGCTTCACTGGGGGCAAAGTCCGGGGCACCTGGCTTCCAGGTGCCTCCGAGGCATGTGGTCCACAGGTGTGAAGGACCTAGCGTGCACAACGGAAATAAAGGAATTCTCACCTTTATTTCCTTTGTGCACAAACACTGATTGGGAGCTCCGAGGAACATGCGTCGGAGGCACCTGAAATACAGGTGCCTCGGCCTTTGCCCCCCAGTGCTTGTTGAAGACCGCGTTGGGAGTCGTGAGATTACTGTAAGCTCCTATTTTGAACTTTTTTTTTTTTTTTTGTAGTGTCCATGCGATCCCTGTGCCACGGATATTTCTGTGGCGGAAATGTTTCAAATTCCTCGGCATTAGGGTGCTATACCTCGACTAACGTAAGTAATTCTTGTTTCATCGCAAGACTAGCGTGACATTCATCGTTACATGTGACATCGTCTCTTCTTCCGGACCACATTGGCGCTTAGTTGGCACTCAGCGGGGTTTACGCCATGCACGAATCGCTGAGCGTCGCAAAGTTTGCAAAACTTCCACAGGCCATCCGTGTGGGCGATGTTTTCACCAATTCCACCCCCACTCATTCCTGATAGAAATATGCAAAATCTGCGACGGATGGATCCTTCAACGATCTTCGGAAGCTATTCCTACTGGTTGAAGGCATGCCCGACAGAAATAAAATCCTCCTTCTTCCGGTCTGGTTTTCCGGCTTGGATCCTACAGGAATTCCGACGCCGGCGCAGCTGGACTCGATGCTATCGGCAGCCGACTATGTCCAGCAGCTCATCCCAGTCACGTCCGCTATGCTATGCTTAGCTCGGATATGGAAACTCTTGGAAAAGTCTCTGATACCCTCCGCCACATATGTCGATATCTGGCCCCGTCTCCACCAATGGATAATCTTCATACAAACATATCTCGAAATCCTACCTGCGAACGTCAAGCCGCACTACGACGGTCTGACTCTTGGAATGCATGCATGCATACTACTATGCCTGGAACAGTCCCCGAGCATGGCTGAACTCGCCCAAAAAACCCCTGGTGTTCGCACTATTCTTGTGAAATACTGGGCAGCGCTCGTCTGTGATGAGGCGGCCAATTTACAAGACGGTCCTACTGGGGATGGGCTTTCCGCCATGCGTACCATTTTGCTCCTGCTCTCTACGTCCGCCCACCGTCTGCCCCCTGGGAAGCATCTAAAAGAAATACTAGCGGGCGTTGGGGACAGTCGAGATGAATTGGCACGCGTCCTGGTGAAGCAGATAACCGATGTCGCCGCCCGCCCGCTATCTCAGCTGCCCGCGACCATTTTAACCGCTGCCCTGAGCTTCATCGCAGTGGAAACTGACAATCAGTTCAGGGCAGCGTTATTAAATCGCGGCCTTGTGAAGGCAGTCGTAACTGCGGGTATCGTCCTCCACGATCATACCCAGCAGCACAAACTGCCCGACGCTATCGCACAGGCCCCCGCAATGGGTCTCGGACTCCTGACCGCCTATTTCGAAGATTCTATGGCACGGCGCTGGGTGGTCGAAGCCCTCGAGAGCGGGCTCCTGCGACTGATGTGTCTATTGTCTATGAATACTACACCAAATCCACTACTCCCTCGCGAGAATCGTTTTTCCCTGCTTGAAGAGCTTCTTAAAAACTTCCTCCCCGGATATTTGGTATATTACCCAGTAGCCTGTGCGATGAAGGAATGTTTTCCCGCCATCGCCCCTTTGATTGTCGCCCCGGCGTTCAAGCGATGCGCCACCTACGAAATGTGGGCCAGATTCGCAAAGATAGCCGGCGAGAATGCCGATGCGGTCGACTATTTCGAGTCCCGGAATTGGAAATCATCAAAAACATGCGAGAACATGCAGGTAAGCACTTCATTTATCCCGCATGATTCGCGAACTCACTGTAATGTAGTGTCTTAAAATAGGCCCAAAACACGGATTCAAGAGCTGCTCCGGGTGCAGTTTCACATATTACTGCTCTTCCGAATGTCAAATCAGCGATTGGGGAAATGGCCACCGTCGGTGGTGTTTGAAGCTCGGACAGACGCGCCAGTCCACGCCCTTACGCAACGACCCAATTGTAACCACTCTATCAGACTTCCCGGGGCCTTCCAGTGCCAGAGACCGAGCGTTTCTGCGTGCGTTACTTCAATACAACTACAAGTTCCTTCTAAAACCCGAGGTGCTCCTCCGGCAAGCGCACTTCATATATACAAACCCCGGCGTCGAGTTCTTCACCGCTTTTGACTTTACCCATAGCAACGACGACCCCACCTGGATTAGCGTCATGCCCATGTCCGTCTACTACCATTCCCCTGCAGCGGAAGCGCCGATGCGCATGGCTCAGCGTTTACTCAGCCGCGGTCGCATGCAGCTACACGCCGTTGGCATGAACGGCGGTCCCACTCCCCATCTTCTGATGTTTCCGCTGTGGTCGAGCAGCCCGGTTTTGTGGGATGCATTGTTCCGCATAGTCAAGAGTCTCCCTCGTGGGCCAAATTTCGCGGACCTGTCTCAGACGGTCAGCATTCAGCTTCGGGATTTACATGTCAAGTATGAGACGACGGTGAAGGAAACTTACTAGACTGGAGTTCATTCTAGCCGTAAAACACGGCTGATACCCTTTTTATCCTTACATGGCTGGATGGTGATGTTCTATGCTCCATATGTAGAGCGAATTATCCAAATATCTGCTGTTGTCCGGTGCACGAGCCACTTACCGACTTATCGCGCCCGTCGCTGGCTAGCTCGACCTGATATCAGGTCACGCCTTGTTTTTTGGATTTCCGAATATGGCCTCTCGCGGACTCTGGGACCCAAAGTACCGTCGGGGGTACTGATATGCGGTGCATCCCCGGGTGGAATGGCCAAAAATCGCCGAGTCGTCGCTCACCTAAGAGTCGATTGGGACTGTAGCGCAGGCGGGCGCTGGCGTGTTCTCTGGTCTCCGGTCTGTGGGTAGGGCCCTCCATCAATTGGGTACATTCAGCCTTGTTTTGTCGAACAGTCTGTTGTGAATGAGTAGCAGTCGACGGGCATATGACATTTCAATTCACTGCACCTCGAAAGCCGTCAACATCGCTCGAGTCGTGTTTGAAACGGGGTCAAAATACGGGGTCTTAAAGCATTCGGAAAGTAGTTCCAGAGTAGACACCGTGGCAATTAAATATCGCCGGATGTTGGTGTATCGAATCCGAGAGACAATGGGCGGGGCATCCTGGAAGTCAAGGTTGACGTCAATTGAATATTCTGCTGAATACGTTGACAGGGTTGCCCTGCCTGCGATAGCCAATTACGTGTATCAGAATTGGAGTTGGGAGTTCGGCGACTAGTATCAGGCCATGCGTTTCTCGAATCCGAGTAGAACCAGTCTGCCAAAATAGTATAGGCCGCGGGACCGATTGACCGAGTTTGACGGGCCTGGAGAAAGTGACGCGCCAGGCGCGCATTGACGCGCCTGTGACGCGCGATTGACGCGCTGGAGTGCGGCACATCTTGGAACGTTATATTATGGTTTCTGGGCTTTGTATCACCTAATTACGACTAACTGGTGCTTTGGAGTGCTCAAAAGGGCCAAATAACTAACTGCCCAAGCTGGATTCTTTGGGTTTCCAACTCTATTCAACCTATATTTCGGCTTATATGGCTGTTGATTACATTCCCAATGCACTTTACGGTGACATACGGGCTTCAACAACGTTTGCAATGGTGTAAATCAAGTATATCACTCTCCTGAGTCCGTGGAATATGCGCCGAGGGCGCGCTGATCCCGCGCCTGTTGCGCGTCAGGTCCGCGCCGAGTCCGCGTCAGGTCCGCGTCGAATGCGCGCCACGGCGCGTCAGTGCGCGTCAATGCGCGTCAATGCGCGTCAATGCGCGTCAGTGTCGCGTCAGGTCCGCGTCAAGGTCGCGCCGGTGTCATCTCGTTCCAAATACATTCCTTCTTGACAGAAGAACCTCAGTATGTAACTGGGAGTTCGAAAAACACCGGAATCCGGCAGGCCACATTCAACTCTAGTGCTGAACATTCCACTGGTGCTATATTCACTCAACAGCAACATTGAACCGCCTTGGACCAGAAATCTATTCAAGCTGACCTTACATAATTTTACAATCAATATTACGGCGGAAAATAGTGAGTCAAGGCCGTTTCACCAACCACTTCAGCAGGTTGGAACCTACGGCCGCGTCAATGACGTCATTGACGCGCCGGCGCTAATCCTGGTTCAATCCTCGTTCCGTCGTCAACCCTGGGTCTTGGGCCCGACTACCGCCACAGACAACACGGATTAAAGGCACTCTTGCTAAAGATGAGTGCCTGTACTAGTAGGTAACTGTTGACCAACGGAGCACATGAACATGCCTCTCCCGATTGTGTCTCGAACTTGCACGGCGAACTCGATAAGCTTGATGGCATGAGAAGAAATTCT
The DNA here is from genome assembly GCA_029281795.1 of Mycena crocata. NCBI lineage: Eukaryota > Fungi > Basidiomycota > Agaricomycetes > Agaricales > Mycenaceae > Mycena > Mycena crocata. Next base: position 268,518 of record JARJCP010000080.1, read on the forward strand.
TCTCAAGTGTCTCATGCAGCCATAAGCCGAATTCACTGAACGAATCTCGCTACCTGTTTCCTCTAAACCATATACTAAACCGTAACATAATGTCCTCACTTCGACGCCAAGTCTGACCGGGTTGCCGCGTCAATATTAAATCCGAGCTTGCGGCTGTTTTCAGGTCAAGTTGAAGACTTCGGTTTTCCACTGATGTACAGATCTTTGATTTCATGCGCCGACATCCACCTGCTTATTTCTTGCGATAGTTGAACTTCTGCATTGCTTCGCGGACATTAAAATCAACCTCAATCATTGATGACACTGCTACGCTGGGGGCCAAGTGTACTTCTCTTCAATATGCCTTTTGCTCTGGTACCACTGGAGACAGTTAATGTGGTACTAAATGTATTTTCCGATTGGTATTTGGCTGCCTAATCTCCTGGAAACGTAACTTTCCCGGACATTGAAGCGTAATTTTCCCGGACATTCCGCTTCCCCTTTACATCTTGTAAGTATCGACCCTCTTTAGATGCAAACTCAGTCAATTGCGAAACAATAGGAACCAATTTTGTGGTCGGAAAAGGTGGTACACGGATACGGGAACGTTCAGATAATAGAACTCACCATTGCATGTAGAGTACTTTGAGACACGATGCCGTTAATCAGCAGCAAAAAAGCTTGAATCTGCAGCGTCCACTTGAACGGACATGAATAACCTTCTCATCTACGTATCATATATGCCCATTCAGTGAGTTTGGCAAATTTCCGATATGATCCTTTCATAAAGAGGTCGCCAATCGCATCAACTCTGATGAGCGAAATTGTGGATCTGTTCGCCCAGGCAACAATACGACCGCAGAGGCAAGAGCTCTTCTGCGATGACCCCGAACCGGTGCGAGATGGGTTAAGAACTTGGAGATAGCTATCGTCCGTGGGCTCAGAAGCGTCGATGCTTTTCCTCGGTATCGAATTGCAGCATACCTTCACCACCTTACCACAATCATGATTTCAACAATTGTAACTGGGATTTGTCAGTGCAACAATTTGAGGCAAGTTCACTCCTGCAAGTTACTTCAATGAAAAGGGTACGGATATATGGGTATTGTAGTCAGTCAAATACTCGAGTGTCAGAGCTAGAAAACCGAACTGCGTTGCAATACACTAGGCCCATCGGCGAAACATTCCCACGGTTCAAAGTTGCAACCCACTGTTTCTCCGCTCAAATCAATGTTTCCGGCTACAATTCAATTCGAGATTGCACTGTCTGATACCTCCATGAGTATAAAGTGAGAAAGTTGATGCTCCCGCGGAATCTATATAGTGTATACTTGCTATTCTTTCAAGGGTATAGTAGAAACTCTCAATTACTTCCAGCGAAAAAAAAAAGAGTTGAAGGAACATTGTCCAGAGGATAAATCAGAATTCGGGTCGGTTGGTGTGCCAGCTTTGATAACTTCACAACCCAATGAACACAGGGACTTATGGCAAGGAAGGCCACCTATAGACGATCATTGGTCAACTCTGCTGGAAAGGCAAACCGCCACGGAGACGGGTCACTCCAACAAGTAACTCTGTGGACTCATCGTGCTCTTTCTTGAACGCGCCTCCATTTCTCGATTAACTACCGATGCTCGTTTGAAAGTTGCGTAGTACTGTGTCTTGCGAAGTTGGGTGTACATGTGTTTGCGCTCTTGAGTGGTATTGGAGAGCCGCTGCAGGTAAGTTTTTGTGCTTGAAGACAGTTTCTGCACCCAGATTGGGGAGTTGTGGTTGGCAAGGAGAGGTACTATGGACTGCCACATTTGCATTGAAGTGAGAAATCATGCCGTTGAGACCGGCTGAAGGACTCACATAGCCTGCCCCTGAAATTTCGTCAATATCGTTTCAACCCAAGTGATCCCAAGAGTTCGACATTCTTCGGAATGAGATCACAGGGGCTTGAAAAATGTGCGTTGGCAGGTGTGGAAGATTCCGCCGTGCCAACGGTCTGAGAGAAATCAGTGCGTTCCCGCTTTTCCTGCGGTCATCACCTTGTCAGGTCACCGTACTGAGAGGCGATAGGCCATGTATATCACCGTACCGTCAATTTTTAAGGAATTCCACCTTGGCTTGAGCCAACTTTGGGCCGGATCTGATCAGTACCTAAAAGTTTGGAGTCAGGGCTTTTTGTGTCATGGACAACGGAATCAATGGGGAAATCCGTTCCCCACAGGTTCTGAGACCCGAATTTGATTGTGGAAAGCAGCACAGGCGGCGCGCCGGTCGGCGCGTCAATAGCGCGTCACACCGCGTCACATCCGCGGCAGTGCGCGTCAGTGCGCGCCGCCCCGCGTCACTTTTACCCAGCCCGAGTTTGACCGTCCGCGATTTAATTATAATCATTTCAGGAAATCTTTGTACTCCCTGCATGGCAATAAAAATGGCTGCCGGTCGCCCCGACTATGAGCCTTCAGATGTGATCTGACTTGCGCGTGCGACTGTATGTTTATGGATTGCACTTAATTATTGATACATTTATCGCAATAATAAATCCTGCAGAATGTTGAACCCAGAAGCTCAATGGAGCTACTTATGCAACGTGTAAGAGAAAATACGAGGAAGTGGCTATCAGGGCTTGCAGCCAACCTTTATACTACTATACACTTATCTACTACTTACTGTGAAAAATCCCCGACGCTGACTGAGCAGTGGAGCGGAAAGTTCTGGAAGGTTCTCACGGTTCCCATCATGTTCGGCTTGCACCGGGAATTACTCCAACACCGACGACTAGAAGCGACCAGTGAAACGGAGAGAATATCCGTCAAGATCAAGCAAGGGTGGGAAAGAAGGAATTAAGTACTTCCTTGGTACTTCCTTGAAAATCCTACAGTAACACCAAAAGAACACTCAACATGCTGGAAGAACACTCGTCACGATCAGTGGATAGCCTCACCAATAATTGGTTCTGATAAAGGCAGCCTGGCGTTGCTCTCTTGGCCTGGCGTAGATGAACAAGAAAGGCGCCGATGCATCGGCTTCCATCATAGATCAATGACGGGTCAGCTGCTGATAGATTTAGCAAAAGAAATTACGGAAATCAAGGGCGCATAAAAGGCGCACCCACGCGCAGCTCCGACGCCCACAATCAGAAATGACTAGAACCGATATCTTTATCACTGGCGCAACTGGTGAGACGCGGCGCATCGCAATATCTCGATCCTACTCATGAATGTGCATAGGATTCGTTGGCGGCACTGTACTCAGTCTGCTGCTGGCCCACGAGAACACTGCCAATTTCAATATCACCGCCCTTGTGCGGTCGAGCGAGAAGGCGGAAAAACTTTTGGACGGAAGTGATCATAAAATCAACGTCGTTGTGGGCTCCCACTCGGATCCCGAGCTGGTGGAGAGGCTCGCGTCCGAAGCTGGCGTTATATTTTCCATGGTACGTGGGCCTCAATGAGCTCACGAGGATGCCTGTGTAACTACAATTTCAGGCTGACTGCGATGATATTGCCCTTGCCAAGGCTCAGTTAAGAGGCGCGAAAAAGAGATATAACGCTACTGGAACACAGACTGAATTCATCCATGTTGTGGGTCTCAGCATTGGCTCTCATCAACTATATTCCAACGTGTTCACAGTCTGGAGGGGGTGCATATTTTCTCGGCGGCCATACACAACACCGTTCTGACACGGACGGACAGGAACTCTTGCTGACGACTCTTTCGGAATGTACGGCCCACAGGAAATTCTAGACGACACCGACAGCGTCAAGATTGCTGCTTTGCCGAGCAGCCAGCTTCACCGAAGCGTTGACATTGAACTCGTCGAGGGCGACAAGGAAGGTACGGCTGGGGTTCACTATCTTTTTCCACACAGCTTGAAGTTTGTCGAACGATGTACCACAGGATACGTCAAGACCTATATCGTTGTCCCCGGCATAATATATGGGCTTGCAACTGGGAAGATTGCTGGCGCGGCAGCCCACAACACCAGGAACCAGCATCTGATCAACCTGTGCAACATTGGCGTGGGCCGCAAAGAGGCCTTTTTCGTGGGAGAGGGGAAGAATGAGTTGACCCACGTCGAGATCAATGAATGTCAGTCCGTGCCTAGTTCGATTCTCCTCATCCATAACCATTCAAATTCACATCCAGTGGCCGACCTGATTATGCTGGTCTACGACTCGATCATGTCGAAAACCGAAACTCCCACTCACGGCATGGACGGCTACTATTTTGCAGAGAACGGCGCATACAAATTTCTCTACTTCGCCGAGATCTTGCAGAAGGTGCTGGCTGAGTCCGGCCGCACCAAGGCTGACTCGAAGGGGCCGACGAAGCTTTTGGCAGAGGAGGAAACCCAAATCGGAATGGTACGCGCATCCCTCCATTTTTCTCTTCGTTGGTTCATCGGATGTTGGCAGGCATATATACGCATGATCGGTGGTAACATCCGCTGCAAATCCTCACGAAGCCGCTCTCTTGGATGGAGTCCGGTTAAATCTGACTTTTTGGACGATCTTTGCGATGAGTTGACAGTCACATTGTAAAAGTAGCCATAGTTTGTGCTAAAAAGCCATTAACTTCTATCCGAGCAGCCGCAAGCGTGAGTAAGTAAAATAGCCCGCCGTGGCACCAATAGCATTGCTTTCCCCGTTTCGTATCAGCCATACATAATTGTGCTGTAAACCAAAATGTGACTCATTATTGTGAGATTTGAATCGACAGCACATCGGCAGAGGTCAGCCATTCCAGCAATGAGGATCTTGAAGAAAGTCAGATTCAACATGGCCGGATTTATCCCAGATCTCGCCCGCTTGAACCGTTGCCGGGAGCAATCGGATCAATGAGGATCACATCGGCAACAAATCGGCAAACACCGCCTTGTTTTTTTTTCTTCCTGACCTCCACATCCGTCTCCGCAACATTCCCCTCGCTATGCACCCAGCCTTCCAAAGGGGAAATGTGAACCTCCTCCCGCGTTCTATCAGGGTAGGTCCTCTCTTCTGCCATCGCGATCGACTCTAAGTGTTCCTCATTGTAATTTGTAGGAAGTGGCAAATGCCGCTTGCGGAACAGAAGATGCCCTCGAACATGTGTTGAGCATCGTAAATTTGTTTCCCCACGCAGCCGCTAGCCAAGTAAAACTGCTTCTCCCCGTCCTTTATGTCAACCTCGACGAGGCGAGGATTCCGAGCCCGGACGAACTTGAATCGTTCCTTCCACAGACCAGCTCCAACCTGATGTCAGCTGGTCTGGCGCTCGACACTATCCAAAAAATCCGACTCACCTTGGACATTGGACTGGCTATTTGGCCCCGTGTTTGGTCGTGGTTGGAATTTTTCGAGTCACACCAAGGCCATTTTCCGCCGATAGGAATACCGTCCATTGAAGACCTTTTAATCAATTTTCTGGTTTTCAGCAGCTTCTTCCACGGGGAGGGACGGCATGTGATCTCCAGTACTGTTGGATTGCGGCGCATAGTTTTCAGGGCGTGGGTCTTTCTGCCTCGTCTCGAAGCCCCGAACATGGTGGAGGTGGCGCTTTTTGTCATACACTGGCAGATGGGCAACTTCCCACAGGATGATCAGGAGGCTCGGGATGAGACAGTCGCGGCCACCGGTGGGAACGTCGACTCTCTCGCTGGACTCGTGGTCGACTTCCTTCAACGAGTCTGTTCAAGTCCGTTAAGACAGACGAAGATGTCCTTCGCACACGTCATGTACCTTCGCGCCGTGCTGCTATTCCTCAACAGTTTTGATTTCCATCCGACGGCGGAAACGGGATTCTTCCATCTTCCATTGGGCCCTCTGACTCGCGCAGCCGTATACCACGATTTCACGGAGTCACTGGTGGACGCTATGTCCTGGATTCTCCAATGTACCCAACGAGACAAGGTGGATCTCCTCGAGGACTGCTTCAAGCTGCTCGCACGTATTCTTTCTACTGATCCGGGGTATTTGCGCCTGTCTGGGTTAATCGAAAAGGGTCTTCTTCGAGTCGTCCTTTCATGCGCCACCCTTGACCTGGGCGAAACAGTCCCGGCCTTGGCGAAATCTTTGCTTCGAAGGATCCTACCCGGAAACCTAGTTTATTATTTCGTTGTCGTACAGACCAAGGACGCGCTTATCGACCTCGAAGATCTCGTTTCCTCAGCAGCTTTCAAAGCATCCGGATTTTGGGAGCCATGGGATCGTTTTGCTTCATTGGCAAAGACCCGTATTCGACTGCTGGACATCTTTTCTTCTGACTTGGTCCTGATGAGCGCATGCGACAACGATTCAGTCTGTGTTCTCTATTTCCACGAAGCGAACTGGCAACTCATCGTTCAGTAGTGTGTGCAAATCCGCAATAAATCCCTCTTCCAGAGATGCTCCGGATGCCGGACGTTTTACTACTGCTCCCAGGCGTGCCAGGTCACGGACTGGTACAACGGTGGTCATCGCCGAGTATGCGCTTCGTACGGTAAACTTGGCTTGAGTACGCATCCTTTTACGAATTCCTGATTGCCCTCGCGCTTACGAGATACCCATTTTCAGCGGCGCGCATGAGCTCCCTGGTCGTTCCCCGGGAACGATGGTTTCTACGCGCATTGCTCGATGAGGACTACCATAAACATCGGGCAGCCATCTGCGCGCAGCAGGTCGAATTCCTGACATCGTGTCCGGCGTGCACCTTCTACACGTCCTTCGACTACACGAACGGGGATGTGAAGATCGAAGTCCGCTCCCCAGACGACACGGACCCCGTGGCAGATATTCTGAGGTCTGCAGGCGCTGAGTGGACAGATATCCTCCGACGGGCGGTGAATGGTGATGGGAGTTTCCAGCTGCACATCGTACAGATTATGGAAGGAAACACGATGCGCGTATGGGTGGTTCCCCTGCGTACAAATGGCTCCCCCATTCCGCGACGGCTGCGCGAGGTTGCCATGAGCATTGGCCGGGAGGACCGGGCAAACAATATTGCTGACGAGATTGACAACATTCTTCGAAACAGCATGGATGTGTTAGAGATCCATTAACTTCACAGCTAGCGTAGCTACATGGCGTAAATGTCCTCATAGGAAGCTGTTAGTAAGACACCCGTTTGTTTTACTTCTCGCGCACCAATATTCTAAATATTCAGACCGCAGCACTGCAGCAGTAAGCACTCAGTTCCTTTATCTTTGAATGGTGTAACGTCCATTATAACCCTGCGACGAGATTCTGCCAATAATTTCGGGAATGCCCACAAGTGTGAGAGCGAGTCTCAGTCGCTCCATGCCGCATTCAAGGCTGCCGACTGTGAGTCGTGCAAGTACTGGTCCAATGTCCATGCTCGTCAGTGATTTTCAGGCTGTTGCACTGCCTTCAATTCGAAAACTCGAAGAAGTGGACATCATCCACAGGCGCGGGTAAGGCGTACATTGGAAATACTGTACTATTAAGTTCAGTTCGACAGTCACGGGTCACGGGCACCCTTGTCGGTGTCGAACTTTGGTAAATGTCACGCGTCACCCCATCGGGGTGTCGAATTCGTCCCACCGTTCGAAGAAATGTGAAAAAATGTATTATTATGCGGGTGCTTCCATTCACAGCGATTAGAATTGCACAGGTAAGAATTTTCTACCAATTATACTGAAATAAGCCTTTGGGCAGTCTTTTTGAGGGGAATCTGTGGAAAGTGGCTCAGAACTGGTCAGGAATCCATATTGAAAAGCAAGATTTGGCTGATATACTATTTCTAGTCACCTCTGTCTTCAAAAATCTCCTCCAAATCCGTTTCTGGGGCGGAAAAAAAAAATCGGAGGTCTGTCGAAATTTTCCCGCTGGTCACGGTCACCTCGGTAAGTTGTCGAATGTCGAATGTGGTTCAAATCGTCACGTGTCACGCCCCCTGTCGAATTGAACTTAATAGTACAGTAATATGGGGCGTTCAGTTTGTCTTCGTTGGATCAGTTTTTTTTGATTGAACAAAAGTCTTGATCCCGGACCGTAGGACAGGATTGATCCAAAATCCCAAACAGGACAAACACCCCAAGATGCCCCTACTGGAATAAACGGAACACAATCGAGATGAATTTTGAAAGATTTCGGGGACCAGGGATAGAATATACCCAGAAATTTGAGATAGGAGAAAGGACATACCGCCCAAACCTCCTTTCTGATTCAAATGCCCGCCGGGATAGTTCTAAGTTAGTCCACATCGTCATCGAACAAACGGAGCACCAGAAGCGAATGCTCAAACTGAGAAACGGATCGTGGTAGCATGTAAATCAGTGAGAGAAACATATGACGATCATTTCGGATGAGTGAAACTATGGAGATTCTTGCTCCGCCTCCACACCCTCACCGGCAGACTCCTCTGTCACCACCGCAACATTCGCCTCAAACCAGCGTAAAAACGATTCACCCTCCTCGACACGATCGGTGGTCGGGGCGGGAAGCCACATTTTGCGCTTGGGGCAGCGTACCCAGCGAATGCCGCTGAAGAGCGTGCAATCCTCGAGCGATGGACACAGCGTCTGCCACAAATCCAACTCTTCCCACTCCCAATCGAGGATAGACTCCGCCCAGGGCGGGTACTGGACCTCGTCGTAGAGCGCTAGTCGCCGCAGGCGCGTGAAGCGGGGCAGCGCTGCGATTAGGTTGTCGAGGAATTCCTGAACGGATAATTAGCCGGGAGTGAAAATATCTTGAGGAAACGGGGACACACCACTCGCCGGTCGGGGGGACCAAGATTTTGGAACTCCAGCGCGACGAGGTCGGGGAGCGCCGCAGCGATGGCGCGCGGGTCAGGCGCGTCCCACCCGGACATGACACTATGGAGCGCCGCCACAGGCGAGCCCACCAGCGCCAGGCGCGCGATACATTTCTCTGCAGGGGCGCGCCGCCAAGGCTCGGGATCCCAATAAATAATCGGGTGCGTCACGCGCGACCCGGGGAGGACGGCGCGCGCTAGGACCTCGGGGCCGGAGAACGCGCGGAGCTGGGTAAGGTGCAGAGGGGGGATTTGGACTCGGGATTGGGAGTGCTTTTGGGGGTAGCCGATGTGGAGGGCTTCGAGGAGGGGGTGGCCGCGGAGGAAGTGGCTGATGTGGGGGGTGAAGGTGGCATGGAAGTGGCGGAGGTGGGGGAAGCTGTCTGGCGGGAGGAGTGGGAGCAGGTATGGGGCTCGGGTGATTTCGAGTTCGGTGAGGTTGTGGAGTTTTGCGATCGTGGTGGCACAGGTTGCGCGACGCTGGCGATCGTTGAGTATATTACGCCGCGACTGACTGTCTGCCGTATTTGCGAAGCTACTGTATGGCCGGTGAGATATATGTGCAGGATGCCAATATACAGAACGTGGCGCCGTACATTGTCAACACGGTCACCAACTTGACAAGGACCTCTCGTGCACACAGTGCATCGCAGAATTCGACCAGCGCAGTTGGGGTAGCGATATCCACAATGCGATAGACGTATGTAATCGCGATGGCATACATCCGCCGGTCTGCACGACATAACGCAAGCAACTCCCGAGGCGGAGCATGTTGAACTATCTCGTCGATAATCTCCGAAGGCAAGTATAAGGCATACGAGGTTTCGTGCATCTCCGGAGATCTGAGTGCAAGAGGGAAAAGAGGATGGAGGATGCAAGGTTGTGGCAAGGTATGAAGAGACAGAGGCCACCCGCGCTTTGACCCCGAGTTTTATAGTCGTCCCAATGTGGCAATGCCTACACAAGAACAAAGGTGAAGTTCAAGCCAAAGATAATCAAAGCTCCCTGGAGCGAGAAAACTGGTGCCGAGCCTGGGACAAGTATTTTGGTAGCCAGTGTGTCCGAGACATCCGGTAGTAGATTTCGGCCTGCGGTGGTCGACCGAAAGAATCAATACTCCTCCCAGAGTGATAAATCTTTGACCTCAATTATATTCAAGAAGCTTCGTTGACGTCGTTTCAATGCTGAAATCGGTGGGCTCCTTCCCCGCAAAATCAACCCTCGAGCGAAGAGTTTAACACGGCAATCTGTTACCACGAAGTATCGGTATCGAAATGCTACGAGTCCTGTGTTTGCTCGTCCACATTGTTGCATGTCTTCTCATGATTCATCCAAAGTAGGGAACTTACTTAGACTGCTATGAGCCGACTCACACTTCCTTCCTCAACAATGGACTCGACATCTGGGTCCGCACGAAGAGCATCCAGCGCGTCGGCGTGGAGCCAACCCCTAAAATTGCGGACAGTTGTAATTAGTTCGCAAATATTCGAAGCCGTACTAGACGGTACGGTAGTGTCAAGGATAAAGCGCGTCGGCCGCCAGAGCGCAATGGACAGCATGGTGGATGGTGGAAGAAAAGAAAGGGGCAAGATGCCACAGGATCAACACGGGATGCCATCGGGGTTAGTCGGGCTGATGTACGACACGGTCACATGGTCAACACGAGAACTTATTCTGACGCGGTTTCCGTGTTTGTTCTACCCTAGGGTTGCCCTGGGGCGGTTAAATCGAAAGAAGGGACAGGGGCTGGTTTAAAAAATTCAGGCCAGCTCTCGATCTCCGAGGTTTGCGACTAATAGGATGATCCGTTAGGATCCCGAATAAACAAAACCAGTCAACAGCCACCTCCAGCATGTACGCATTCAATATTGGGCTCAATTTTGCGTCCTTCCCATTGATATGAGGCTGGGAGTGCTGAACCGTTTCGTGGAACAGGCTACCGGATTCAAGCATACTAAACACCGGATTGAAATGTACATGCGAATGCCAACGTTCGGAGACTCGCTGACGCTGAGGTCAGTTCTACCTCCGTCAGATATCATACCAATACAACACATGCACCGACCCTCTACATATATGAGTGCAGATTTTTCTGCCGCCGTTCCAAAAAAAAAGAGCTTTAGAATATTGACGATGTTCGTGCGAACACGGGGGATAAAAATCCACACGGATCCATATCCTTGGGTTGAGATGGAACTGTGTAACGGATACATTTTGACCTAACCTCTACATTTACCGTTGATTGACTGACCCAGGATTCCGACTTGACGCGACTACTGTCGCCATTGACAAGATACATCGATCCACTCCTTTACTTCACTTGTCACCCCTAATCCCAGTAGTATATAAATCCCCAATGTCTGTAGTTAGTCCCTTAGTCAATACTATCACTACGCCACTCACCTCTGGTCTGACTATCCAGTGAACCGAAGAACCTCGTGTGGCGGAACTAGCTTGTCGACTCTCTAGCCGGCCAGCTCTCCGTCACAAACTGGCCCGTGCCAACCGGAGAACCACCGGTGGTTCCGCGATGACAGCATCTGCCGTGGATCAACGTTTCAACATCGATGGGGCACCTCAAGCTCGTGTGGCTGAGAAACTTATCACACACGCGAGGTCTTCGTTCATTTCCTTCCGGGTTGATTCCGGCTTGCATTTTCGCAGGGCTGCACGTTCCGAGAAGAGTTGGTTAATTCACTTCAAAGTCGCCTTGGATGTGCAACGCGAACTGACGGACGGGAAGGCAGGAATTCAACTCGGTCTCTCGTCCCTGACAACTTCGGAAGGCTTTTTAAGATTTGCACATGGAGGGAGTCCTAGGGAAGCAAAGGGACCCACGCGACAATGCGCCACATGGAGGATTCACGTTCCTGACGCTTGGACCCCAGAAGCGGCGGTGCGGATCCACGCGGAGCGGTAGGGAGCGGTCTGGTCCCATTCGGTGATCTCAATCATCGGGCCTGGTTGCACCTCCAAAAAGAAGCAGTTGATTAGAAGCAGTCCATGAGGCCGAACGAGCGCGTAGTTCTACTGCGGATATTCTGAAGGAGTACTGCAATCCAGCACTCGTGCCTCATATGCTGGTGGGAAATTCAACCTAATGCAATTGCAACCAACTCACAGACTTCATGGCGCGAAAAAACAATGTCAACACTTCACCAGGGAACTTCAATTCGAAAGCAGCGAGGCTGCTGAACCCACGCTTGGACCGGTCCATGTGTTTTTCTGTAACGCCAGAGCCGCGGGAAAATGATGAACATCGAGGATCAGTGTGGATCCCCCGGAAGAATCAGATGTGGCTGTTCGGCCTGATTATAAGACGCTTTGGCCGCTCCCCATCCGCATTTCACTCCCATTCCGCCCCACAATGGCCGCCGCTGTCCTCCAAGTACAAGAACTCTGCGACCACATCGCCGATTTCCTGCAGGATTCCGTTCCAGACCTCAAAGCTTATTCCCTTGTCAGCCCCACGTCGACCGTATCCGCGCAGCGCCATCTCTTCCACACCGCGTCTCTCATGGACCTGAAGTCGTGCGAGAAATTCTGCACCCTCATCGAGGCATCCCCGCACCTCCTCCCCCTCGTGCGCCGCCTCCGCACCCGTTTCGCCCCAGGCGTCCACGAACGGCTGAGCACCTTCGCCTTCCCGAACCTCCAGCGGCTCTACATCGAGCGCCAGGCCCCAACCACCCCAACCGACTGCATCCGCGCCGCCGCAACCCTCATCGCGCTCCCCTCCCTCCGGCGGCTCGAGCTCGTCGCAATCCGGTTCGACAGTCTCGACGAGTTCGCGCTCCTCTTCGCGCAGTGCACGCCGCAGCTCGACACGCTGTTCCTGGGCAACATCACCTTCCTCAACCGCCCCGCGTGGCAAGCGCCCGCGGTCCCGCCGTCGCTCGGCGCAGTGCGGCGCGTCAAGATCGCTGATTTCCAACCGGCGTTCTTTAACGTGAAGGAGCTCCCGTGGCTCTTCGACGCGCGGTGCCCCATTGAGTTCAACCTCACCTCCCTCGATCTGAGCATGCTGCGCTCTCCCGGCCCCGCCCAGGCGCTCCTTGACCGCGCGCGTCCGACGGTGAGGCACTTGAAAATCAGCCTCGGTATGTCTGCTTCCTGCTCTTTCGTCCATCTGCTGGTCAGATTCACGTTAATTTAACTTACTGGTCGTCAAATAGACCACGCACAAGACCCACCCGTCGATGAGCGCACCGCGTTCTCAACCTTCCCGTCCCTCACGCACGTCACCATCCGGGGCGACTTCGGCGCCAACCTCGCCAGATTTCAACGTCTGCCGCTGGCGTCTGCAACCCGCCTCGAGAAACTGACGCTTGAATTCGAGGGCAAGGCGCTTGACCCTTGGGCGTTCAGACCTTCCACCGGCGAGGCGCTTATTGCCAGCGCGTTGGCAGACGCCGACGCCCCGCTCCCCGCGTTACGGCTGATTGAGCTGGTCGTGCGCGTCGAAAAGTATCGGGAAGAAGGGGAAGTGGGCATGGAGGTACAGCTGCGTGCGGCGTTCAGCGTCCTTGAGGGACGGTGTGGTCTGGATGTGTGGTTTGTGAAGACGTCGTAGGGGGTGTATTGAAATTGAAAGCGGGTTTGCATGAGTTATGGAAATGGACGAAGGCGAATTGAATCGCCCGCAATAAGTATTAGACACGATGTGACTCGCCCTCAACCCAGGGGATGCACGAGCACTGCCCCGGTGCGTATGTGGATCTTCCGTATGTAGCCCCACATCCCCAGTCGAAGAGCCATCTTGCGACGAACAACTGGGAACTTCTGGGGGTTGCACGTTTGGAATTCCCCAGATTTTTACCAGCACCAGGGTCATTTTTCGGTCTGAATGTCGCTGTGGATTCATTATCAATTTGCCCAAACCAAACGCTGGACGATCACTGGACGGATCCTTGTCACCTGAGGCTGGGCCGGGGCTTGACGCCTTGGAATTTGCGAGTGTCTTCACACTTCACACAGAACCTCGGATTAGGGAAGGGGGAAGAAAATCGTGGATCCAGCCAACAAGTGAGGGAGTTCGAGATTCAGTTGGATGTCGAGGAGAGGAAGCATTGTCACATTGTCATGTTGTGACTGGATCCTTAGAAAGAAGTCGGATCAGACATCCGACGAGAATTCCCACAATTTCTTGTTCCTGACCACCATGAGCTCAGGACGAGAACGCGAATGTGGCATCTTTCGCCCTTTCCCCAGACCATTTTGCAGCCAAATTACACACTGAATTCTTTGTCTAAACCTTAAGATGGCGCCGGCCCACCTCTTTCGCCTGGTCACTCATCTCTGTCTCTCACACTCGAAGTTCATATCTGTCTCTCAAACCTCGAAGGGCCTCTGTCGGTTTCGCGTGACGCCATAATCGCATATAAAGCGCGTGGAGAAACATGAAAAGAAGGTCGAGCTGCCCCACATTGCATCCATGTTCAAATACAGCCACCTGTCCGTCCCCGACCCGAACTTCTACCGTTGCTCACAAAACTGCAAGAATCGCCACGAGCGTCCTCCTTAGTTGTTGCTACTTTGCCTCAACAAATGCGCTTAGGAGTAGTGCAAACGATGGAGTCCTTAAAACCGCGACTACCGGCTGGTACGATCTGTCGAGTGTACTCACTTGTACAATGACTTATTCATACATTTTCAGACGACTTCTAGTTCAAAACTACTTGATACCTGGGGTTAACGGCACGGCAGAATCTGTGTCCGCTAGATTCACCCCATTCCGTCTGCCGGAGAAGTCGACGGTTTCCCGATTCTAGTATGGTACCACGGTGGAGGTTTGTTTGTTTCCGCTACTCTCATTCACGCTTGCCTTGACGCTGTATTTGCGCAGGAGGGATTGCTGGCAATCTCGACATCGATGATTTCCGTCTCAGAATCATCAGCGTCGACCTCAGACTATCCATCGTCAATGTCGAGTACAGGTATGCACTTTCCTACGCACTTCTGCTTCAGGTCTAATGAAATTCGCCACCAGATACATAGAAACGGTTCATCGTCGGCGGCGCTTCTGCCGGGGCAAACTATTCCGCGGCTGTGGCACACCGCGCCTCAGACGATCCCTTCTTTCTGGAGCACAAACTGACGGGACATGTGCTGCAAATCCCGCCACTCCTACATCCCGCAGCATCTCCTGCCCAGTGAGTATCGTATAAGATACTGGTATGGTGTCAGCGATTCATTTTATTCTTAGATATGAGTCCGAACTGCTGTCGATGGAGCAAAACAAGGACGCCCCAATTATGTCTCGTTTATTCCAAAGTTTATGAACTTGAGCTCGATTAATCCGGATTGATCCTGAGTGCCTGCAAGTTCAGCCCACCGACGCAGAATACTCGCCTCTCCTCCTCTCGCACGAAAATCTCGCGCCTGCGTACATCCAAGTCGCCTGAATGGACCCGTTGCACGACGAGGGTCCTGCGGGAAAAAGGAGTCAAAACTAAGCTCGTGCTGTTTTATTGCTCGAAAGAGCACCCTCATAATCGACGCGACGCTACACCGCCTGTATTCAGATATTCAGGCCTGCCTCACGCATTCCATGCAGCTTTCCCGCGGATTTCGGCGAGTCAGAAATGGGAGGAAGACTTTCGGGCGGGGATTACCTGGCTGCTTGCGAGAAACTGATCAGCCGGTTCAATAACTCGAGATAACGTAGAGGTATTTATACATATAATCAAAACGTTTTCATCGGCATAATGCTGATGCGCCGAATTCTAGAGTCGCCGACACCACCGATGTACGTTCACTCGTCAAACATGGGTTCAAGTCAACCCGTCTGCTCGCATCATCAGTGATTGCTGCTATTTTCGTGGCCTCGGCCTCTACGGGTCCTTCCCAAAATGCTTCTAGGCTTTCCACGGGGGCTCCATTCATTTTATTGCCACCATCCAATAAATGTCAGCTCCGACGTGAGCGCGCATGTACATGTGATGCAGGTTCGCGTCCCATATATAAACCCACCTCTAATTCGCAGGGGCCATTCCCACGAGACGTATCATGTCGCTTTCTGTTACTATCTACGGCACTCTTGCTGCTGCGTACATCTTGTGGACCATCGTTCGAAGATTCCGGGCGTCGGTGTTGGACAACATCCCTGGCCCGCCATCACGTTCGTGGTTGACAGGTGCTGTATCGATTCCTTACGCCGCTCAAAAGGGCTCACGCATGCTGGGTAGGCAATCTACGCGACTTCACCGCTCCCGACAGCTGGGACTTCCAGGAGGATCTCGAGCAGAATTATGGCCAGGTAGTGAAGCTCCGGGGCCTCTTCGGGGTACGTCGTTCCAACCTCGGCTTACGGAGAGAACTTACACATCTCCTCATCCTTCAGGCGCCTCAGCTCTATGTCTTCGATCCCGTGGCACTCCAAAGCATGCTCGTGCAGGACCTTGACGTGTACGAGGAGAACCCGATCTACATGCGGTACTCCCCATCCTTCTAGCCTGTGCTTGTGCAACAGTACTAATTTGATTTGGCTCAGGGTATATGGTCTGATTTGGGGCCGCGGCATTCTCTCCACCGTCGGCGAGGATCACAAGAGATATCGCAAGATATTGACACCTGCATTTGCGACGGTGCGGATTCGGGAGATGATCCCCCTATTTTACGAGGTGGCAGAAAAGGTAAGCCGCAAATAGGTATTAATAAGGTTTCTCTTACATCGAGCCTATAACTAGGCCCGTGACGGCTTGATGGCTCCGTTCGTCAAGGACGGGCCGCGGAGGGTGAGTTGATAATTACAACCATAATGGCTGAACATCGCTGATCTCGACTGCAGCTTGATATGAACAACATCCTGAATCGTACCTCGCTAGAGATCATTGGAATCAGCGGTATCGGGTATTCATTCGACCCGATGCTCCCCGGAAAAGAACCAGAAGACAAATATGCTGAGACTTTGAAAGAAATCCTGTACGCTGTCCCCCCTCTCCGAAACCAAGTGCTTATCGACGTGCAGCCCAACCACCTTCAAAATGGGGCTGCTCTTCCCACTTCTCCCTACTCTTTCGCGAATCGGTTCCGCGGGGTTCCGCCGCTTCATGATTAATATGATCCCGTCGAAAACACTGCATCAAACACGAGACCTGGTCGATATTATGGAACGTACCGCTCGCAAATTGATATTGGAGAAGAAAGAGGCGATAAATCGTGGGCAGGTCGACGTGAAGGACGATGCGAAGGATATCATGAGTCTTCTTCGTACGTTTTGCTTTTTGCAGCTGGAACTATATATATACCGAGTCTAAACAATTCTGTTTCAGTCAAGGGCAACTTGATGGCGGAGGAAGGGATGTTCCTTACGGACGACGAGCTTGTCGCACAAACAGGGTATATACCTTGCTCTTCGAATCAAACGCACGCAGCTCATGTCCGCACAGCATGATAATATCTGCGGCCACGGATACAACATCGTCCGGTTTGGATCGCATTTTCCACGTCCTCTCTCTCCATCCTGAGGTGCAAGAGAAAGTTCGATCTGAGATTTTGGAGTCCTCGGAGCACATGAGTTATGAAGACCTATGCGTACTGCCATATCTTGATGCCGTTGTCCGGGAGGTTTTGCGTCTGTGAGTTCTCTTGTCTCAACTCCCGGTATTATCGCCGAATTACAGCATCCAGATATCCTCCCGTCGCTCCGGTGATGCACCGCGAGTATGTTTGCTATTTCGTCTGATATCAAGCAGTCTTCATTAATTTCACAGGACCCTCGAGGACACGGTTCTCCCATTGAGTACTCCAATCCTTGGCGTCGACGGGAGCGAAATTCGCTCTATCCTCGTTCCGAAAGGCACTTGCATGTACGTCGCCATCGCCGCCGCGAACCACAATAAGGCGATCTGGGGTGATGACGCACTTGAATTCAAGCCAGAACGGTGGCAGAACGGCAATGCTGGGGCTGCAAGCGAGAAAATGTGCGGGATATACGGCAACATGATGTCCTTTATCGGCGGCGGACGGAGCTGCATGTACGTTATCCTCAATCGCAGATTCCTTCCCGCAACTTAACCCTTCGCCACATCCACAGCGGTTTCCAGTTCTCTCTCCTGGAGACTAGTGCGTATATCGATCAATCACAAGAATCAAGATGGCTGCTTGACTAAATCTATATGTGCAGAGGTTGTTCTATCCGTATTCCTACGTACTTTCAGATTCTCTGCGCCGGACCCAGCGGTCAAGTGGATACTTCCCGGCATTATCGCGGTGCCCAGCGTCAACGGGAAGGTTGATCTGCCGATTTTGGTGGAAAATGCAACTGATAATTGAGCACATGACAAATAAATGAATACCTTTTGTGGGACCAACTGCGTATCGAATAAACTTGTGTAGCCGGCAAGGAGATGTATGTGTATGTTATTTCCACTTGAAGGAACCCGTAAGAGCTTGTTTAAACTTGAGCTAGATAATGTCTTGAATTAATCTTCGGTTTGTGAGTTCGCGAAATGAATCTTGAGTGGAATGCTGCTGAATTCTATTGTGTGTGTAGTAATTTTACTGAACACATGCACCGCCGGTAGGCGCTGCGTCTATCTGCATCGGTGGAGGTGATAGTCTACTAATCGGAACGGCGTAGATCTAAAAACAAAGTGTACAGCAAGGAACGTCAGAATCAGCATCAGAGTCGGCGATGACATTCGATTCGAAGGTCCATTCAAATGGAGCGATTCGGATTTAGCATCTACAAGATCCACCTTCGCCGAATCCTAGCGCACGGGCTGTTTGGTTCGTCAGCAAAGCCTCAAATCAAGCTTGTCCTTCAAAGTACGTGCAGTGTGCACACCAGCCTATCATCCAGCCGTCGCATGGTGTCAGCGACGCTTCGCATATGACTGGTATTGGTTTCGATTTTATCCTCGTATACATATGGCACATATAGTGTGCAAAAAATGATCACTGGCATTTTCAGCTGAACGCAGGGTTTTTGCTTACAACTATTGTTTTTTTAACTTGGCTGACATCTTGCCTTCAGCACTTACAACGGTTGGGGTGGTCAGATACAACCTAGTTCAATGCCTTCTTACATCGAGTATGTTTACTGCAGGGTCTTGGACTTGGTCGAATTTTTATTGGAAGTGATGGAAATGATCACAACTCTGATGCAATCAAATTTGCCGAAACCCATAAACAGAAAGGACACTGTTTCTCAACTGTGCCTCACAGAAATATTCTGTGAACCTCCAAAATATCCAGACTAGCATAATGACAAGCCTATGGTCATGAAAATCCCAAGCAATACTCATTCTTCCAGATATAGAGGACCATTTGGAATGACTGACTGAAATTAGCTCCTTTTGCCCCAGAATACTCGCAGAAGCCTGAAAAAGTCACCAAGGAATGTGATTTCAGCATTTTAATCCAGACCCCTCCATCCGATATTATCTGGTAGGCGAGAAATGGGGCAATCGTCGGATTGTTTCGTTTGTCCAATCTGGAATGGAGCCGAACTGATGGGATCACATACCCGGCAATGATGTCCGGAGATGTCAGCTCAGCGGAAGATGTAAGCGGTAGAGGATGCAAGCAACATGGGAGCTGTCAGCAGAGATGTCTACTTGCAAGTCAGAAGTTCAACTTGGGATGTAAGTTGTCTTCGAAAACCCTGTAAAATCTGCTGAATTTTTGCACAGTATATCGCCCATATATACAACATGATGTACTTTGCGCAGGGCACACAAACCAACATTTTTGGAGATCAAGTGCAATCATTCCGTTTGAACGGCGGATTTTCCGGCGTTGACCGCCCGATACTCACGGCTATGGTAGACTGGTCTTCTCTGACTGCGATTTTTGTGCTCATGATGACACAGGAACAATTCATCCGTGGCGTCGTAGAGTACAGTGGATCGGTACGAATCGTTCGTCTGACAGACACATCTTTCATAACATGGCTTATCCCAGGTATTTCGGGGCTGTCTCTCGGTCAAGAATGGCACAGTTTTCAGCGGCGCCGGCGTTCCGCGAAACATGACACTCGTAGACACGGGACGATTCTACAGTCAGTTTGTTGGTTGGGCACCAAGTATATCCACCTTCTGGGTGCTGATTCCTGGGGCCCTCATTGCTATCGGAACGGTTTATATTGTGCTCCGAAGCATAGCGCACCATGGAGGCAATCCAAGGACGGAGCAGGCGTTTGACATCACCAATCCAATGCATGTCATTTCTGGCTCTGCCGCTGGTGGGATCAGTGGTGTATTCGGTGGATCCAAAGAGGAAGACATCAATGCAGTGAAGGATGTCAATGTTGTTCTCGGGACGGTGGAAGGATTCCAGGGGCTAGCTCTCAAGCGCCGTCACGCTAAGTGAGAGATGTGGACTGTGTTGCCTGAGGTTGAAGCAGGGTTCCGCGTAGCGTTATCCAATTATATGACATGGCCATTAATAAAAAATGTTCGTTAAGGACAACTTGTGTCAAGAAACATGTATATTTTGGCGATTTGGTAGGGAAAAAGGATTTCGAGATGCAGTAGAGCGCGTTTGAACAGATAACCGACGTCGTATTTGTGAGAGAGGGTCAAAATGGAAACTTGTTATAATCGTTCGAAAACTTTTCGTCGTCGACGACGACGAAAAGTCGATGTCGTTGATTCTTTCCTCTTACTTTAGTTAACTATGGAGCTGTTTCCAGAATTCCATCTCATGGGAGGCAGTTTAATGGTCATCACAAAGGAATCTCAAAGCAGCGTCGAGTAAACTTCAAGATTTGCAACTGATACAAAATGGTTTCGATCTGGGGCCGATCTTTGAGTTACAAGTTCATTTCTGTTTCCGCCCATTCACCCTACTCGCTTGATGTGCAAATCAGACTCGGCTTCTAGTTTTGTCACCTCATCTGGCAAATAATCTGATCTGGCAAATAATCTAAAATGCGCGGGATCAATCGGCGGTGGCCATGGAAAATATCATGCGTGTGCCTTCAATAAGTGAAATTAAGTGATGTCTGCTGCAGACAATGCCTGTCTATTCATTGCTCTCGTCTCTCTCCAGTAACCCCCTTGCTCTGCAGTAACTATGATTCACAGCGACATTTGTTACTTGGAAACACCGGTGAGTAGTCCCGCAGGATCTTAAGCATTTGATGTCTAACGTTTCTATTCCTAGCATGGGCATCATTTCATCTGAGCCGGAGGGGCGAATAAACCAGTTTTCCCCCACCGCTTGGGTTGAAGCGGAAATTTCGATAAGCAAGCTGCAAGGTTCACCGAACATGTGTTGAATTCACATCTGCAGAATACAGGTCCATTTCGAGTGTAGTTCTTCCGATTTTCGGCCTATTTCTCAGGAGGAGGAGGAGGAGGAGGAGGTTGTATTACCGCTGTGGTCCCATTGAGGAACATGCGGCTACCGTACCTACATACATGCCTCTACTGTATGCTACGGTCATTTACCCCTGGTGTCGATACGATAAGTCATTGTAGAACCTTCTCACAACACAGCTGATAGTAAAAAGGAATCATCTCATCAAACAAATGCCAATGGTTAAATTCGGACCCGCATGTGCTACTGGGCATTCCAAAAGGCATCGGGTGGATTTATAGAGACAGAATTGCCGTCATCAAGTTTGGTTGACTGTCAATTTTATCCCTGCCAGAGAATGGACTTCTGCATATTTGAGTCCTGTATCAACATACACTCCCGACTCGGAGGTCAGGTTGCCATCGGGAAAAGATGTTAATATTTACTCTGGGTATAGAGGCCATATAATGGAAATTTACGACTTGAGTAATATATTCTCGTGCTCTTGTTCAGCTTCGCTTCGACCAGGCGTACCGGAAACGAACTGGCAACTTCGCCGACGGTAAAGGAACGTAGATCGTTGATCGTTGATCAATGTCGACATTGGTGGCCGAGCGGCGAGGGGCGGAAGCGAGACAGGGCTCGTCTTAGACCGACCCCTGTGCCGATCCGCAGTAAAGGGGCAGCAGCCACGTCGTCTCGTCGCTGTCCGAGACGCCCCGACTATCGCGACTGTGCCCATCCACACTCGGAGCAACACCGGGATAAGACGAGGGTGTGCTGGTGACCGATGCATATATGACGGTTCCCGATATCGCATGATTACAGTAGCCAGCAAGCGGCAACTGTATCATAAACGACTAATCTGCTTGCTTTTTCCTGTCCTACAGGTGAGTGGTGTACCGCCAATTTTATTTGAGTCTTTCACAATATTTCCCTGTCCGCCCGGGCGGCCCGGCCAATGATCAGCTGCTTCCGTAATCCTTTCTTTCCTTTCACCACCATGGCTCTCGGCAGAAATTACATCGACACTGTTGCAACCGAGCTCTGGTCGAACTGCTGGCAATACTGTGACCATATAACACTCAAACGTCTCTCCTTGTCCTGCAGATACTTCCGAACGACGTGCCAACCACTCCTCTTCCAGGAGCAGCGTGTCAGCGTTCCGGGGGTGGACGCTACCAATTGGATACAATCTACCTGGGATATTCACAATACCACCCTTCGACTCAGAAGGCTTGCAGCTAGCGATCTTGCTGCTGCAGTCCGTGTTTTTGTTTGGACCGGCAATTCGAGGCTGGATAGGGATCTCAGCGTCGAATTCCCTCGCATCACGCACATTAATGTCCTTTGCGAGACATTGGGGCGGCTTGTCGCCACTTTTGCCTCCACGATTGGTGCTTATCGGCAACTTCGAGTCCTGCACATCGCCGAACTGACCGTTGATGAGGGCATACGGGCTGCTTTGGTCACCTTGCCGTTACTCGATAATCTCACTGTCCACCAGTGCAGTATCCCTTGTCGCACAGGAACACTCGTGCCCGTTCGAAAGTTCCGCTTCTTTGGGATGAATTCATTGTCCAACAAGGACATTGAAATCGTTGCACCCAACCGTCTGGAAGACCTATTTCTCACCGCCATCGGAGCAGAGCAGGGGATTGATCTACTATCTGCGCTCACCCGCCAGCTCCTTCCATGCCTCGTTAAACTCACCATCGTCTTATCCGACGAAGCCAGCAATATTTTTTTCCGGTTCTTGAACGCCTGCCCTACCCTGGAATCACTAAACATCCAGACAATGTATCTTCCATTGACGATTTTTCCCCTCACGCTGCCTCCAACTACGATCCCGATACTCAATTCCTTCGAAGGACCAGACATCAGCGCTGGCCTCTTCGCGCGCGAACGCCCTGTCACGAGGGTCAGTCTGCACAGCCGCACCATGGGGAAGACGGCAGCAGAACTGATACCCATAATTCGCGACGTGGCGCGGGGATCCGTACCGCTGCGCTCCCTCGCCATATCGGGCAGCATTTTCTCGGAAGAATTGCCAAAGCTGTTCGCCGCCGTCAGGACGCTCTTCCCAGGACTCCAATCGCTGTCTATCCGCCTTCATCCAACCGGCGAATCGTCGGTGGAATCATCCCTGACATCCCTCAGCACGTTCTCCGGCGATGATGGCGCCGCCGCGCATGATGGGGAGGACAACGCCATCGACGACCGCATCGTGGAGCTTTGGGATGGGTCCCCGCCGCCGCGCGAGCAAGATTATGAGAATATTGAACTCATAGAAGCTGACATTATGTCTGATGACGGGGTGGAAAACCCTCCGCCTAACGTGCCGATAATAGAGCTCCCAGGGCACATGTACCGTACGTTTCATGGGCTGCAGTGTTTATCTTCATAAGCTGACAATTCGCAGTCTCCGCCGGCGCATCCTATCCTCCGGTATTTGACGATGTGCCTGTCACGGATAGCACAAGTGCTATGACGGTACGTAGTCCGCCCCATTCTGTCAGTGCCCCTCCGTATTAAAGACCCAAATAGGTTGTAATGGACATGATATACACTGAGCACATCGAGCTCCCGCCCCTGCTCGAGGTGTTGCGTTTTGGGCAAGAGGAGGATGGGTTCCCTCTCTCAGAACAGCACCGTGCGGTGCTGGCGTTGGAACAGCTGCTACCGTGCGTGAAAGAGGTTGCGCTCGACGGCATCTCGTGGGTGCGCATGCTGCATGTGTGGGTGACAGAGAGCCGGGAGGTCGATCGGTACTCAAAGTTTAACCACGTCCCAGCCCGCGTCATCTCGCAGCTTTGGAACGCAGATGGGACCATGCGATCCTAATTTCCCGCAAGTGTATGCTGTATTTCCTGAATTCTACTTTTCAACGCAGATACAACTGAATGTTTATTTCTAACCTCCAAAATTCAGGTTAAGTGGTTTCACTGTGTTTATCAGTATATGTATATTCGCTCTTTCGTTCCTGTTCCGTTTCCATTGAAGCCGCTGATCCGTTGTAGCGTTCGCATGGGGCTGTGAATGTGGGCGCTTGAAAGAAGTGCATCCTAACAGCTCTTGTCCACAACACTCATGTCGCTCATGCCCGACCTGGAGAAGAATCCCCCACCAACTGCCACAGTACCTAACGGTTAGCCTCTACCTCAACTGTGTTTCAACTGGATCTCACGCGATCGCACTGCAGACAGTCACGACAGTGACGAGGCAGTCAGCGCCAAAATCTGGTCAATCTACATCGGTGAAGCGGAAAAATATGACAAGGCACTCGTGGAGAGCTGGCGAAGCAATATGGATGCGATTCTCATATTTGTGCGTTGCTGACCCGACCCATTCCGCTGGATCGCTGAAAGGAAGAAAGGCGGGATTATATTCCGCAAGCTTAACAGCATTTATCATCGAGAGCTACAAGACACTGTCCCCCGATTCTGGGGATCTCACCGTACAGCTCTTGACTCGGCTTTCACTTCAACTTCAGCCACAATTCAATAGCACGACATCTACCCCTGATTTACCCTCGACATTTACCGCTCCTACCACAGCTCTTGTGTGCAACACGCTCTGGTTCATCAGTCTGTGCCTCAGCCTTTCCTGCGCGCTCATTGCGACCCTCGTCGAGCAGTGGTCGCGGGACTTCATCCAGCGAACTGAGATGCGCTCTTCACCGATCCTCCGTGCCCGCATCTTTTCCTACCTATACTATGGCCTCAAGCGATTTAATATGCACCTGGTGGTGGAGGCCATTCCTTTGCTCCTGCACACCTCACTCTTTCTATTTTTTGCCGGTCTCCTCGCCTTCCTCTCGCCGGTCAACAAAGCTATTATGGCAATTTCGGCTGCGACACTAGCAATTATGATGCTCGTCTATGCATACTTCACTCTGCTGCCATTATATTGGTCAGACTGCCCCTATCGTACTCCGATATCCGGTGCACTGTGGCGTCTACAGATCTTCGTCCGCGGACTTGTGCGACGACCCGATTCGCCTCCAGAAAAGGGCATGGTCGACACTGTATTCTCTGAGGCAACTCGGCCTTCCGCTGACCGGGATCATCGGGATAGCCGAGCTCTCAGTTGGACATTGAGGTCCCTCAATGATGATGATGAGCTCGAGCCATTCCTAGAGGCGATCCCCGATCTCCTCTACGATTCCCGAGGTCGGCGATTTCGGTACGATGAAAACATACGGGCGGTCTGTCGTTCGGATGGCAACCTAGCGCAACGCATGGAAATGTTTCTCCTTGGCTGCAGAAACGAACTGCTGCCACTGCAACTGCGACAGCTGCGGCAGATGAAATGTCTTAAGGCCCTGTGGTGCATCGCTTCGATCTGTCGCCCAGATCGGTCCCACAACCAACCATTACACTCTTTCAATATTAACATCCTGGAGACAACACTACCATCGGAGAACACCATGGAATATGATACGGTGCATCTTATCCCCTCTGTGACAGCACTGCTCAGATGGTCCAAGTACTGTGAATACGTCGGTCGCGTATATGAGATCAGGCAAAACCTGTCCACATCGTTGCAGGCACTCCATGCGCGAAGAATCCCGCACCTTGGTGCTATATGCAGTCGTTTACAGGATATGCGACACCTTCTGGACGGCTTTCTTCCGGAAGACTCCCTGGAACACTGCATCTTAAACCGTTTGATGCAAGAAGCACCAGCAGGAAAAGATCCGCAGATTATTCAGTCGTGGATTGATGACACTTCCAAGTGCATCCTGTTTGAATCAGAGGACTTTCTTCACCTCATTCGGGCAAAGTACCTCCTCCAAGTCGTCGGCTTGACTCACCTTCCTAAGCGATTCGACGATACCTGGGCGACCTTGGATTTTCCAAGCAGAGCACCTTCCCCTCAGACATCGTCAAGGATTGCAGGGATATACGAAAGGATCGCCGAGATGAGAGTATGCAGAAAAAACGGATTGCTAAGACTGTTAATCAAAAGTTGGAGCCGTCCTGAGTGGACTCCGGATCATGCGCTGGGGCGATGCCTGGTCCATTTCATCTGCTCCCAGTATAGCAACACCCACGAGACGATCAACTACGTCCCCGACGGGACGATCATGGACGTCCCTCTCGATTCAACACTGATTTGGGTCCAGATTGCCGAATATGTGGCCAGCGGAAACCACGAGGAGCACGATCTGGAAGCGCTACACTGGGCATCTAGGACATTCCGTCGTGTTGGTGTACCGGGGAACAACACTCAAGGTCTCTTAAACGCCCTCTGTAAACTGGAAACTCTCCGCAGTGCGGTCCCCACCGTACTTGGTTGCATTGCACTCGTACGACGGAAGATCATTCATGAGCTCGAAGTGGAAACTCCTGTTACTCTGGATGGAATTCAGGGGCTTCATTGCCATTTGGAGAATCTTGGATACATTGGTACCTCAGTCAACGCGGCATCACGGAACATTGTTCCTTCATGCGAAGAACTGTCGCGTATGTTGCAGGAAGCCCGAATCACTCTGTTGGCGGACTTCTTGAAGAAATGTTCCTCGCTGATAAAGCAGCCTTGTCCGCAAATCTCGCTCTAGCCCTTGAAGATGTGCCGCTGAGTAGCCCGATTGATGAAGGCTTACAGATCCAACTGGCAGACTATGTTTACAAATGCATTGACAGGATTGGCCGGCGTTCACCCCATGCCCCCAGTCTGCTAGAGATAACTCCTCTATGTAATCAATTCCTGACAAGCCAGCATGCACGAGAAATCTTTTGCAGCTGCGGTAAGTTGATCAACGCGTCCTTTGCCATCCCTTTCTGACAGTCAGTTAGACCCAGATCCAATATGGGGTCAAGATGCACCATGGGGTGAGTCAACAGTCGACGACTATCCCTGCGTAAGCGATTGGGCACGGGAGTAGACTGAATTTAATATTTTGAGTGCAACTCTCTCTACTCAATCCGATTTTTTTCATGTTTGGGGCTCATCTGCTCTCCAAAACGATAAAGTATATTTTCATGTTGGCAGGAAGCAGAGTGCTCAGATACGACGATGGCAGACGGTGATTGTGGTTCTCCCATACAGTGCGCACAACGCGCAGAAGTGTGGCCCTAGATTTCAGCGGTAAGACAATGTAGTGCACTTGGCCTCGCAAGGTCCGATTAAATATCCTCGCCGGCGCCGCTTTGATTTGTCCACGCCCTCTCCTCGGAACGAAGTCCCTGCATGAGCGGAAGCAGCGTCCTTACTTGCCCCCAAGCCTTCGCATTCCCATCCCCCTCGTCCTCGTCGTCACTGTCGTCGGTATCAATCTCCGAAATGAAGAAACTCACGGTTCGCAATCTTGGGAACAGCCCCGAAAGATACCCCGCGACCGAGGCGGCATCAGGTTCAGAGGCCGGTGATCTCCCGACGTCCAGATGTATCAGCTTTTGTTGGATCGGTCGGACGTGAGGCGTTCCGATGGGCAGTGGTGTTGGAACCAAGGTCGCATCGAGCGTCAGAGACAGATAGATGAGGTCGGGACAATGCTGTGCGAAGGCACGAAGCGCGACGAGAGGAATGCCAGAGGCGTGATCCTGGACCCCTGTGTCGGGTTTCAGCCCGCAGAACTGGAGCCGCGGCCAGGCCTGTGCAAGCTCCATGGTCGCCGCATTGTCGAGCTCGAATCCCACGGGGGATTGGAGGGATAGGTTGGTGAGATTTGCGAAGCAGTAGAGAGTGCGGAGAGTGGTAGTGGAAACCACGTAGGTCTCCGCGTCGTCCCTTGGCCCAAAATATGTTGGGGAGTTTTCAACGAGTAATAACTCCAGGGCGGATGGGGTGCAATTTGTGGCGAGCGCGGTATAGAGAGTGGCTGTCTGGGCCGCTGTAGATGGAGTCCTAATGTCGATTTCGAGGATCGTCAAAGAACAGCCATATGTCAGTGCAATGTACGCTGCCGCTATCTCGGTGGTCGTCTCTGTGAATCGCAGTGTTCTGAGCGCGGGGAAAGGCCCAATTGTATCGTCACAGGCCATGATTTGACCCGCGGGGACCGCTAGGCCAGTAGTGAGCGATTTCAGAGTCGCCAGTTGGCCCAGATGGCGAAAGGCGGCGGCGTCCACAATATCCAGGGTGAGATACTCGATGTGGGTCAGCCCACGAGCAAACAGGGACACACTCTGTAGTTGACGATAGGTAGGAGTGCGGATGAAGTTGATTTTAACCCTAACGTCCCGCAGCGTAGGATATCTTTGTGTCAGCACCGGCAGAACAGATAAATCCGAGACACCCTCTCCGAGATCGAGAACGATTGTGTGGATCTTTGGGCCGAGTAGGAGTCGAATGTGCGGAAGAAGGATCGAGTGGCGCAAGCAGCGAATCGTGTCCAGATTGGCAAACAGGTATGTGCCGGGAAGAAAAAGACCGAGTATGTCCAGAACTCGGAAGTCGTTGGTGGTTACTACGAACTGTCTCATCCGGGGAGTGTATATCGAAGGTCGCTCCCAGTCGGAGGGGGTTATTGGACGAATGAGGTGCTGTTTGAAAGGCAACATTCATTGAATATGCTGATGAAATAAGGGGCTGTGTCCACTCACAAATCCGTGCACGGGAATCAGCGGCTCCTCCCATATACCTGATGGCATGCAGTCAATGAAATGCTGCAGCCCGTATTGCCTGCTCCACATAATGTCCAAGGATGGACCGAGGAACAGTTTACAAGTTCTTCCGAAGGCGTAAAGGCTGGGAAGACTGCCATGCAGATACATGGGGTCAAATGACTCTGGATATTGGAAAATATGCGCGCATATCATTGCAACGAGCTCCGGGATACGCAGAGCGCGGTGCATAGTTGTCCTGAAAAGACAAGTCAACAGTGTCACTGACCCATTAGTACCGTGGATTACATGGACAGGTTTGAATCGCAGACTGTGGTACTCGGTGGCAACTTTGAAGCTGGTGGCAAGAGACAAAAGGCAAAATGATGGGATTGATGATTGTGACCGTGAGTCGTGACAGCGCCGGTTTCGGCATCTATGGTTCAAGTAAGTCGAAACTGGTCAATTCCGAGGATATGGCCCTGCCGGGCGGCGCCTGGATACACCGCTTTACAGGACTGTATGTATATCCTCAACTGGTAACCTATCTAAGCCATCCAGACCTAGATGGTTCAGTATTTATTATAAACAGTTATCAAACAGTTATCATTAAAGTGAGCCTGAGTCTGAGTTGTGTGCCCGCTTCCAGATCAACAAAAAAAAACTGCTCCTGCACGGTGTCAAAACCTGAAAGACTTTGTTTGATCTTAGAAGAGCACTTCAAAAAAGGAGTCCAAGGACCATCCCGCTGGGAAGCACCAAACCACACTCCTCGCGTGTATTGTCGCAACTGTGGACATTTTGTGCCGTCTGTGGTTGAAAGTCAGTACATAGATTTGATTGGATTGATTGTTTCGTTAGAAGTTGCAGGCACTGTAGTATCCGGCTGTGGGGTCCTTAATTTCAGTGTTGCATGAACATATTTGTTTTGGAACAGTGTACTCCGACAGCGGCAGGGTCGGGTTGATTTGAGGGATGACAGAAAATGAACCTCTCCTCCTAGTTGCCATCATTGCAAATCTGATGCACTTCATATTTTTTTCGGCCTAGTACGGGTTTTCCCTGGCCGTGGGTTTCTCCTTGAGCAGGTTCCTCCCCCTGGAAAACGACGAACACGAGAGGTCCCCTGGGGACTTAGGAGGAAAGCTGACAGAAAGTGTGGAGCATTTCTTCTGGTCGGTTTTGATTATGTGAAGCACCAGTTTTTTTCTAGGGCTGCCCACCATCCTGTAAATGGGGACAGCCATCATTTTCAAACACTGAGACGGGTGCGGCCCGTCACAAAAGCAGCCATACTTTCGGTTTTCAGCCACTCGAGATGGGATGGGATGGCAAAAAGACAGCTGTCAACCGTAAATTTACGGGATGGTGTTGGCTGCATCAAATGCAAACCTGGAGGTGCAATGAGGAGGAAATGTGCTTACAAGACTTACTACAGGTGCATTGGCATGTAAAGGTTGTGTATCATTCCACTGATTTTCACAAAATAAGGAAAGGTTGAAAACTAGTATTCAACTTCACATGAATGTTTGCAACTCACTGGACGGTTAACAGACTCTGGATGGCTGTTGACGTCAATATTCAAGCACATATCATCAGCCTACGGTTGAAAATCCTATTTTGTGAGCAATTTGTACTGAATTCATTCAATTTTTGGATGCAGTGACTCGAAGATTTTGGCAAACCCGTTAATGGCCGGCAACGGCTGCCTTTTGATGGGACGGACAGCAAGATTGCCATCCTGCACGCGTCCCATTTTTTTCTTCAGCTGATGCCTCGACGGGTCGGGACGGGACGGCATGCCGTTGAAGGCATCCATCACAGGGGGGGCAGCCCTAGTTTTTTCACCGAAATCACTTCAATTCACCACTTGCTAATAAGCTCTACTGCAGGCTTGTTTCTTGGGGTCCTTCGGAAGAGAATGGCATACCCATGTAGGCTTCTCAATACTGGTACTGGGGAGATTTTTTGAAAACACTCGGTCAGAGTTGTAGTACAGTGACCCAGCGAGTGCCTATGATAGTTTACCTCTGCTTCCTTCCGGATCTCGGCGATGATCGGATCAAACCCACAGAAAGATCAGAACCTGAACAACGTATTGATTGTGCATCGGAGTTTCAAAGGCATAGGGTGAAGGACTGATTACAACAGCAGGAATCACGGGAATTGCCCGACTGGAACCCGTATGCAGCAACTCAAAACCGAACGAAGGTTTTTTTTCACCTACTATAAAAGGCGATATTTTCCTTTTTTGGACGGAGCTCCGTGGATGTCGATTCTGAAGACCCGGAATACTTCGTATCCAGGCATTCAATTGTCTACGGCATCTTAATCCATTCTTCCCCACAATTCATCGAAATGCCCGATTTTCCTTTCTTTCAGTCTCACATATGGGTCGGTTGAACGGTAAGTTTGGTTCTGGCGATCCGGGTTCCTCGTCATGTTGATCCAGTAACTATCTCATTTTGTGTTGAATGGAGACCAAACATTCCCGTCTTGAATGGTAATATCTATTGATTTGAATGCACTGAATCCTGTTCTCACCGCATTCGGCTGAATTCGAGCAAGTTGCTCAATTTTAATCGCCCAGTAAAGCTTCAACCTTGCTTGCGATTGTAACACCAGGTTGAATTTATTTTTCATAAGAATCACAGTTACTTCGTGCTCATCCAATTTTCTATCCCCTTCGCGTCCATTGGTCCATGTTTGAACGTTGAACATTCAACCTCTGGAAAGACCAAATAGACCTCAAGGCCTAGAACCAATTTGATGCATTGCCTTGGCACTGCCACGGCTGCCGTTTTCGCCTTCTACCGCCATGACACCGCCAATCCTGCCACAGGAACTGCTCGAAGGCATAATTTCTGAGGTGGATGATTTCGATTCCCTCAAGGCCTGTTCTCTGGCAGCCTCCAGGCTCACCGAACGCAGCCAACGCATCCTCCTCCGCTCTCTGACGCTCAGTGGCTGGTCGAATCCCCCGAACTACATCGCAGCGTGGAATTTACTGGAGGAGTCACCACATATTGCTCCGTATATTACACATCTGAAGATCTTGCCGAGGGAACTCTTTGCTGACTTCGAGAGTCTGGAGCGCGTTCTCGCAAAACTGGCGCATGTGCAGCACTGTGATCTCGACGGGCGCCACCGGACGTTTCGCTGGAGGAACGTAACTCCGCGGTTAATCTCGACCTTTATCGACTTTTTTGCGCGCCAACCGCTGCGTCATCTGCGCCTGACGCGTATGGAGGGAATATCGCACACGATATTCCTTGGTGCCGCGCCATCGCTGTGTTTCTTTGTTGTATCCGTGGCCAACGCCGAGGATGTCATTGTGGACCACCCACCGTTTGAAACTACTCTCAACCAGCTTGTTGTCGATGTAGGATCGGACGATATTCCCCATCTGCTGACTCGCCCGCAGCTGGTCCCTTACACAGTTTCTCTGGGACGATTATCCATCGATCCCGTGCCTTCCCGTAATTTCGTCCGCTTCTCATACCCTCTCGCACCTCCAATTAACGGGAGCAAGTATGTCTGCCCATGCTTGTTCGTTTTTATTCCACCAGTACTAACAACTCACATAGACGTCGTCCCCTCCTCCGCCCTCCTCCTCCGCCCTCCCCAACCTACGCACCGCCGAATTCGTCATCCACGCCTTCCACCAGGACCCCATTCCCTGGATGCTCACCACCACCTCCGCCTGCATCCTCGCGCCTCACGCGAGCCCCGCCCTCGTCGAGGTCGTCTTCACCTATCTCGCCGTCGTCTGGCAGCACGAGCGCCCGCCGGAACTCGACCCCATGGCGCTTCCAACACTAGATGCCGCACTCGTCGGCCATCCCGCGGCACCGCGCATCCTCTGGCGGCGCTTTAATAGCAACATGGACAACGGCATGGGGCAGTCGGTAGCGTTCATGAAGCTCCTGCAGGGGGGACTACCGAGGACACGAGAGGCAGGACGCCTCATGTTTGAGGAATCGGAGCGGATGCATGATCATCGAAGGTTTGATTTATCGATGCGGAGATGAGGGCCGGTTTGACACTGTGGCGGTGAGCGTTGCATTTGTATGTTGGGTTGGGTTCTGACTTGAGATCGTGGGTATACAGGCATCATCTCTGACAGCATTGAAGCAAAGGAAAATTGCTTCAGCGAGACTCCAATAGAAGTATTACACCCGGCTCATCCAACAAAATATTCACCCAATCCCTCGCAGGATCGCACTCGAATTCATCGAATTCTAGAAACCGGCGGATCGAACTCTTGTGTTCGTATCGGGACGCTTGGACATTGTTTCTACCCACCTGAAGTTAGACATACAGCTCTGCTGCCGCTGTGAGCACAGTCGCGATCATCATCCGCGCTTTCACTCGGTCCAAGCGCCTGCACCTCACTCAGATCCCCCGGAATGGTCTCAATTGCATAAGTCCACTAATATGCAGCTGTCCCATCGCTAATATCAAAAGCACGATGATCATGCGCGCTTTTATTAGCTCCTTTTTGTGGTTGGAGTCGCATCGCAGCTTGCTGCCTATGTCAGCGGCTGCAATCATTACATGTCAGTCTTCCATTTCCACCTGCAGCCAGACATGCTGCGGTCAGTTTTCCTCCCGCATAGAACTCGTACATTATGCCAAAGGGTAGATATCTTCCCGCACACGCGCCTTCTCCCGTCCGGCGTAGATCATACATCAAGCATAATTAGGCAAGATTCCATTTCGCTCACGGCACGAATAATTTTTGGATCCAAATATTAGCGATGTTGTATAAAGCAGGCACCACCGGCGCTGCAACCTTCCAACCAATTCGTTTTCTCACCTGCTCGCAACCTCGTCTCTTACTCTCAGAACCTCGTAATAGCTCATATATCCTCCGGCGGCCGCCACGCACACACATCTCACATCCAAAAATGCGTTTCCTTACTCCCATCTTCGCGTTGGCGATCGTTTTTGACCTCCTCTCGTTTCCCCTGGTCATTCTTCCCGTCAGCACCGCCGTTGTGGTGGGGGAGCGCAACTGTCTTCGCGAGACCTGCAAAAAGATCGATGGCGAGGAGGTTTGTCTTCCTTGCTGGTGCGTTGTTCGCCTTTTAGCAACTTGCCCACCCGGGACTGAAGAGCAGTCTACCTACAGAGCTGATTGACCCGCCGCCTGGGGTGAAATTGGACATTGGGACTTGAACAGGGGAAATGATAATGCGATGACAGCTGTGGGTGCAAGAGCGGGTGTGAGCACGAAGGCTCAGTTTTTGCGTGAAGGTCGGCTGATTGTGGAATTTGAGACGATTCTAAGTACTCCCCTTGAAAGTATAGATCTTTTCCTCAAAAATCAAGAACCTATTTCGATGATGACCACCGCCGGCTACATTATGAGGTACAAGACAGTGTCGATAGCCACAAGGTATCCGCATTCTAGGCGTAGTCGTCGTTCTCTCAATGTCAGAGCGGTCCGAGGTTGAGCCGATTTTGTGCTTTTCTTTGCGTTGGTATTAAGATGAGAATGAAACTGATCATATGCGCTAATGCAAAAAGGCGGTGTGGAAGGACAGATGCGTTTGATTTAACTGTAATTCGAGGGAACAAAACGTATTGATAACTAAAATTCGCGTGAAAAAATGGATTGAACTGACGTTTTGATTTACACGACGAGGTTCGCAGTTCCTTCCAACCACATCGCGTCTTGAATATACTGGCCGTTTCTCAAGATGGAATCTTCGACTGAGTAATTCTGCTCCAGAGCGAAAACCATAAGACATCATTATGTGCCGCATTAATCCGACCGACCTCTCCTTTTGCGCGCCATTCTGTCACGGATAATCGCATCCGCCTTGATCCAGTGATCATCACCAGTCATCGCAGTTGCCTCCCAGCTAAGGAGCTTCCCGGCCAAGCACAGCTGAACGAAGCGGTGGTCGTGCACGAAAGCCGCGGAAAGCGGTTCGTCGACCTGGTCTGGCGCGAACTCAACCACGACGAGCACGGAGAGGTGCGGACATGCCGTTAGCGCGCCGGTAAACATCGGGAAGGAGCCGGTCTCGATGAATGCCAGGTGTGTGAGGCACGGGAGGGCGGCGAGCCCAGCCCAAGGGGCCCAGTCTGTTGTGCGGAAGTCAGAGTCGACCATTTCCAGATGCGTGAGCCGCGAAAAGAGCACGTGGGTGAAATCTATGGGAGCTGGATGGAACAGAGGGCTGAGTCTGCAGGCTAGACGTCGCGGAGTTATTGCCGCGAGCAGAGGAAGAACGGCAAAGGCAGGATCGAGACTGTAGCAGTGGCAGAGGGAGATGATTAGGACACCAGTGCATTTTTTAAGTATCAGCTCGAGTTCATGGTCTGCGAGACCGGTACAGCACAAGTGGCGAACATGTTTGTGGAAGAAACTCGGTGGTCGGGAGCTCAGCATTTGCAATGCTTTTTTCGGTGCTATGATAGGAGGACTCGCTTCTGTGATACTGGCGCTGTACGTAACATCTTGAGCAAAAATCAGGGCCCGGTAGAGGATAGGCTCCAGCCTTCATTCTAATCAATCTCCACAAAAATGATAAGCCAGTTTTTTCGTACCAGATGTCGACTAGCAGGAGATGGAAGATACGAGACGGAAACGCGGATGCGGTGATTTCAAAGATTTCCTGTTGTAGCTCCACTGGAAGTCGACAATCCAGCTCGTCGTGGTTCGTCGACATGATGGTCAGGAGCAAACCTGGAGTTGTGGTGTATTGTTTTCCATGGTCCCTGACAAGCATACAACACTTCTTGGTCACAGCCACCAGCCTCACCCATCTTTTTGCTTTTTTCCTCTTTCCACCACCAGACGAACCGGCAATTCCGAGCTCGTTCACCTAGTCCATTTATCTTCCACGGCAATTATACCATTAACATTGTCTGCACAGCCAACATGCACCGTGCTTTGCGAATCCCGGAGCTCGTCGCAATGATATGCGGGCATATTTTTCAGTACCCGTTATCCTTCGTCCCACCGCACCTACATCAAGATATCCCGACTCTTTACGCGTTCGCAAGAACATGCAAACTTTTCTCCAGTCCCTCCCTAGACATACTGTGGAGCAGGCAATACGGGCTCCAGAATTTCATCAAATGCATGCCATCAGGCGTATGGGAAGAACCGCTGGACCTTACGCACGGATTTGTGAGCATAACCTACATTCCACTTGCATGTTCGTGAACGTTTTCTTTGAAACAGCACCTCGTTCGTCCAATAGTCGCCTCAGACTGGGAGCGACCTTCGATATACGCTCCCCGCCTGAGACAAATCGTAGTCACTTTCAACGACTTTCGACTTCTGGATATACTCGGCCTTTTTCTTCCCTGCGAATACTTGTTCGCCAATCTAGATACGATTCGCTGCGTGCGCCAAAAATCGCTTCTTCCGCACATCCGCCTCCTGCTCGGTCCAAAAATCCACACAGTCATGCTTGATCTTGTGGAGGCTGCCTTGGATCTATCCCTTCTACCGGTCCTTAGCCAGAGGTATCCTGCCCTGCGGGACGTCACGTTTAAAATTAACCTTGGACTCCGCGTTCCCACCGATCTTCAGCTGCAGAGTATATCCCTCTTCGCACGCCGGTTGACGCATATCGAGGCTCTCACATTAGATAGCGTGGACCCCGCTGCCTTCCGCTATCTGGGCCAATTGTCAACTCTGAAATCGCTCACCACTGGCCTCGCACAGCCCCAGGGCCAAATGACGGCGGCCTACGACGACTTTCCTCGCTTCCCTGCGCTCAGAGTGCTGAAATTCAGGGAGACGACCACCCAGATAGCGGCATCGTATATTGGCCTGATGTCCCAATGTACCTTAACAACCGTCGACATCGAAATCAAGGCCCCCTCCACGGCAGAGCAGAGCGCGACTCTGTATTCCGCACTCACCGCCATCTGCATCCCCTCCGCCGTGCATTCGTTCTTCATCAAAAACTCCGTCTCGTATTCCCGGCGCATGGACGACGGCGACACGTACGTGGTGCCGAGCACCGCGCTCCAAACGCTTTCCTGCTTCGCAAATCTCACCACCCTGGCCCTCCAATCCCCGATGGGATTCGACCTCAACGACGCGCTGATCGCTGAGCTGGCGCAGACATGGCCACGGCTTCAGTTCTGCATGCTGCTGGCCGACGCGGGTGCGCAGTACCGCCCTTGGGGCATCACGCTCGTTGCGCTTCGTGCCTTCGCACAGCACTGCCCCGACCTCGGATACCTGGGCCTGACGTTCGATGCGACAGTGATTCCGCCGCGACTATCTACAGGATCGCCGCACATCCGACCGATCCAGGAAGGGCTACTGCACCTGGACGTCACGGCATCGCCTGCCTCTGATGCAGCCTCCGTCGCGGGATATCTTTCCGGGCTGTTCCCGCGGTTGTGGAATGTGGCGTACCGGAGTTCAGACAATGATAGCGACGATAGTGACGACGAGGATGAGGGACATGCGAATGCGAAGATTTGGGCGCAGGTCAACACGCTGCTTCCGCTCATGCAGGGGCTGCGTGAAGAGGAGAAGGCCTGGGCGAATCAAAGCAGTGGCCCTGAGGAGGCGTAACAGGGATCTTTGAGAGAAAATTGTCGATCTCTCTTTTTCTTATTGTGTTGTTGTTGATCCCCTTCCTCTTGATTGCATATTTCTTTGGTGGAGTACTCGAGCTGACCGAAGTGATTTACAGGTGAAGGAGGTCATCGAATAATTTCACAATCAGGACAACAGCGAGAAGATTTGATTTCCAATTAGGATGCGGCTTTCTGTACCGATTTCGTTCGGGCTTCAACGTTGCAAGCTTCAAGGCGACCCAGCTCGGAATGCGACGCAAATTTACTGTGAAGTCGACTCTGCATAGCCTGTCCATCATTCCCATCCCGCACTAGGAATGCCGTCATCCATTGTGCCTCCGTGTTTCTTCCGAGGTCGATTTTTTTTTCTTCTCAAGTTAAAAATATGGCTCTATATTGAACACCGAATATTTAGCAACTAAATCTTCCTATGATGGATTGGTGCCTTCCATCCGGGTCCGAATCGGAGTATCTGCTCGGCCAGGCACAACGGCATTAACACGGCTTTCGCTTCAAAGTATGAAGTAATGCTGGTGCCTATCAGTACAAATCAGTCCCGCTGCGACTGATCGGCCTCTCAAGGTACTTCGACGGGTGGGCTATGCTTGGCCCCGAGTGTTCCATTTAAGCCTACATGGTCGGACTTCATCAGATCCCCTCCATCCCCGCGAGACGATTCATGGCCCTGGCAGACGATATCGCGAGAATCTGTCTTGCCCTGCTCGTCGTCCTTCCCCTTGTCCACGGCCAGGCACAGGACCCGCCGCAGATCTTCGAGTGGGGCTTCTCTGGCACGGTACGTGTTTCATCGATGCGCTCTTTTGCGATCGCTCAGGTAGCGGATTTCAGCAAACGGTATCAACGTCTCTGCCATCGTGCCGGACGTTCCCCATCGAAGTGTACCCTCGCATAAGCAATGGAACACCACCGTACTATATGACGGCCTTCGCTGTCGGCGGCGCACCCATCACCACCTTCATCGGTAACAATGGGAGCAATCTGAGCTGGACTGTGGGCCATCCTATTGGTGAGTGGTGCTAATTCGTACCTCAGCACCAATTGATCAACGAAACACAGGAACCCAACTAATCCTTCATGTGTGGGATTCACGGGGAGGATCTGGTGGCATCGACGTGCCGATATACACTGTAATCGGTGCGTGGCTTATATATTTTTTGTCGCGCCGGGCTGACATCCAATAGAGGGTGCAACTACACAGTGCATCCCTCCAGCAAGCACAGAACCGCCATTCAAAGTCGTAGCCAACGTCACGGACGTTCTGAACACTTGTCAGCCGTGGGGGCTGACGATTCAAGGCGGCACACCGCCCTACAATGTGACGCTCGCGGCCACGAATTCATCCGATGTTACAAATAGTACGCTTGGTACGCATCTCTCGAATTCTCACACCGGCGATCCTCCCGTGACACCCATAATATTTATCACTAGGTCCAAATGATTCGTATTTCACGTATATAAACCGAGCGGATCCGGGGCGGCAGCTGATGGGTGCGTATTGCAGTACATGATTCGCGTACATAAATTTCTGACATTGATTGTATTGTCAATGCAGCCTCAGTGAGCGATCTGTACAGTGTTCCCATCTTACAGCGGTGTAATCAATTGACGCTTGATTTTTCTCAGGGACGGCCGATGGGCGACTGGGAGTCCTATCGTTCGGACGCAGGGTTCTACGGATGTAAACTGTAGCGGTTTGGTGGACACCGGCAGCACCACGGGGCCGGCACCCAATCCAAGTCAAAGTTCCGCCCTAGGCGCAGGAAAACTAGCTTCACGCGCACGGATAGGGATCATTGTCGGAGCGGTGCTGGGCGGCATACTGCTCCTCTGTGCCGTCGGAATCTGGTGGAAAATCCGGCAAAAGCGGCAAAAGCTGCGTGCACAGCACGAAATGGTCGACATTGCTCCGTTTTTCGCGGCACCTGGCGGTGACGGTAACATAAACGCGCCGATGCTGCCACCACCGGTGGTCATCCATCCTTCCTCAACTTCGTCAGCTCCGTCCAAAAGCCGATCCAACACAGCGAGTCGTCAGACCCTTCGGAATACGTCGAGCACTGACTCACGCTCGTCACCCTCCGGAACCACAGTGTCGCTTCCGGTCGTGAGGGAACTGCCCCCGCCCTACGCATTTCCTCTTCCGCAGGACGATGGACCCGTAGCGGGGCGCCCGACGCAGTCAACCTCAAATCAATTGCACGTCAAATAATGTAAATCTTATTACTACTGTCTTGCCACACGTTGCGACACGTTATCTTACATCGATAATTCACAATTTTCACGAACTCAGTAGCGCATTTAATGTACCACTAAACATGACAGAGTCACAGAATGTCAACTGCATTTTTTCAACGGTTAAACAACAAAAAAAAGAAAGAAAAACGGCCCCCGATAGGATTCTTTAGCCTTCCCGAATTTCAACAGTAGACTCGTTATATGCGCTCTACACGCGAGGTATGGCACGGAAATGAAGAAGAATCACGCGTGCGTGAAGTAGATTCGACGCGACGCGTTCTTTAGATGTGTTTGTCGGTTTGATCCAGCCCATCCGGATCAACGCGGTGATCACTTTTTTCCCCCGTGACTCTCCGTAACTCTTTGCTGTCCACCATCTGCGATTATATGAACTGTGGACTGCTGTTCGCCAGGCGATATTTCTCGCCACCTATACCTCGCCAATAATTGACCCTGACTTTGGCTGGGTTTTTGTTGAATCTTTGTCACAGCTGGTCCGCTGGACATTCCGGTCCCGGAAATTCTTCCAGCCTCCAGGTGGAGGAGTCCCATGGGCTTGACACGCACTGCTTTCTTATACGCCACGGAACCCAGACTGAGGTGATGCATCAACGTTTGATCCTTACTGACTTTCGACCTCAGTATACTTAGCAGCACAGAGAAGCCCGGGACCTTGCTCGATTCCAACCAACAGTCGACATCTATGCCTTCCCTTTCCATGTGCGTGCGTGTTTCACCGCTCTTTCCAACGATCATAGGCTCACAGTCATCTGAAATAAACGGTCAGACACATTCTCTCGTCAAAACTTCTAATAGTTCTATCATGCTGCCGTAGCGACACAGGGTGAATTTCGTCTTCCACAATGCAATACTTCGGGCGAAATTTCCCGACGACCCTCAAATATTGTTGGATCGGATTCGAAATACTCACAGCTCTGAGACATTCACAACTGTAATGTGTGGATGTGGCGCAAACTCCGACGCCCTCAAAATTAAATTAGGACACGAAACGTCCGATCCCCAGGCTTCCGAAGGATGCGAGCGATGATCATCGATGTATCTTCGCTGGTAAGAATACAGTGCTACACGCATACAACTTTTGATAGAACTTGAGAACTTCTAGCCTGCATCCAAATGAGGCATGATCGGCCGGGGTTTCCATGGGTTCGGCTCTGCCCCCAACCAGATCAGGCCTCTGATAAACCCAACATTGAAGAGCACACTGCGCCTCCTTCCTTTCTCCCCACCACCACTGCGGGTGCCTTGTTCTTCAGCAGCGGGCTGCGTATGTTTTCCCTCTTTTTGTGAGCCGATCGTCGTACCTCTACCAAACGAACGGACCTGACATCAAATTCAGCCTACTGTTCCATTCCATCCAGATTTCGGTGGCCTTCACCCTTTCCCTCCCAGAAAAGTTTGACAGCGGAACACTCGTCACTGTGCAATGGACGCGCGATGGCGCAGACCCGCCTTCCTTCGGGCTCATGCAACGTAGCCTGCAGGGGAATGAGAACGTCCTCTCCATAACCCCCGTCGAAACAAACGGTGCTTCGAGTGGATCCACTGAGGTAGCCTTCAATACCCCTGGGTGCGTCGCGATCCGCAATGCTGGCCTTCATCAAACCTACCTCGTTATCTAAGCCAGGTCCTTCT
The DNA here is from genome assembly GCA_029281795.1 of Mycena crocata. Classification (NCBI taxonomy): domain Eukaryota; kingdom Fungi; phylum Basidiomycota; class Agaricomycetes; order Agaricales; family Mycenaceae; genus Mycena; species Mycena crocata. Next base: position 309,491 of record JARJCP010000080.1, read on the forward strand.
ATCCGTCGTCTCGCAACTGTCGTGAGCGTCGATGATCGAGTACTGATTTGACGACCTGAGCAGATAATCTGTCTAGGCTCTCTACAGGAGAACGTCCTAATCAGCTATCTGCGGGAAAGCAGTTAACGGTGGTCCCGAGTAATAATGCAGCCGTGCAGATTCCTGGGACGACGTACGCCACACTTGTTTGATTGTCATTGTCAATTTTGATGTTCCCGCTTTTTATAGGACATCGTCCAGAACCACTGTCGATTCGGTCCCAACCAAAACCACGGCCCCTGCTACAACCCAAACGACCGATGGAGAGGATAGCGACGATACAAAGACCGAGACTTCCACTTCGTACGGATCCGTGTTGCTGCCTTCTGCTTAATTTGATAAATTCCTTCCAGAGTATTGACCATTCCGTCAACAACCTCTAAAACCATCATCGCAGCGACTTGGGAGAAAACTACAAAAACGACCTTCGCTTCAGGTTTTAGTACCCTCTCATCCGCTCGGTACAATCTTTACAGTCCCCACCGCCCCGGGTTTAGCTGACGGTACATCAGACGAACACTCACTGCTGCCAGCACCACCGCTGTTGCCCAGCTCTCGCAGAGCGCGTACGTCCACAATTAAAGCATTGAGAGCTACCAATTGCTGACATTCCCGTTTATCCAGAGTTCCCGCATCTTCTTCCATTCAAACAACAACGTAGGTCCCCACGTCTAAATAGCAACCAACATGCAATGCTGATTTCCATCGGATCACAGCACATCGTCCGCCAGTCCCAAAATATCTTCTGCCGCAGCATCGCAGGGCCTGGGGAAACCAGGGATGACCCGGAACATTGCTTTGGCAGTCGTCTTCCCCGTGCTATTTTTGGTGGTAATATTCTGCGTCGTGCGGTATCAGCGGAGCGCCACCCGGGATCGGGTGAATCGGTTCCGTCGCAGATGGATGTACAGAGCCACCATCTCATCTTTCGGTGGAAACGACGTCGAATCTGCCATGGTTTCTGGACACGCCTCAATCTCGTCGTATCGCTAGTTTCGCTGTATGATTGGCTGGCAAAATTATGATGGCGAACGAACACCGAGGATGTCCGGACCGGAAAGTTTGACAATTATAATATTCTCCATCCTATACAGCTCACTAATATTCAACGAGATTACACGCATGCGACAACCCAACGAGCGGATAGAGCGATTGTCCATCGTGCCACTGAAGGTGAAACAATAAAGTAAGGGTTGTCGGACCGTAGGCGGAGATTGGTGGGAGGGTTCCACTGATTGGACGGACACAATGGGTATCATGGGACCCATTCACAGCGCATCGCGCCCTATCTCACCTACCGCCCTCATGAGCCGGTATCACTATGAGAATGCCCGGATGGGCCATCTGCCAAAGCACTGGAGCGCTGAGGAGGAGAAGGTTTGTATCTGGCAGGTAAGCAAGGGTTTCGCACCTGGCTATTCTCCGCTGAACCGAGACAGCCATTCCTCGTCGATACTCCGCATTCCTTGAACAAGTTCCTCGGTACATATGCCTTTGTGTCGATGTGGGATGAGGACCGTCCCGAATACCGGCTAGGGACAGAGACGACAGATAATCCTGGATTTTTGAAGCTAGGATTGCAGCGTGGTGCCGAGCCGTCATGGGAGAATGTTCAGGGTTTCTTCCAAACGATGAACGATTGGAGACGAGGGGCCTTTTCCGGACTCGTGCCATATCAGCTCTCTGAGGCCCAGGCCGGCGGTCAAGTCGATCCACGTCCCAATCTCCGGCGGTTTGACCTGATAACTTCGTATCTGAATCACGTACCCTTGAAAGGCCACGCCATGGATGTCCTCGATGCCGTCGACGATAACGGCAATAATTACATCGTCATGATGCTGGAGTACTGTGTGAGCGGGAGTGACTGCGTCTCGTACATGGCGAAGAAGCAGCTTGACGATACCTCAAGAGTTGGTCTGACGGAGTCGGAGCGTCGGAAGCTTGGAATCTCTTTGACATTCGAGGAAGTCGAGGCTTTGGGGAAGGGAGAGGTAGCTCCATAAATACGAGGGATTGAAGTAGGCCTCCGAGTCTTGCGTTAGGACAAATGTATATAGTAGTCGCATGGTTCAACAGCAGTAGAACGGAAGGTGAAATCACGGAACGTGAAATTTCCATTGAATCTCCAACTCCAGACCTGCCAGCCGGAGATTCAATATTCAATATCCGCACACATTCATTGCCCAAATATTATTCACGAGACTGCCTAGTTGACCATATGCTCCGATGGTGTTTCTGCCATTGTTGGAGACTTGGTTCACGACGTACTGTGGGGTTACTTTGACCGTTATCTGCGCTGGGAAGGAGTTAAAGAGTATCTCAAAAACGAAAAACAACTAAAAAAAACTCGGGGTCATCCTGCAGAAAAAAGTTGGTTCGACCCAAGTCAGGATTTTTTGTTTGCGATTTTTTTGTTTAAATCTGGGTTGTTTCACTTTTCTGTGTTAGCCGCCGAGACGGCGCCAATCAATTATTAGTAACCGTACTCAAGGATCAGTCACATCATTTTACATTTTCTTTGTCTGCGACTCTGCGTCGACCAAGCGTCGACCTTTGCTCCACCGGAGCCACCGCCAATTGCCCCGGCAAGGCCCACACACGCTCAAGCTTATCCCCCCTGTCAGCCACAGACCCGATGTCATGCATCGCGCTTTATGCATCCCGGAGCTCGTGGAGATTATTTCCGATTGTCTGCTACAATTTGACGAGGTGTTACTCCGCCATGTCATCCCAGTCTTTACGCCTTCGCGAGGACCTGCAAGTTCTTCTTGGATCCTTCCCTGAATCTGATGTGGAAGAAACAATGTGGCCTCCTTGATCTCATTAGATGCATGCCGGCCGAGGTATGGGAGTCCTTGGATTCCTCCGAATGTGTGCGTTGTCCCACTAGCAATTTTGTGTCGCGATGTTTACTTAAGGTCGATCTGAGACAGCGGCTTCGGCGTCCAATAAATGAGACGGACTGGAAACGCCCTTTGACATACGCTTCCCGAATCAAGGACTTCGCATTATTGGAAGATGATTTCCCGCTTTTGGCCATACTCAATATGTTCCTTCCTCACGAACTCCTTTTTCGCAATCTTGACACCATCCGGTGTTTTCCTGGCCAAAACTCGCTTCTCCTCTACATTCGATCCTTTCTTGGCCCGAAAATCCACACCGTACATCTTCAGTTTCTGATTCAGCCCGTCTACAAGCGCTCAGTCACAGATATCCCACATTGCGGACAGTTACGCTTCAGTTCTTATTCGACCACCAGCCACGATACTTCTTCGTGTTCGTTCGCGGACTCAGGCAAATCGAGCGACTCACCGTGGACATCCTCGACGTCTCTGCTTTCAAACATCTGGGTGAATTGACGACTCTAAAGTCGCTCGAGACTGGCCTAGAACCTCCTACGCAAGCCATGATCACCAACGGGAACATCCCTCGCTTCCCGCTGCTCCGATCCCTGACATTGCGGGACACTACGACCGATGTAGCAACAACGTACATTTCGCTGTTGTTAGGTTGTACAGTGTCGAGCCTAGATATCGATATCAAGGCAACATCCACCGCAGACCAGACAACAACTCTGTATACTGCCCTGACCACCTACTGTTCTCACTCCGAACTTTATTCCCTGGAAATTGAAAACAACTCGCAATACAGCAGGGACGCCGACATCGACTTCAATGTTGCAACCTACCTGGTCCCCATCACTTCCCTCCTTATGCTTCGCTGCTTCACCAACCTCGCTACCGTCTGCCTCCAGTCACCGGAAGGGTTCGAGCTCGATGACACGACGGTCGAGTCACTGGCGCGCGCGTGGCCGCGCCTGACCGAACTCATACTGAAGGCCGATGTCGTTGCTATGCACCATTCGAACATGACCCTCGCTGGTCTACGCGCCTTCGCGCAGCACTGCCCCAAGCTCGAATTTCTTTACATCACGTTCAACGCCGTCCTCGTTGAGGCACCGCTGCTCGGTGAACATCCGCATGCGCGACCTGTCCAGAGAAAGCTCGACCGTCTTCAGGTCGGCAGGTCGCCTATCCATACGGCTGGTGACGTCGCGGCGTATCTCTCTGGATTATTTCCCGTGCTGGAAGTTGTATCACCCTTTGGACCCGTCAATAATAGTGATGAGGAGGGTGAGGCGAGGTGGACCATTTGGAGGCAGGTGCAAGATCTGCTGCCCGTAATGCATGGGCTCCGTGCGGAGGAGAAGGCGATAGCGAGCCACCGTGCAGACGCCGAAGGTGTTTAAAATTGCGACTCTTTGGTAGAGGACTATGTGATTTAACGGACTGTTTTAACTCACACGATCACAGATGCCTTGAACAGTACTCTTGCATTGATCAAACACAACTGCGAATTCATCATTGTGACCGGTTCTCAGAAAAGGATTGATGTCGGATTTCCCATCTTCTGTTAGTGTTACCGTCCTACCAGTGAACACCTGATTCAATGGATTGGTAGAATTTCCGACAAATACAATGTCGAATGGCCTTGGCCCATCAATAAATTTGGTCGGCATCCTCCAGAAACTCAATTTTTAACGTGTGCCCGACCAATCCCTGGAGAGCTCCACAATTGGCCATGACTTCTAACTCGACTGTTAGTGATTTTATTCCCGCCCTCGGAGCCTTTGTTTCACGTATGTAAAACTTGGCGATTTTTTTCGACAGTATTTCTACTGTGAATGGACCTGAGTCCTGACGGTTTTTCGATGAGGATCACGGGGATAATCACAGAAAGGCCAAAAAACTCCCACTCAGTACGTCTCGTTCTGTGATAGATCTGAGGTACTCAATAAAACCATAGATTTTATCAGGCGCCGAGAAAGACGCCCGCCGTTCAATCAATCATTGGTGACCGGAACAACCTTTTGTTTGTCTCCTCTTGCCACCACGTCACTCACCACAACCCACTATCCAGGTCTGCCCATCTCCGGCAATGCACCGCGCTCTGCATATTCCAGAGCTCATAGAGATGATTTGCGAGTCTCTCCAGGCCCAGGAGTATTCACGGACCGGCGTTGGTGATCTCCACGCCCTCGCCAGGACCTGCAAGTTCTTCTTGAACCCCTCTCTCAATGTCATGTGGAGGAAACAATATGACTTGCGGAATCTCGTCGACTGCATGCCATCTGACCTTTGGGAGTCTTCAGATTCCACCGAATGTGTCAGTTGACCGACTACTGTATCGACGTGTTACTGAAGCTGGTTTAAAACAGCAACTGCGTCGACCGATAAATGACACAGATTGGGAGCGATTTTTCGTATATGCGTCTCGAATCACACATTTTGTGTTGTCGGAACGTGATTTGCCACTCGTCGGCGTACTCAACATCTTCCTGCCTCGCGTCCATCTTCTCCCCAATCTCGACACCCTCGAATGCTTTCCCGGCGGCACTTCGCTTGTCCTGTACATTCGACCCTTTCTTAGCCCGAGAATGCAGAGTGTGCATTTCGAGCTCGGAAGCCCCGTTTCAGATGTAACCATTCTACAAGTGCTCGGCCACAGATATCCAGGTATTCGAAATTTCACCTTGAACTGGACAGCCGAATACCAGCCACAGCACTTCTCATTGTTCGTTCGCAACCTGACCCAAATCGAGCGACTCACCGTGGAAGTTGTCGATGTCCCCGCATTCCAACACCTGCGCCAACTCACGACTTTAAAATCACTTGATACCTCTCTAGCACCACCTGCGCATGGATTGGTGACCTGCGAAGATACGCCCAGTTTTACTGCACTCCGACTTTTGAAATTTCGGGACACCACTGCCGATGTGGCATCAGAATATATCCCCCTGTTATTCGGCTCTATGGTGCCAACCATCGAGATAGATCTTAACGTGACATCCACCGCAGCTCAGACAACGGCTCTATACACCGCCCTCGCCGCGAACTGTGCTCACCGTGCGCTTCGGTCCCTCGAGATCGTGAAATCACAGCTCTACGAGAGGGCCGACGCGATCGACTTCCATCCTGCTACCTATGTGGTACCCAGCTCTTCCCTTCTCATACTTCGCTGCTTCACAAATATCGTCAAGCTGAGGCTGCAGCCGCCGGCTGGTTTCGATCTCGACGACGAGACGGTATTCTCCCTGGCGCGCGCTTGGCCGAGTATCAGACATCTTCTGCTTCAAACTGAAGTGACTGATGTAGCGCCCCATTCCCGGGTGAGCCTCGGTGGTTTGAGCGCCTTCGCGCGGCACTGCCAAGAACTGGAAATTCTCCACATCACACTGAATGCCATCTCCGTTCCAAGGCCGCCTCCCGAAGCGCGACCTGTTCACAAAAAGCTCTGGTATTTACATGTCGGGCTGACACCTATCGTGCAGGCCGGCCCCGTCGCGGCGTACCTTTCTGGCATGTTCCCATCGCTGGGCACCGTAGCGTCCACTGTGCCTCAGGACGAATCTGATGATGAGAATGGGGTTTTTGAGCATACAAATATTTGGGTGCAGGTGAACGAACTGATGCCTGTGATGCGTAGGGTACGTGCGGAGGAGCGAGCGTCGGCGAACCATCATGGCCCTGGCTTTGGGGTTTAATCGATCCGATCTCCTGGTTGTGTTAAGGTATCGTAACCAATAACCATGCACCAAGAATTAACAAGTACAGTATATTGATATACCAGTGTACATGTACTCTGTGGCTATAGTAAGGAACGCGGTTTGCTTCAAGAAGAACCGGTGAACATTTGTTTCGGTACTTTACTCCGTGGGTGGTATCAACACTTTCCGTCCGACGATCTCGAATGACCTCAATTCATCGATGACTTTGTTGGCGTTCTCCAAAGGCTAGCATTCGACGTGCGCCCAGACAATGCCCTGTTTCTCTCAACCCAGCCACAATGAAAATTAGAGAAAAAATGTGCCTGTCACCTTTGCGAAAAGATCCATTACGGCGACTAGAGCCTCAGGCGGACCATACGTGCTCCCACGAACTGCAAGATCAGTCAGCGACTGAATGAACATGGCCGAGTCGAGACACATACTTTGCACCCCAGTATTCAGCACATCAGCGGTGTTAAAGACGAGATTGTCCGCACTGAAACCAATGAGAACCAGGCTGGAAGTCGCTGGGAAGTTGATCTGATTGCCTCTCAACGCGGCCATTGCCAGATTAAAGGCGGCAATGTTGCTTATTTTGACTGGTTTCAACTGATAGCACCTGGAGACTTACTCTGAGTATTTGCAATGAAATCGATTGTCGTAGTCACTGTAGGGATCGTCACCGTACCCGTAAATACGGTATACGGTTACGGTCTGTACGGTAACCGTAACCGTACCGTATGGCTCTCGGGCAGCACCCTTACGGTTACGGCCCGTAACCGTAAACCACGCCGTAAGAGGCCGTATACATACGGCTCTTACGGCCGTATACGGCCCGTAAATCTCAACGACCAAAACGATCCCCGGAAGACGATTATTGCGCTACAAAGTGGCTGAAAAATATGAACACTTGAAATATAATTTCGGTGAATATGTTCAGAAACAATATCCCGCTTCCCATGTGGTGCGAGTCTCCAGTAGCATCAACATTTTGCATCAACACTGCAACCTGCCAACCGTGAGAATATCTAATTCGGAACTTTCAATGGAAAAATCAGAGGAAAACAATACCATATTGTTTTATAGCAATGTGGCTCATTTCTTCGATTCCTCCTGCACCCTGTTGCATACAGATAATGTATGAATGCGTACCTCGGCGGTATTTGATTGTTGTGTAATATATACGGTCGTAAATTCGACCGTACCGTACCGTAAGAGCCCCCGGGACATGCCTTACGGTTACGGTTGCGGCTGTTTCCGCCACCGTATGCCACCGTAAGTCGTACGGCCGTAACCGTATACGGTACGGTGGCGATCCCTAAGTCACTGTAAAGCCAGCGATGGTCTTGTTGGCAAGTTCGATTAGATCAAAGGCTTGCGTCGCGCCGAGATCCAGCGCGAGTTGGCGCGCAGCGGGTTTAAAATCACACACATACACTGTCTATGACGGTTCGTTTGTACAAATAAAAATTTGCGCGCGCGCCACTGATTTTGCGCGCGCGCGCGCGTCAATGGTTTTTTTGAAGGCCTGGACCTGGTCCAGACCATGCAGATTCTAGACCTGGCTCAGATAAGATATCTAGGAAAGGATTACTTCGAGAGAAATTGTAAGAAAAGGAATCACGATGCATGTGCATACAGTACTAGTACAGAGTAGCTAAGCAGAGGTAAATGTAAAATTGTGTGATTGTATCGGGACTACTTTCCGGCTCTACTGTAGTAATCCGACCGTAAGTTCAGGTGACGGGTGACAGACGTCTGTGAATTGAACTTCTGGAAGCTGGTGACGGTGACATTGAACTTTTCTCGCCCAAATAGGCCGAAAAAGCCCCTAAAAGTCGCTCCGGCATTCGCCGGACTGCCTTTTAAGGGAATTATCGATGGTATTTATCGCGTGAACTTGTTATCCAGTGAACTATGTCTGACGCGTGACACCCAGTGAACCTACGGTCGGATTAGTACAGTAATAGCTGTAGCTACGAGCGCATCTGGCAGCCGCAGAGGTCACGAGTCGACGGTCCGACTCTGCGATATTCGATTGATCCTTAACGCATCGGCGCTGGACGCTCAATTATGAGGTGAGGTGCATACCCCCAGCCAGTAGCGGACGACAGCCTGTGCAAACGAAATGGGAGGGAAGGGCAGCAGGAAGGAGCGGGGAAGGAATAAAAGACGCAAATGGTACGATACACTGCCACCTGTTCCCATCACTTGATGTTTTGGCCAATGCCAAGCCAGACACGTCATCGCTTCCACCAGAACCTCCCTCCCGCAACGTCCCGCTCACGTCCCGCTCACGTCCCGCTCATCCCGTACACCCTGGCCTGGCTGCCATTGCTTCGTCGCAACCCCACAGCCTGGAGTGTTCTTTGTCCTCACGGATGGCAGGACGACCTCGTACCAGTACTCCGCTGCAGATGGACCCAGTCGGTTGCCAGTCGGGCTCGTCTGCGTATTACCACTAACCAGACTCCCTGGTCATACCCTCGACAAGCCCGGCTTTACATAGCTAGTTGGTCAGTAATATGGACCGTTGAGCTCGCACGCGCGCAAAATCAATATTTGTACAAACGAACCGTCATACTGTCAACGATCAGCGTCCGCAAGTATATTCAAAAGTGGACACCCCACCCGTTGCTCCAAAATGTTTCGCATACTGTATTATTCCCACTATCTTTAGTAGTGGGTTTTGGGGGTCGAAAAAAGTGTGATCGAGAGCGTTTTCACGAAGTATGACATCATTATTCACGTGTGGTACTGCTTTTTGTCATTTTGGGTTACACTTCGAATAAATTTGCTTCGTCTTTCACTTGTTCACCTAGTTACGGTCTCCTCGAGATCTCCTCTTCCAGACTGTTCCCCTGACCATCCGCCTTGTCCCGAACCCCCATCTCCTCGCACTCTTGCCTCCAATTCCATGTCGCTTTTTGTCGAAGATCTCGAGTCTCGACTCTTGCTCGACTCTCTTGGTTCCATCTGTCGCCTTTTCTGGTGCAGTGGTTTCTACTCGCTTGGTGTCTCTTCTATTTACCACCTCAGTGCCGGAATACACCCCTACTTCCGTTTCTCTCCCTGTCACTGTGTCTGCGTTTGGATCTCATGACATCGTACTCGGTGTGGACTGAAGCTGGGCTTCGTGAATCCCTTTTGAATCTCGGGATTCACGCTGGGAATTCCTTCGACGCTTGGGAGTTTCTGTACTCGCCGTCTTACCCATTTTCCCGTCAGCTGCCCTATTCAATTTTCTCTGTTTGTTTCCGATTTGTTTCAGGTCCTGTACCACGCCCGTGCGCCAATGCTTTTTTTGCTCTTTGCTGTCTGAGATCAGTACTTTCTCTACTTCATCTGGCGAGAGCGTAGGGACGTCGCATGCTTCCCAGGCACGTCCAGGACCACGAGTAAAACGATGAGGTGGAATAAATGCACTGGATTGCAGCGAATGAGACGGAGGAAAGACGAAGCGTCGAGCAGGCGTGTACGGAGGAGAGTGTAGGTTCGATTCACTTCCTGAACACAGAGAGCAGAGAGCCGGAGACTAGGTTGCAACCCACGTCAGGTCCCGATAGAATGGGGAAAGAAAAGGAACGTACCACTGGCGGCACTGGATCCAGGCTAATGGCGGGGAATCTCTGTTTGTGGAGGGTAAAGGAGGTGCAAACATGGAGGATGCCGAGAGGATGAGCGGAGTTACAAACAACGAGGAAATCGGTGACAAGGCCAGGCCATCTGAAGGTGATATTTGCGAGCAAAAAACCCGCTAGATATCTACACGGCTATCCCGCCAGACCTTTGAGTTCTACGGGTTTGATGGCCGTCGGATTCCAACGATCTCCCATTTGAATCCAATGGTTATGAAGATTCTCGGAATCCGATGGTTAGACCTTGGGCGGCCCGAACCTGTCCTTTGAACCAAATGATGGGCTAAAATACGGCCGAAATTAAAGCAAAAGGCAGAATCGAACTAAAGACCTTCTGCCCAACCACAAATGAGAAGAGTCCCTAGTGTAACCATTGTACCAAATAGTTGTTAGAGGATATGTAATCCTCAACGATGGGAGAACTCACACTTTATCGGGTGACCTTGTGGTCAAATGTTCTGGATGTTTCTCAATTGTAGGATGTACGGAGGAGAGGATCAGACTTATTCTGACTCTGGATAAAGACTGACGTGCACCTGCATCAATTTAAAAGCCATGAGGGCCACCTAAGACATCTTGCAGAATCACCTTGTGGTTAACCAATTGAGAGAGTGGTGTTGCACTGTTGGGTGTAATGACTTTCCCGAAACCAAGAGGAAAACCAGGAGGAAGTCAGCTAAGAAGGGAGAATATCATTGACAGATATTTCACTGCAGTTTAAAGTGGGCATAACTAAAAAGGTGAGCAGGACACCTGAGGTCAAATGATGGCTCATGTAAGAGACTTTAGAATTCCAAGCAATGTAAAATCCAGTCTATGGGCAGATGATGGATATCTGATGGGCGGATCATTGGATTCCGAAAATCTTCCTAGCCATTGGATACCATAATCATATTTTCAAACGGCTACGGAAAAATCATTGGATCTCGAAGATCCATCAATCCTATCAAATTCCAAGGTTTGGCGGGATAGCCGTGTACGAGGTCGTTGAAGAATCATGAGACCTCTCCTCCGCGCCCAGTTCTCAGCGGGCATTTTGTTCCCTTCGCGATTCTGTCTTACCTTGATTTAAAGTGAATGATGACACCGTCGACTCCAACCCAAATCGGCCGGGTCATGGCAGTGAGTACCGATTGCCTGATTTGCTATTTTCTAACCGTCGTATGTACCCTAGATTGAAATTTGATTCAATCATTCAGTTGCACTTCCCTCTCACATTTTGGTCTATCGGGCATCAGCGATCTTGAATCTCCATACCATGTTCTTCAAAGCAAAATGCTGCAACATTTCTCTGTTCCCGCCCTCGGCTTTATCATTATCCTCCGTCCGTGCGCACTCAAAATATGAAGCGGCGCTTCGGAGGGCTTCCTCCCAACGAACCTCATTGCAGATGCGAGGCTTTCATTTGAATCCGGCACGTTGTACTGATTTTCTCGTAGATGCAATTTCCAGAGAACTCCCGAATAAACATTTCTTGAGGCGTAGATACTGGGGAGGGATTGGAGTTATGTACGCTCGGTGTATTCGTTTCCAATGCCCATCCTGTTTGACAAGCCACAATGCTTCAAACGTCATTGAGATCCAAGTGTGGATGATAGATAGTGGGCCCTGCCGCGAAGCGGGCTACTTTAGTTATTTCGTTCAGTTCGACCTGGAGCGTGACACGTGACATTTTCTACCAGTTCGACCATCCGACCAAGGGCCGGATTTTGTGTGACAAACGCGCAAATTTCGACCAGGGAATCGGAAATTTTGCATTTTTTTGCGTCGCGGAGCTGAAAAAACGCGATTTTGGGTCCTGCATGACGAAATTGGTGTTCGACCAAGCCCCGCGTGACGCGGGACAAACGACCATCATTCGCCAGCGACCAAGGGGTGTGTGATGCGTGACGGTCGAATTGAACGAAATAATACAGTACTGCACTGCGAGATGCCCGAGACCCCCGACGCCCAAAATCAGGACTTTATCGCCAGGCTTGACATTCGCTGCATTCTGAACCACATGATATGCAGTAACCCCCGCATTGCTCACAATTGCAGCGACCTCCACCGGAACGTCATCTGGCTGTAGAATATCATCCCAAGTCATTGTCCCTCCTCTGTGATTCCTGAATCCGGACATACCACAAGGACAAGTGTTGCGGCGGGGGTAATCATATACTGCGCATAAGCACCATCCTTTCCAATACCGATGACGGGAGGGGTGGTGCCGACAGGCCCAGTCACACCGTGCATGCAACCATCGAATATGAGAACAGAGTAGAGTTTGCCGAGTTCGACTTTGTTGCAGTCCACTTTGGGTCCTAATCTGAACATTCTTCCAGTTCTCATAGCTTCACAAAACAAAAACATGAAACTCTGACTTGACAGGTCTACCAGACGCTTCGTGGCCAAGAAAATATGACCTCAGATCAAGGGGGTGCAGATCTGTGAATCCTGGTACCACCTGCCGGTCGGTTGGTTCAGCCACGAAGCCCAAGATCTTCTTCTGGGAGACATGTTTTTTTGCCCCGAAAACAGCCAGAAAATGTCGCCACCACCTCCGGAAAGGTCTCTAAGATGCAGAGACACCCGGAAGAAATGAACACACCTTCATTTGTCAGCATTGTCCATGGCTCCCTAAAAGGGAATATGCAGTTCGATGTTCGGCAATTTCTTTGAACTCTCATTCGACAATTTATTGCAGTATCGTTTGGAGTGTCTAAATGTTGGAAGTGTTCCAAAAGGTTGCTGCTGCAAGGCCTGCATTGCGATGAAGCAGCAGGAGTCTGGACGTAGTTGAAAGCACCGTTGGGTGGGTTGATAAAATAACGGCAGTACTACATAATAAAATACCATTGAGCAGATTGTCAAATAAAAAATTATGTGCTAACTTGTAAAATCATCCTCGAGCATACAATACGTCCTCAACATGTGCTGTCGGGCTGTGGTGCAAAAAATTGAACTGTTTCGGAATTGGCCGGATGAAAACACGTGATAAACTGCTATATGGGGATGGCTACGGTCGGTTGGTTCACCAAGATCTTGAAATTTTCAAAAACTGGCATCTGTCCCGAAATTCACGTACCTGCACCCCCTTGCCTCGGATCGAGACCCACCCCGCTGAGGAGTGTTACGTCCGTGTGGCACACTGGATATGAATGCCACAGTCAGTTAAAGCTCTGCCTATAATCCGTAAAGTACTTCCCTCCGGCTGCCGCGACTTTCAAAAGTACTTCGTCATCCTCCAGTTCGCGGATCGGATAGGCTTTCTCCGGCACGAGATTATCATTGCCAGGTTCATAAACGGCGGCCAGCATCGTAGTTGGGGACATATCGGTGGAGTGTTATGCTGGTTGAAGTTCGCGAGGAGAGTTAAACGATGGATGTGGGGTTGAAATTGACTGCTGCTCTCTTTATACTAATTTTCGGTTCCGGCCTGTTTCACAATCAAGTGTAGCATCGGTGCCGCAAGCTCGTCGTCTCCATTCCGCGTCCGGGCGAACAGTGAGTGGTGCCTTAGTTTCAATGAACGGAAACTGAATGAAGCAATTAGCACAGGATGAGAAATCTGATCCGTGATGAGCCCGAGAAGTCAGGAAAGAATGGCTATCCATATACGCCGTGAGCGGCCGCCCACTATACACCAGGATATCGGACGGAACTAACCAGGGAGTGGCACTACCGTTTTGTGTTACTGAACTTATCGTAATGAAAGGAAGAATTCAAGCTCCCTTCAAACTTCCATCTTTGCCCGAGCTCATTTGGAGTGGAGTGCAGCTTTCCATACCAAAAACCATTGCCAACGTTCTCCAGGTCGACTCTTTGATATGTAAACCGCAGGCGGGGCCCCGTTTGGGGCTGCGGGCGTCCGGGCAATGGTGCCACAACGTCGTGCTCGAGGCGATGGGCTATTGAGCGGGCATGGTCAGGTACCCCGCGAAGACAAGTGGAGAACAATGAGGAACTCAATGAAATGTACGGCCTACCTGAAACATCATTCCAGGTCGCCGCGAATGTATCAGCTTCAAACTTTAAAAGCCGCAAAGCAATAAATCCGAATGCGTGGTGGTACCTATGCTTACGGACGAGCCGTGATGAATATGTGTCCCGGGCCCGACTCCGTGCGAATCTTGAAACTCCCTGTAAATAATTAAAGCATTACTGCATATTCACCCTGAACCTAATGGGGGCGAGAAAAATATACCCCATGTAGATAGGAGTCCGATTGCACCCTGGGTTGGCACCTGGCTGGCCACCCAGGGCCAAATCCTTCTCTATAAGCCGTTGAGCTGCGGCTAGAACACACATTTTCTCCGCTTCTTTGCAAGTCACTTACTGTAATCCTCAGGAGAACTTTACCGTAGTTTTGACACAAAGGCCCGCATGCTGGCTGGAATGTGAGAGTAAAAGGCCCCAGACTTCTGGAAAGCTGACAATGGATGGAACGGAGTTGAACCGTGGCTTTCTGGCTGGTATGCATGATTGGGGAAGGAAAGGAAGGGAGCACTGCCACCGCCACGTTGCATTCGCACTGCTTCCTTTCTTTCTTGTATCTTTTTCGGCCCAGTGATCTCTCTATCGCAGGGAACTGTGGAAGACCCTCCAGACTGTCCAATGCTGTATTAGAAAAAGAAAAAGAAAAAGATCTGGCGTCAATCACAACGTCAGGTTGAACTTTGATCCAGCGCGCGCTCATTTATTCAAGGTTCAACAGCTGTTGGCAGGCACAGCCTTTTGTGTGCCGTTGGACGTCCGTCCCTCTTTCTTCCTTCTCGCCCAGCCGCACCCTCAATGCCCGCTCCTGACGAACTCCTCGTAAAAATGACGGCAAGCGCGCAGAATTTGCGCGCGAGGTGCGAGGCGACCCCCGGAATGGACGTATACCAGCCAATCGCTACATCGACGGTCCAAGTGTGCCTGAGCTCAAAAAAAGTACATTCATCTTCGGACACTCTCCCTGGAATGCATCTTATTGGCTCCTGAGGCCGGCGATTCAGAAGCGGTGAAGCTCGCTGTGCTCGTCGTCAACAAGAGCATAGTGCTTATGAGCAGCGGACCCATCGGTAAAAATCAAGTGGTATCGCCAGAGTTTTCCAAACACCTGGTACTGTTTGACAGGTATGCGGAAGCCGTTCCATTGGTCACTTCAGATTTTACAATAGATTCGCAGAACCGTGGATAATATTCGGCGTCATATCGAAGACGTGACTCGGCGCTCTCAATTGTTCCCAACCTACAGACGAATGCGAAGTTGTGGCCATCTCAAAAGTGAATTAGAGGATCATTTGGAAACTCTGGTACGCAGGAATCCCATGTACCTTACGCCCTTTCAATTTTTCCAGCTTCACCTACTAGCGCAGCCAGCGTCGTCGACCGCACCACAGAGCCAATGCATCATGGAAGTCCTAAACCTCGCTGCCCGCACTTCTGCGGCAATATGCGACGCCCCAATGCTCAACTTCCTCAAGCCGGTGTTTAACCTGACGGCGATAATTTGTGAAACAGCCAAGGTACGTGTGTTCATGATCACATCGTGAACTGACAATCCTTATTTCCTGATTGCTAGACCGTAAAGAGTAACCGTGAGGCAGCAATCGATCTCGCCGAACACGCAAACAGAGTAACCCACTGTATTATCGATCGAGTATCAGTCGGAGAACGGCCGAAGGCATTCCGGGTACTCAACAGGTGGACTATTTATAAGACACGTCAAGTTGAATTCTTTTCTGACTCACTCGCAGTACCCTTGAGGAAATACGAGTGTACCTCGCATCCCTTCAAAAACGTCGTCGCATGAGCCGGTGGATAACTGCAAGTGAACAGAAGGACCGCTTTACGGAACTCAACCGAGCGCTTGACCAGGCTCTGTCCCTATTTTCCGTATGTTCTTTTCTCCGGAGGAGTCACCCAAGCCCAGACTCACCGAAGATAATTCATTAGACCACCACAACTCTGGCGGTACACGAGGAACTCCAAGCAAACGCCACGGAAATCAGGAGCGTCGGATGCAGCGTTAGGCGTATCGACGAGAAATTAACCCGAACACTCACGGTAGGTCTTGTGCGACCTATTTTACAGCTTTCAGCTGATATGAATACAGCTCCTGGAACGCAATTCGCACGTCACCAACAGCGCTGATGTGATTTGCGCAGTGCAACATCCTCTACAGCTTCAAATTCCCACCCCTTTGCAGAGCTTTTTTTTTTTAATCGGACAGCCTTTGGATTGGTGATGGGATGGTGTGAATCGTAGCTGATGTCTGTGATCGACTTCATTTCTCGTAGTAGCCCATATAGTCACTTGTTTGGTCTTCTGCCTTTATTACTTCGTTTAGTATATGTTCCCAAGTACTTGTAACGGTTAGATAGGGCCTGCGTTCGACACCGGGTCTATCGTTATCGCAACTGTATGAGCGAGTATTTAACTCCCAGTATTATTAGCCGCCCGGCTTCTTCACTTGAATCCCAACCCGCCTCAAGCGAGAACTCAACTCCCGCCCCAATCCTGAATCGGGATGAGCGGGATGCGCATCTGATGCGCTTGATGATGTGGCATCAACTGCCATCAAGCATCCATGATGGTTCGTTCATAAATGGCAATGAGTGATTCGGCTCTCCACATCCACTAAGTATGTATACTCCAGTACGTTTTTCACGTTGCTACTAATTTCCACCAAGTCTGGGTGGACATACATGTACATTGGTTTTTGTTCCGGTTGGGCACATATGATGAAACTGACTGAATGATAGGACCACTGGCAAGAACTGCGGTGATGGACGCCAACGAAGAAATCGCGCCAATGAATTGCCGGACCTTGTGCAGGTATCTCCACCGGTCCAATTGGGCCAATACATGTTTCTCTTCTTTCGGCTCCGTCGGCTTGGATGAGTGCGATCGGCGCATCGCGACGAGGTTGTCGTTGACTGGCTGGATGACCAGGATAGTAAAGCAAAAATTTCAACATGGACAGACAGCGAGGAAGTAGATACAGTAACCCAAACCCAGATGGGGTCAATGTGTCGAATCAGGTGCGTAAGCGAAGGAGCACAACCAGAGACAACCAGAAGAGGAAGATTTGCATTAGAGTGCGAGGCAACGATTTCGCAGTCGTCGGGCAGGGGTCGAGGTGTCCCGGAATGCCGAACTCTCGACCAGTCGGAGAGAGGGAAGGAGTGAAATTGTCCAGGTGAGTGGCCACAGCGTCAGTGTAAGAATCATCTGACGACGCAGCGGACGCAGAAGAGAGACTCGTCATCTCCTCGTTCTCGCAGCCCGAGCGTGCCGTTGGATCCTCTGTAGGTGGAGCGAGGTCTACGGCAAGGGATAGTTCTGCAAGGTTGGCACATTTATCAACGCCTGCCTCCACCAACTCGGAAGATGCAAGCTCGGCCTGAGACTTCCTGAACTGCTCACTTCATTAGCATTCTGCACTCATACTTCCGAGGGTCAAGTTGACTCGCCAGTCCACAGGAAATTTGGCCGAGTCGCTGTTCGAGATCGACACCTGGTTGACGCGCCAGCAATTCTGCAGCGAAAAAATTAGGAATACAAGGAGCACAAATGCAGTAAATCGAATGGTACACATACCTTTGATTTCAACGAATCGGTTTGACACAGCGCGCATCAGATGAGTGACGCTTGCAATCTCCTCAGCTACACCACTCGACTCGAAAGGCCGCTCCAGGTATTCGTTGAGCTTATCCTGATGCCTCCTTAAAAGTAGCACCAGGAGAATGAATACCGACTATGGATGTTCAGCTGCGACGTAAAAAAGTAAAGAAGAGAAGTCATCCGTACCTGCTCAAGACGACCAGTCCCGATGATTACAGTAACAGTCTCCGGACTATCAACGTAGTAGCTGATTCGTCTCAGCCGCGAATGGAAGACGGCTTCCTGTTCCTCTGTATAGTCCATAACATGTGCTGGAATGCGGCCGCGTTCGAGTCCGCCACGGACAATGTGAGCGCAATAACGTGCTTCTCGGTGTTCTCCAGATATCCGGCAATGTAGTGTTCATTTTCTGGAATCTGGACAGCGACCCGGGTGCGAAGGAAGGAGATCTGCCTGAATCTCTCCTCGATCTCGCCGCAGTAACGCTCGGCCAAGACCTGCCACCCCACAGCCCAGTACGCCATCCAATGAGATACGCTGGGAGCTCGTTGAAATTCGGTGGGATAAATACGCTTGAAATGCTCACCTCCATCCTGATGGGTCGCACTTGTGAACCGGTTCATCGCCTGGACGCTGATGAACCCGGAGAAACCTGTATCAATCGCTTCTGGGTCCAGGATGAGAAAATCATTTGAGGTGGTGACCAGGATACTCACCACTCAAAGAGCGCAAATGCTGGACCTCTAAAGGACCATCGATCCAATGGGAATTAGAGGGCTCGGGAGGAAATCCGTCAGGATTGTCGACACAAATTGCTGGTACTTGGGGAGAGGGCGGTTGAGATTCACTGTTGTTGCGAGCAAAGCTGCTGTTCGCGCCGTCGACTCCGAGCAAATGGGTGCGCAGCGCTAACATGAGTGACCAGCTGTCGACTCTCTCCTTATAATCCTGCCATAAATTGATGAATTCCGGGGTGCAGATTGAGATCTAGAGATACCTGGGCTTCCCAAATCCGAGCAACGGTCTACGCCGCCAAGTCAGCTGAAACCATCTGCGATCTGGGAGGCTGGAGCGACGCACCTCATCCCAAATTCCGGAACTTGATCGAGGATCCACGGAATTTATGACACGATCTCCCTGGTGCGCGATGTCGTTCTTGAGGTCGCACTGCATGACTTCCAGCCCCAGTTCAAAGCGCATTAAAAACCCGCCGAGATTCGCATTTATTATGTCCATGATATCGGTCCGATACTGGTCCCGCAGCGCATTCAGTGTGGCCTCGTCATCTTTTGCGTCGTCTGCGCTCGTTGAAGCGGGGCAAGCCAGCGAGTTCTCGTACTTGACAACTTCCTGGATATTCGACGGTGAGTCAAGTACGGCCTCCTCGCCCCCGCGGTCGGAGATCCAGCGGCCCATCAGCTCCTCGGCTGGTGTCAGAATCGTGGAGAACCTTTCCTCAAGCCTGCATGCAAATTGTCACTAAATAAAAGTAGGATATGCGCTACTCCATGAGAGCACGTACATATTCCGCATACTGCGGCAAGGAGTCAGAGAATATAAATGAGCGAGAGGAATGCGGATCTCACCTGTTCAGCGCGCCGGCGTTTTCCAACTGCAGTGCAAAAACGAGGCTATCGCGCGTTGCCTTGAAGCGAGCTCCATAGTCGGCGAGAACCTTGTTCCAGCTTGCGGCTTTCAGGAACCGAAGGGCCAACGGGGACTTGTCGTGCGCATTGAGTACTGGCAGAGGGAATACATCATTCACCGTATCACAAGCAAGCATAAGTGAGGAGAGAGATACCGTTGTAACAACCCTCGATATCTTGCTGCATCTGCTCGCACACCGTTGC
Source organism: Mycena crocata (assembly GCA_029281795.1). Classification (NCBI taxonomy): domain Eukaryota; kingdom Fungi; phylum Basidiomycota; class Agaricomycetes; order Agaricales; family Mycenaceae; genus Mycena; species Mycena crocata. The sequence continues at coordinate 329,158 of JARJCP010000080.1, forward strand.
GATTCGACTTTGGATTTGCTCGCCGGCGGGAGTTGTGCGTTGGTTGGCGTAGGCTTCGGTGAAGGACTCCAGTCTGGATGCATTACCGTCAGTCCTAGTTAAATTATACGGCGGATACGTACTCCACAAGTGCCAGCATAACGTCTTTGATCAGTTCAAACAACAAGAGCCTTCGCAGGTCATTCTCGCGGCGCTTGACTTCCCTGAAACATCGTCAGTCGCAGCCTATCAGTATGGCCGCCAGGCATACTGGTAGTAGATGAGTTTGAAAGGTAGGAACGCGACTGGATTTACGATCAGCTTCGAGTGTGGCTGATGTGGTTCAAAGAAAACTCACTTTCGACAAAAGGATGACATTTCGCAAGTACTTCGAGAGCGTCAAGCAGCACCGGAACGCCATCCTCTGCAATGCTCTTTCCGATGGATTGAACTTCTGAAGAATCCTGAGCAAGTTCGATCACGCCGCCGAGGGCAGGAGACTGGAGCGTGTTGCTGATAGTGGCTATCGCGCGAGGATGAGTAAGCGACAGAGTGGGAAAGATTGAGACGTCGACGGTCCACGTACTCGCACTACTCGTCAACCTATTGAGTAATGTGGGTCGGGAGGCTGAAGACTGCAGTGATGCCGTTTCTGCGGCGCGCCAAATGTCGAGATTAGGTCGTTCTTGCACAGGGGGGCTGGTATCGGAGGCTCCGAGGCTGATTGGCGAATTCGGAGCGGAGGAAACGGGGTCTGAATCGGGTGGCGCATGCGGAGGACTTGGTTCTGGGTTGCCACCGACGGTATCTTCGTCAACGTTCACTACATTGCATATACGTCTCAGTGCCACATCAACTGAAAGGAGTATTCACATACGATGGATCGACGTGTCCACATGAACACCATCCTCTTCGATCTCGTTGAGCTCGCGTCGCGGAGGCGGAAGAGGAAATTGCGCTGATGGCGACAGAATGAATACAGGAGACGCCACGGCGCATGCAAGACTGGTGCTTGTTGCCAATGCAGCGCCAACTAAAGCGCAAATGTAAGTTGCTTGCCTGAAGCACCCGGCAGTAACGACACTCACCGAGGTCTCCGTCGACATACGCGCGGTGCGTGAGGCCACGAAACCCAGTTAAATCCGCCTCAGACATCGGACGCCAACGGCGACGGAACCGGTCACGCATTGAGCAGTAGACGAGGAGCATATGCTGAATGGAGGGAGCGTCTGGTATCCTCACGCGTCATTTCAATAGGCTGCAGGGCCCGCACAACGAGGAGGATCTGCACATCAAGACAGAGTCAGAGACGGAGTTATTCCCCAAGCATGGGGTCGCCCAACTCGATCATGCCCGGCGTCAGTGTCAAGATTGAGAACAGCCCGGCATTGTGGTCGTGTCCGTGTACCTGGCTGGTAATCTTGTAGGACAAACACTGGAAGTACCGATCAGCGAGATTTCGATGGAACAATATACGAGTTAGACCGACGCCTGGAACCAGTCGCCACATTTCCACTATCCGCACCATTGTCGCATCGAATTTGGATCTCGAAAGCGAGGATGGGTGGGAAATACCATCCACGGAATGGGTAATGGCGCAGCATCCATCGATTCGGTCTCGCCTTATCCCCGCATTTCAAGGAGGAGAACCCGGTCTATCGTCCATGAAGGAAGTCTGTTTTTTTCAAGGCTGAGCAAAGTATTCCTGTGAAGGCTGGCGACTTGCCATAATACTTCGACCCAAATAAGCGTCTTCCAGGAAAGTTCACATTTCTGCAAGGTGACAGGGAGAACACACGTTGAACCGGGCTGGTATCGGCACCGAATTATCCACCACGATGAGAAGGTGCGGATTGATGGACAAATCATTTTGCCGGGCGTCAAAAAGTAGTGATACATCCAGTGCTTGGGTACATTTGCGGATCTATCGCATGATCATGGCTGAGTTGGAAGCATCCTCGCAACCCGGCAGGACGAGGTTGATCGCGTACCGTTTGACTGTTTCAGACAGTCGGAAATGCCGACCATGCCCACACTTTTGCTACGTGTCAAATGAACAGGATCCAAGGAGACCACGAGGAATCCAACCGGAATCCATGGGATGGGCATGCATCGATCTGCGAGAAGTGGTACCTCGGATGGCAGATCGAATGGAAGAGGCACGACGAGGACATCATGGTGGGAAAGAAGAGATTTCCGTCGGCATAGACCGACATTCAGACTTTCTCACGGTTTCATCCGCTTTCGTCCACGGTTCCGTCTACTCCCGATGGCCACACGTTTCTCACACCTAACGCAATAATTAAGAATTGGCCTAGGATTGGCTAGAATTGAAAGGGTGAAACGTTTAATCTTGGCCGTCAACTACTCGTTACAAACTGCGAGCATTCAACATCCACCGGAGCCTGCGTCCGAGTTCCTAGTGCTGTAGATCTTGTGTAGATCCAATACCACTCTCCACCGGACTCCCAGCTTCCCGAATTCCAACGGTTCTCGATGCACTGGTTAAGAATGTTTTCCACCGCCGAAGCGCAGTTCCTGGGGCATGCACCATTGGACATAATGCCTTGAACGTGAACCGTGGGACCGGCGGCCTGGTCAAACCGCCCACCGCAGCCTATCTGAGAGCACATGCGGTCTGCGATACGCTTTGCACAATTGGTTGCGCCGCCGTTGACCTTCGTGCTGGAGCAACTGGCCGCAGAGGCGGTCACGGTAAGTGATGCGACGAAGAGCGCAGTGGAGATGAATGGGAGTGTGACTGTCACTGACTGGAATATGATTGGTCAGGACTCAGTACGAGCTTAGGTGACAGACGAACATCACAAGGGTTGCTCACACTTCATTGAGTATCAGTGTGTTGGAAGCCTATAAGGGGGGATGGGATGTTTGTCTGGTGTTCTGAGCAGTTGACGTTCAAATATATAGCCCGAAGCCATCACATGCCAAGGCAAGAAAGGCGGAGCACCGACTCGGAATCCCGTCAGACGCAGCATTCTGAAACTTATGGTATTGTTTTCGGACGGGATCCATTCGAATTGGGCATTCTAAAACTCAAAATACCGATGGGTCAACCATTTTGGTACAGATTTCGGGAAACTCGGCCACCAGTACTGGCTTGTTTACGTTACTTGATATCCAATTCATGAAACTGAGAAGAGTGAAATGTTGCACCTGTCTTTATTATCGTCTCACATTGCTGTCTCTCTGGTCAACGTTTACGTAGAACGGTTTCTGCTCTTCTAGATCTCCCATCGACATGTCTAGGCTGGATACTCACCGAAAAGCGGTTTATATTTATTTGAACGCTTGAAAGGTACCTATATTCACGGGGCTCTGCCATATGCGGTTCGCAATGCATGGCAAAAAACATGCAAGCAGCTGGAATGAAATCGAAGACGACACAAGCTGATCCCAGCTTTTGTGCTGATCAAGTATTGAACCACGAATTCCCGATTTGGAAATTGCTGCAAAGCCGCCCGAGTCCCGACTCCTACCCGACATGCGCCACACAACCGCCCGTTGGGACCTAGATTTGTAGCGCAGTTCTATTTATCCGTTCTCTGTCTGCCGCTATGACACCAGGAGGTGCTGACAGGACGACCTCAGAGTGTGCTTACGCTGCGATTTCAGGACGTGCTTACTGAGGATTAGCCCAGAAATCACGGAGATTAGGGCGTATAAAGGCCGCAGTGCAACCCAGATGCAGTCCACATCCAACACATTCCAACATACGACAAAATGTCTCGAACTGATATATTTATCACTGGCGCAACTGGTGAGCCTCGGATCATCGCCGGCTCTTGACTTTACTGATTGGACGTGCGCAGGATTCGTTGGTGGCACCGTCCTGAGTCTGCTGCTCGCTCATAAAGACGCTGCCAGCTTCAATATCACCGCTCTTGTGCGGTCGAGCGAGAAAGCCGAAAAACTTCTGAAAGTCAGCGATCCTAAAATTGGCGTCGTTGTGGGATCCCACTCGGATCTTGAGCTGGTGGAGAGGCTCGCATCCAAGGCTGGTGTAATCTTTTCGATGGTACGTACCTCACTATCTGTCAAATGATACCTTCGTGTTTACAGCGACAGGGTGACTGCGATGATCTTGAGCTTGCCAAGGCACAATTGAGAGGCGCTAAAAAGAGATACGAGGCCACTGGAACGCAGGTTGAATTCATCCATGTTGTGCGTCTCCGTATTAGTTTCCTTACCCCAGCCAACCATATTCTAATACATCCACAGTCCGGAGGGGGTGGGTATTTACCAAGCACCACGACTGAACAGGACTCTGACACATACGCACAGGGACTCTTGCCGACGACTCTTTCGGAATGCATGGCCCCAGAGAAATTCTAGATGACACCGACAGCGTCAAGATCGCGGCTTTACCGAGCACCCAGCTGCATCGAAATGTCGATATTGAGCTCGTCGAGGGCGACAAGGAGGGTAGGATGGTTATATTCACATACAGCTTGAACTTTGCTGAGCCATGCACTGTAGGATACGTCAAGACCTATATCGTCCTCCCCGGCACAATCTATGGGCTCGCAACCGGAACGATTGCAACTGCAGGAGCCCACAACACCAGGAACCAGCTTCTGGTCAACTTTTGCAATATGGGCGTCAATCGCAAGGAGGCGTTTTTCGTGGGAGAGGGGAAGAACGAATGGACACACGTCGAGGTCAATGAACGTCAGTCCGCGCCTAGTTCCACTGTGGTCATTCATGACCGTTTAAATTCACGAACAGTGGCCGACCTGATTCTCTTGGTCTACGACTCGGTCATGTCGAAGACCGGAAACCCCACTCACGGGACAGACGGCTACTACTTTGCAGAAAACGGTGCATACAGATTCTTCGAGTTTGCCGAGGTCTTGCAGAAAGTGCTGGTTGAGTCCGGCCGCGCCAAGGCTGCATCAAAAGGGCCGACCAAGTTTTCGGCAGAGGAGGGAGCTCAAATCGGAACTGTACGTTGTATTCTCCATTTGTTCCCTCCGTCAGTTCGACTGAAGCGGGGACGCTACAGGCATATATCCGTATGATAGGCGGTAACCTCCGCTGCAAGTCCTCGCGAAGTCGTTCCCTTGGGTGGAGACCCGTTAAAGCCGACTTTTTGAACGACCTTCACGACGAGTTGAAAGTCACACTATAGAGACAAATTTGTTGTAACTTACTCACATAAAAGAACAGCAGTTTTTGTCAGAATACACGTTTAAAAAACCCGTTTCTGAGCCGGCGATTGAGAGCCCAGCCTGAACAAGCATGGTGCAGTTCATTTACAGAGCACAACATTCGCGGAAGTAGAGTTATTTCTCACCTGGATTGAACGCAATCCCGGTAATGTAAAGGACTGGCTGGAAAGAATGTCACCCTCGTTAAAGGACTCGTTGACGACATCACATCGGCACACGAGGGTCCACAGCAGAAAGAACCCTCAATCATCTAACCACCTCCCATCCTCCCCCCATACAAGAGACACGATCTTGACTAGTCCCCCACTGCGCAACCGAACAAACAAAGAAAAGACCGGTCAGCACTAAATCCCCAGCACACATAACAAACGACCACGACGGACCCTCGGGACACTCCGTTATCGGGATAATCGCGCGTCCACACCCCCCCTCGCCGCTCCCAGTACTCACCCACCCTAAAAAACCGGATTTCCCGAATGCAGGGGAGAAGGCGCTCGAGCAGCAAGACCGCACCGTGCTGGTCAGCGTCGGGGAATGGGGACGGGAGATGCGAGGGCGGTTGCTGATCGAAGCGGAGCACCTCCAGATCGTGGGGGAGGGTGAATTCGGCCGTGGAGAGGGAGCGCATGAATAACTGCGTAGCGTACATGGATTTGTGTTAATTGTGCGGAGATGGGATGGAAATCGAACCGACCTGCAACGATTTGTCTACGTCGGCGGGTGGATTGGGATAGCTTGTGGGAGGGGTGGGCAGCCCCCCGTCATCTACGCGGAAGTTTCAGTACTTGTGTGATGGCCAACTGGAGATGTGGCTTACCGTACATGTATCCTGGGATAAGAGGCGGGGGAACAGCGCTTCCTTTTGAATCCGCGTTGGACTGGGTAGATACTGAGTCGGACTGCTCAGATTCCGAGTCGGAAGAGGCAGAACATTCCGAGTCAGAGTGCTCAGATTCCAACTGGGAAGAAGAAGAAGATTCCGCGTCGGAATGACGGGATGAAATTTCAGACTCGCTGCTCGAATAATCGACGGTCCCGTCATCGGAGAACTCGAGGGTGGAATCATCTGTGGGCACGGTTGGGGGCACCCAGGGCACCCAGCGGCCATAACCATCTCCGTCGGCCAAGGCGTCATCCAGCCATGTATCAAGCAGCTCCACGGTGAGGTCCCGCAGCGCGGGGAACAGCGTGTAGATGGCGTCGAATACGACAACGACCCCGCTGGGCGGGATGTCCCGCCAGATGTTGAGACTGCGGAGCGGAACGGAACCGCCAGATATCTCGTGCAGTGTGTGCACGAGTGTATCGATTGTGGACGCCAGGAGGGCGTACCTGTGGTCTCTCAGTTCCATACTGACCACAGGGCGATCAGCGGAGAGGAGGCCGGCGAGTGCTGGGGGTCCCGTGAAAGATTTTAGGCGGGGGATGGTCCCGGGTGGGAGTCGTGTTGGAAGAACGGTGGTATCTGTCAGAGGGGGATGGTGGATCGTGATTGTCTCGATGCGAGGACAGCTGTGTAGGAACGATAAGAGGAGAGGGATGCGGTCCTCGGATACATTGATGTCGATCTCGATGAGATTAGGGAATATTTGGCCATTGAGCGCGGTGAGGATCGGAGGACAATTCAACATATCCTTTTTAGGAATGTGTCGGCTTACAATGTTCGTTAGATTCGGTTCTGGTGCATCCCGGGGCTGGCTGCCAGTCTCGCGAGCCGTTTTGCATTCCGATGGATTCCTAGAGTGCTTTTTCTCCAGTCCCCTGTATGCAGGGCAATCAAGTTGGGCGCGCTCGCCGTTTGGTCCCGAAAGAGGAGGGGCTGCGCCAGGTCCTTGAAATAGTGGCAGACGCGGCTGAGCCGTCGAAGTTCGGGCTTGTCGCAGAGTCTAAAGCAAAGAAGCCATATTTCCGTTGCAATTTCGTCGACGTAGTTGCGCGCCGGCTTCATTGACATGGTGGTGAAGATGAAAGAAATCTTTAATCCCGGTTTGGCATGGCAATTGATCCGGAGGAACGGTCAGGTGGTTTGGCGCAGCCGCGCGATTCCATCACCGCAGAAGGTCGTCCGACGCGTTTTCAAGTCAGTCGTTCATTGAAAAGTGGTGTTGAGTTTATTCAACCAGTTATTGCTGACCATATTGATGGTTTTAGGGTTCATAATACTCAGTTGACTGTACGCAGTGGTGGACGATCGAAAGCAAACCCCTCAATTTTAGTCGAACATAGATTCCAGCGCGCAAATCAGGGTGTTGAACCAGTCTCACATTGAGAAGAGCCCTGCAGCACAGGACCAATGAAACACCGGAAAGTGAAGATCTACGCGCCAGCTGAGCGACTCCCCTAAAAATGGTTTCAATCGGTTCGTGTCCTCTGCCATTAGTGACTCGGTAACAAATGAAGACAAAATGTAGAAGAGCCAAACCAGGTGTAGGTTCTGTCCCTTGTGGAAGAAATACAAGTAGAAAGATATTGCCTGCCGCGGGTTCATGATCATGAATCTTATGTTTGCCGGTGGACCAAAATATATTCATGATCAGATCAACCGTTAATGGCTCACTAATCAAAGAGGAAGCTGTTCACAAAAAAGAAAGTGCTTGAACAATGAACAGAGCAACGCGCTAGTATAAATACAGTGAGCCACTGCGTGACACACCACTTTACCAGTTGCTCTTAAAGAGAACCACCATCTTCCTACGCGGTGGCACATTTTTATCGCCTCCTACCGTGCCTTTGCGCATAAATCTCATCCATTATTCGTTCTCTTAATCTTTACTGTCTCGATTCTTTGGTTTTTGATCTTCTTTGGTTCCGCACAAATAAAATCTACCTCCTTTCGGTGTAATCTCTCCTCCCGAGTGCATTGAATCCTTTTTGTGCTGAATCTATCTCCATTTGAATGCTGTACGCAATGTTCAAACCAAAGCTGTCGCTCAACAGCAGTTGTAAAGCTGTTGAAAACCTCCTAAAAACACTTGAAAGCTCTCACTGCGGCGCAGCCCGATTATCACCCGAACTGCGGACACTTATACCAGCGAGCACGAACTGTGGCCACGTCCGCATCACCTACGAATATAAATGCGCCTCGAAAAACTGCCACATCCTTACCTTCGCCACTCCCTCCGGTTTCTCACTCTTCCTGTGGTGCCACAATTCTTTCGACGCTCTCAAACCCGTTGCTTACTGAGGATCAACAATGCTGTCTGGAGGATCCTTCTGCTGCTGTCCGATTGCTCCCATTCTATACTTCACGGATAAGATTCTTCAAAGCTATCAAATTGTTATGCCTCTTGCCTCTTGCCGGGAACCAAATTGAACAGCAATCAAGAAGCCCTTCCGGTGGTTGTTCCTTCCCATCTGCCCCTCCTCCAGATCCGTGCAGCCCTATGTGCTAATTTTCGACCGAGTGTATGCCCCATGTCCATCTCAGGCTCCGTCTTGGTCGTAAATTGTACCCCCATAAATACCCATGCTAAATTCATTGTTCGTTTCTTACTTCTGACCCACTGCCGGAGCGAAGCGCAGGCATGCCTTGTCACACCTATCACCGCCTCTTTGTAAGATGGCGCAGGCTTCGAATTCGCAAACCAGTGGCACCCTCAGACGAACTGGCACTCGCGGTCGTCCACATGCAAATAAAGCCGAACTCCATTGCGTGCTCTGCCACCTGGACAAGCACCCCTGCGACGAAGTTTTAGTAACTTCGACATTCTTTCACTCGCATTGTTTCCGTCTGTTGCCCGGGACACGTGAGCGCGAAACGGCACAGCCTTCCATGCCGAGCTGCCGTCGTTTCTTGCTTCAGCACCACCACGTCGATTTCAGAAACATCCACAAGCGCCTAATCTGCCAAGATGGAACAAGAAGTCGACCTCCATAGAATCGAAGGACTCTGGTTCACCGACGACACCATCGTTCTGCGCGCAAGGAAGAGTCTTTTTCGAGTCACCAAGTCGATTTTAGCGGCGCGCTCTACAGTCTTTCAGAGCATGTTCGAATTCCCACAGCCTTCAACCACTGACGGCGATGCAACGATTGACGGAAAAGCTGTCGTTATCCTTCACGATGATCCAGAGGAAGTCGAGCCCTTTCTCCGCGCAATTTTCGATACCAGGCAAGTGATGCATTCCTCGCTTTGAATCACGATGTCTCATCGCAGTATTCTTTTTCCAGCTACTTCATGCCTCCACCAGCATCGTTTGGATTCGACGCAGTGTTGGGTATTCTCCGCCTCTCCCACAAATACGATGTCAATTATCTGCACAAACGTGCTCTGCTGCATCTGGAAACCACCTTCCCCGCGGATTTCATTGAATTTAGCGAAAGACGTCTTAACAAGCTTGGTTACAGCGCCTATCATCTTGAACACGACCTCGCAGCCATCCCCGTCCTGCATGAGGTCGGCGCCACCTGGCTTCTTCCAGTCGCATACTACAGTGTCGGGACCTACGGTGCGAGGTATATAATGGGCAGTGGCAAGGCCTGGGATTCACTTCCCATCGAAATGAAATTGGTCTGCACCGTCCTGGAGGCGCACCACCTCCATGCTAGTAGCAGAGTCAATGCATTCCTTGGCCAGGGCTCGGAATGCCCTACGGCGGAACTGTGCACCTCTAAAAAGGATGTATATATGAGGAACTTTTGGGCAACCCCGGTCGATGCATATGGCCTGGATCCCCTAGACTTGTGGCACGACTGGAGGGCGCTCGAAGGCAATCTCTGCAACGAATGCATCGTTGCTGCCCGACAAAGGCACGCCGCAGCCGAAGCCGCTGTATGGGATCAACTCCCCGCGCATTGTGAACTGGAGGGGTGGGATGTTTTGAAAGAGAGAAGACGACTGGCGCTTTTGTGATTGTCAGTCATTTTCCTTTCCTCGAGCATGTACTGATATTCGCTATAATATATAGAACGTTAGGTCTAACATTTATTCAAGTGTTCAACACGTTTCGGCGTCTACCGTGCATAGTTTGCTACCACGTTTTTCCGTATCTAAAGTGTGCAATCAATCTGTTTTATTGAGCATAGCCTGCGCTTCTCGGGAAAACCCGACCAGCTCGCCGGAACCTTGTCTTTTTATTGCTACCCCCGTTCTCTTTCGCGCTCTCCTCGAGATTGTCGCCGATATCCGGTCGCTGCGACATATTCTGGCAACACGTGGAGCTCTGAAAGGCGCCACACTGAGCACTGCACGTATCTCGACCCCAATGCAAATTTACTCTCCCCATCGCAGCCTTCCATTTCGGACCGAAGATCCAGTATTCATAAATCCCTCTCAATCAACTCCACTCAAGCAGGCTCAAGTCTAGGCACTCACTCCTACATTTCGCCGAGTGAGCTTCACACAAGAATATCACCTCATTCCATCACTGTTTTGCCCGCGCTTCCGCCGCACTCTACGATGCGCCAGTTCACAATTTTCTCAAGCCTGTTTTCAATGTCGTAGCGATCATCTTCAAGCCGCTATATTGTATGGTTTCACTCCTGTATTTGGGACGATACTAAAAGGATTTGCAGACTGTTAGAAGTAATCGCGAGGCAGCCATCCATCTTGCAAATCACGCAAAGCCAGTCAGCAATTGCATTGTCGGCGACATGTCCGCAGGCGAACAAGAGGAAGCGTTAGTGGTACTCTCCTGGCAACTTCGAACAAACACGTTGTTGAGTGCTTTCTAAGACTCTGAATGTTCATTATCTTTTCCATAGCACCCTCGAGGACATAACATTGTACCTGTCGCTTTTCCAGAAGCGCCATCGCCATATCAGCCTATGGCTGTCGGCCAGTGCCGACCAAGTACAATTTACGGCGCTCTAGACGGGGCTCGACAGGGCGATGGCCCTCTTTTCCGTATGTTTCAACTCGGATCGAAACTTGACCCACAGTCACGACCTTAAAAATGGAAATAGGCAGCCAAGATACTTGCAGTGGAGAACAGAATGAATGCCCAAGCCAGCCAGATGATCAATATGGCATACAGCGTTGAGCGCATCGATAGAAAATTGAGCCGCGCTTTGACGGTGAGTTTGTCTGTGCTCCCAGATCCACGAGACAGAAAAGGGACGACAGTTAGCCGATAGGATACTAACGATCATCGCTGTTCTCCGGCAGATATCTGTTGACGTGATACAGGGATCGCCGGTAGTGCATTTACTCGCATGAGAAATCTTCCATCCCAATCGGTTTCTGTATAAATTTGTGGAGCAGCTCTCAAACTAAGAATTCAGGACCTGCTTGCCGAGATTTTTTCAATGATTCGACAATGTTGAATTTTCAACGGGAGCGGGTCGACTACCACAGCAACCCGGCTGAGCTAATTCTATCCAGACCCTTATCCATATCCACACCGAACCCTCAAAGTGTCCATATTTGAAAAGATGAAACATTCACATTTCAGCATCGCAAACAGTAACGGTTCAAAGCTTGGATTCTTCAAGTTAACATGACCTCACTTCCGATACCCTGGCCCGCGCCCCTTGACGCTGAGAAGCTTTGTAGTCGTAGTTCAAGGGAAGGACTTAGATTACATAGTGGGTAGAATGAGGCCTCTTTATTCATGCTCCACGCTTAGGATTGAAGGTGGATGTTTGACTCACTGCCAGACTGTCTCTGGAAGCCTCAGAGTCTCAAACTCGGAGGTAAGTAGGCGCCTGAGTGATGTTTTCACAGAAATAAAACGGGGGAATTATCTCCCTTCTGGACTGGAATACTGGAATAATTTGACCGTCCCTCTCCAGCTGTATCCGAACGAAACGCCCCGCAATTTAAACTTGAACAGTCGTATAGCCTCAGTCGATTACGTAGTCAGTGCCGAGATGCCGCTCGCCTCGCGCTTCTCTTGCTTCCTGCCCCCACAATCAGTCCACGAATTGTACCCAGTTACTATCGTCCTCCCGACCGCTTTCCTCCAGTTCCCTCCTGCCCCAAAAATGTCAGACAATGACATAGTCAGAATTGATGGGCTGTGGTTCTCCAACGAGGCCCTTATTGTGCTACGCGCAGGAAAGAGTGCCTTCCGCGTCACCAAATCGATTCTGGCTGCGCGATCTCCAGTCTTCCAAAACATGTTTGAGTTTCCGCAGACATCGTCGGCCGACGGAGATGAAACGATTGATGGAAGCCCCGTGGTCGTTCTTCACGATTCAGCAGAGGAAGTGGAACCCTTTTTGCGCGCCATTTTTGACTCAAAGTACGTGGCGTGAATGTGATCCCGATTTTGTCCCTGTCTGACTAAAGTTTGCCTAGTTACTTCATGCCACCTCCCGCCGGAGTTGACTTCTTTGCTGTACTCGGAATTCTGCGTCTCTCCCATAAATACGACGTCGACTACCTGTTCAAACGCGCCTTACTGCACCTGGAACTTGTTTATCCCCACAAACTCGACAAAATGCATGTCAGGCGCGGGGAAATCAGGCTTCACTATCAAGATCATAACGTAAAATACGATCTCAAAGCCATTCTGGTGCTGCACGAGGTTGGCGCCACCTGGTTTCTCCCAGCGGCATACTACAGCATCGGCACTTACAACCACAAAAGCATGACTTCGGCTGGCGAGATATGGGATTCGCTTCCAGCTGAAATCAAAATCGTGTGCATCGCAATTCCATCCCATCACATCCGCGCCAGCATCGCCGTCAACTCGTTTCTTGCGTCCCGGTCCTGCTGCCGCACGGCCACTAGATGCAACGCGGAGAGGGACGAAGAGGCCACAATTTTCATGCACCGTTTTGGAACTTATGATAGTTATACCGTCGATCCTTTGGACGAGTGGAGACATCGCGGATGGGATGGCCTCACCAAACGCCTCTGCTCAGAATGTTTCTCTGCCGCCAAACACGAATACACGGCCCTGGAAACCCGTGTATGGAATCTATTCCCTGGGCATTGCGAGTTGGAGAGTTGGCCGATTCTGATGAAGAAACGACAGCAGGCCTTAGCCTGAAGCTTGTAAGGTAAATAAAAAATTCAACGGTAATGGAGTGTGATTCACTGATACCACTACCGACGGATCCAGCGTATTCCACTTCTGTTTCAATCTTCTCGACCGCCAGTATTCTCCAACAACAAACTGTGATGCCTCATATATAATCTGTACAACCTCGCCTGATATTGACAATGCGGGCAAAAATAAGAACGTGTCCTGCGCGATCGTCATCGTTTTAACGTCTTTGAAAGCTACTGCGAGTTGACCGCGAGTCGTAAATCCTCGGGTATAAATCTATCGCTGTCAGTCAACGTTGACAAAATCGGATTTGCGGAGCCCATTTTGGCGTTCGACAAGACCCTGGCTCTCTTCTCCGTATGCTTAAAAGCCATGTCGCCCAGTAAGGAGCACATTTATGACGGTCGAAAGCCAACCTCGTTTCATGAACAGTGTTTCACAGGTCCTTCGAGACACCAACATGTACCTATTATAATATTGCTTTAATTGTAGGATCTACATACATACGCTTTTATAATTTTAAAGCGCCCTTATACTCCATCTCTACCTAGTAAAACCCCGCTTCTTCTCCCTGCTCCGTCTCCAACCCACTGACCCTTACCGGAAAATGCCTCAGCTCAACGACGATCCGCTGCCCAGGCATTGCGACACCTTTGGTTTTGGTTTTGGACTTCGATTTGCTCGGCAATTTCGCGACGCCGATGGTGAGGAGGTGTTCGCAGTGTCTGCAGGGCGGTGGTGGTGGCGCGGTACTAAATGAGTTCGGAGGCGGAGGCGGCGCCCCCATCCAGATCGCCGCCGACGGCGTGGAGGCGACCGCACCGCGCGGGGTTGTGCGCATCGTGAGCGTGTGGATGCTGCCAAAAGAGCGAATGAGTCAAAATTTGAGCGAAACACATAATCAGAGAGCGAGCGAGAGAGGGAAATTGAATACGGAATAGGATTTGATATGCATGAAAAAAACAAAGACGCACTCAAAAGCCAACACAGTCCCCCGGATAACCTCCCACGCAACCGCCTCCAGCTTTTCCGCGTGGTCCATTGTGGGGTCAACGACGGTACACGCGCCGGCGAAGTGGAACGCCTGCATCTCGTGCGGGGTGTTGAGCAGGCGGTTTAGATCCATGAGCAGCAGGGCGAGGGTTTGGAAGGGGATGGGTGGCAGGGCGTCGGAGGTGGCGTCGGGGAGGACGACCACTTGCGGTAAGAGGACGCGTGGTGGCTGCGCTGGCGGCGGGTGGAGATCGACTTGAGCGGGTTGGGAATCGGATTCGACGTCGGAACGCTTCCGTTTCCTGAAATCCAGGATCGACCTGGAAGGACCGGTCGATATCCCGGTGGAACGCGCTTCTTGTCGCGGAATACAGGAAGCGCGGTGATTTATTAACGAGAGCGTGTTCGCGTAGCCATCGAGAATGACATACGCATTGCATTTGTCGCAAGCAACGTAGTGAACGCCGGTAGCGCGTTGGATGGCGGTGCAGAATGTGGCCCCGTCCGGTAGTGTGAAAATCACAGGCCTCGGTAGGGAGTGTGCAGCAGCATTCATCCGTGGCTGCAGTTCACCTGTATCTACCCCGCCAGGCGGATCGAGCATTGCAGGGTGCTGATTCTTGACACACGCCGCGCGATGGCGCTTAAAGTAGGCTATGTTTCTTTGCATGCTTAGCTGTATGTCCCTGCCGCAGTAGTCGCACGTAACGTGGTGCATTCCCGTATCTGGATGAACGACGCTGCAGAATGCGGTCCCATCCGGCATCGTGAACGGTATAGGCCTTGACGCGGAGGTTTCAGCCAAGCTTAATGCGAGAACACAATAATAAATGAGACCTACAGCTGTTTTTTAATGCAAGCGTTCCGGTGGAGGTGTAATAAGCCTCCCAGTTTTATCCGACCCAGCTTCACGACGGTGTGGCAGATGTCGCATGTAATGTGGTGGGACCCAGTATCCGGATCGACAGAAGTAACGAAAACCGCCCCGTCGGCCATGATGAGTGTTACAGGCTTTTCCTTCTTGAGACATGCCGCCCGATGGGTTTTGAGGCCGTTGTAGGCTGTGGCATGAAGGCCCAACGTTAGGTCTTTGCCGCAGATGTCGTAGTCTCGTTACCAGCCGTATAGGGCAGTTCACACTCTGAGTAGCAATTGGATGTAAATCTTACCGGGGATATGAATGTTGGATTGTTCAAATGTCGCCGAGGCGCTGAAACAAGAAAATTGGGCGGGGGATCACTGCCCTATAACGTCTGGTGCAGTTTACCCGTAAAACATGCGCTAGAGGTAACGCTACCCCAAAAACAGTAACGCCGCCCAGAAGCGTGACTTTTCACGTCGCGTCAACAAACGTCCCACTGCTCCCCGCTGTTGCGCTCTCTCTGCTTCTCTGTCGCGCCCCCATTTCTCCATCTTTCCACCATGGCGCCGGTCATGTCCCGTCTTGATGGCCATCGCCGCGAGGCCGCCAAATTCACGCAAATCCTTCAGAAGGCACGCGACGACGCGTCGAACATTGCCGAGGTGGTTTTCAGAGTCGTCGGGCTCAAGAGGCGGCTCATCGACGAAGAAAAATTCAACATCGTCCATATCGATGGAATGTGCGTAGTAATTAGGGGCACGTTACAAGCGCGTTATGGACGTTATGATGTGTTACATTTGTGACTGATTTGACCTCGCGCATGTTTTACGGTCAAACTGCACCAGATCTTCTAGGGGTGATGGCTGCTGGTGATTTTTTGATGGATGGACCCCAAATTTCAGAGTCCGCCGAACCCCGTAAAGATCTGGAGCCGAGATTACAGATGTCGCAGGTGACGTGGTGGATGCCAGTGAGTGGGTTTATGGAAGTGCAGAATTCTTTACCATCGGGCAGTTCCAGCGTCACTGGCTTGTCGGGCGGGATTCTGGGCGCAGCTTTCTTGTGTCCCATCGCGGTGGTGGCGGTTTGAGGAGAGGAGCGACACAGCCCCGAAAAAAACATGGACATACATCCGTCGCGGTAACGTGACTTCAATGATTTGGAACGACTTGGAATCTAAGGCCGGGACCTATAATGTAAGGAGAGAGTACTGTGGAAGGCGCGAAGGCATTCTCTTGCTGTTCAGAGGTTACAGGAAATCAAATCACGAAACTTCAATGCTGCCGGCGGCAGATCTTGCGGGGGGAGTGGAGAGGCTGCGTACAGTGGGGAGAGCAAATCTTGCATTGGGATGTATCATGTGCCGGTGGTGGCGCTTTGCAAAGTTGCATCGTTCCCGGTGTTTCCGGAATGTAGCGCAGCGGCTAGAGGTAGGTGATAATCTGGAAGAGATCGATATATCGCAAAATAAATGGGCTAAAGAGGTGGTCGGGCACTGTTCAAGAACCCTCGGTAGGTTTCAAGCGGTGAGCTTTCTGAGAGAAATTAAACAGTCCACGGTTAATGGCAAAGATAGCACAAGGAACCTGCCCGGGAAGGCCAGGCGATGCGCCACAAAAACAGATTGATTCTGCGCACCTTGATATTGAAAACGTGGCGCTCAACTATGCATGGTGGAGGCCGAGCGGGATAAACAGTGATATTTGTTGATTGCGAGGGATTCAATCGTACTAGATCCTCGGTACGGAATGGGAGACTGCGCACAATGGGGGAGAGTAAATTTGCACTTGCATCAGTTATGTGCATTGTGCAGTGCTCAGTATGTCATTTTCCAAGACTCCATCGTTCCACGAGAACATGGTAGCAATCAACAAAAAGACCGGGTTCCCGCGATTGAGAAGATCCCAGAAGGACTCAATCGCGTCTTCCTGAGAAGTGCAGGCCATGGACGATGATATAGATTGAATGCGCACACCTTACGTATGGTCAAACGCGCAGGAGGCCAACTATGCACGATAAACGCTGAACGGGATGAACGGTGATGGGATATTTTGCAGAGGAGACGTGGCTAGCTCTGTCGTAGTGAATGTCAGTACATGATCGAGCAGAGAAAGATGACTGACAAATATAAAAGCGCTGATCATAGAAGGGCCACTCGTCTCTTCTCTTTCAGAACGTCCCACCCCTCTAATCCGCAATGCGCGGGGAGTTTATCCCATACAGCAGCTCGGGCGGCTAAATGTCTTTGTCGGGCTGCAAGAAAACAGTCGTGGCAAAGGATATGCGGTAGGTGTTCCCAAGTGGGTTCGAACTCAAGTGTCATTAAGCCAGAGTTATCGTCATCATCCGGGAGTGCCCACATATCCCTCATATACGAGTCTTTGTTGGAGGTGCACATAACCGCTGTGATACATTCCGAGTGCTCGCCGAGAAATGTATTCATTCTGTCGCTGGCACGGAGGTGGAGGGCTTCCAGGACGGCACAGACCAACTTCGTTTCGACAGGGAGTGAATCCCATGCCTTGCCAGCTGCCATCATCTGCCTTGAACCGTAGGTCCCGACACTGTAGTATGCGACTGGAAGGAGCCAGGTGGCGCCGACCTCATGCAGGATGGGGATGGCTGTTAGATCGTGCCGAAGATCGATGTCGCTGTAACCAATTTTGTTGAAAGATCGTCCGCCAAATTCAATAAAATCCACGGGGAAGATGGTTTCCAGATGCAGCAAAGCGCGTTTGTGCAGATAATTGACATCGTATTTGTGGGAGAGGCGGAGGATACCCAGTACGGCGTGAAAGTCAATCGATGCAGGTGGAGGCATGAAATAGCTGGCAAAATACTGCAGTAAGACGGCGTGAGTCAAAGCGGTGAACGGAATAGTTGCCTGGTATCGAAAATTGCGCGGAGAAAGGGCTCGACTTCCTCCGGATCATCGTGAAGAGTCACGACAGGTTTTCCGTCAATCGTTGCATCGCCGCTAGTGGCTGGAGGCTGGGGGAATTCGAACATGCTCTGGAAGACGGAAGAGCGTGCCGCTAAAATCGACTTGGTGACTCGGAAAGCGCTCTTCCCTGCGCGTAGAACGACGGTGTCGTCGGTGAACCAAAGTCCGTCAATTCTCTGGATGTCCACTTCTGGTTCCATTCCGGAAGAGAGGGTGTTTATGGATCGTTCCGTATCTCGCGCTCACGTGGCTCCTAAAATTGAGAAACGCTTGAAACTACCTCCAAGATAAGAATGAGCGCAGTGTCATGCACTCCATATTATACGTTGCAGCAGAATGCTTCCCTATTCTTTTCAGCACCCTGATCGATCCCTTTTTCTAAATTCTCGCTACATATGACAGTTGCTGAACTGTTTGAAGCAAAGTACAAAAAGGCCTATTATAGTTTATAAGCGGCATATTCCAGAGCTACTCATTTGCATCTAGATCTCGTCGTCCTGAATTTCGCAGTCCGATCGCGAGCACTCGATCAATCCATATTGAACACGCTTCCTGCCCGGGAAGTCGTGGTAGTGGCGCTCAGTGCTATGACGCCCCCGATAGCACCAGGTGTTGGGGAGGTCGTCTGCGGAAGGTCCATCGTTGTCCAGAGACCTGATCTCCTCGCCACAACAGGCGCGCGAGAAGGTATAATAACCTCGGATGTACTCGTACTCTTCGCGGAATGGGTGGTGTCCAGCTTCGTAACTGGCATGAGAAACGCGGCAAGCCCCATGGCGATTGCGGCTTGGAATGTAATTCTGGTGGCAAAGAATGCAATGAGACTGCGGCCGGATGCGGAGGCCGGTTCCTCTTTGTTCCTTCTCCTCGTCATCGGCGTCCTTTGCGCAGCCCGCGCACTCGATGCCTCCGTACCAAACCCGCTTATTTCCGTGGTAGTGAGGCTCAGTGCTATGGCGCCCCATGTAGCACCGGCCAACCTGGTGCTGGTGTCTGATTTGGCACGCCATCTTGGCATTGAGACGGGGAAGATAGTCCTCATGGCAGAGCACACAATGGACCGGGGAATCACTGTCTTGCGGTGGGGTGTGAGCGTCCTGTGCGGCGGTGGCATTTGTTTGCGGAACCTGCGCCATATTGCGAAGAGCAGGTGGGAAGTGGGTGCGATGGATGGAATATAAGTATGTGCCCAGGAACGGCAAGAAGGAAAAAATTGCCACCGCGGTAGAGATGGTGGTCAGGAGCACCAGGTAAAGTGGCGTGTCCCGCAGTGGCCCACTGTATTTATAGTGGTGTTGCTTTGTCCATTGTTCAAGCACTTTCCTTTTTGGTTCATCCATTGAACATCGTCCTTCTTTGCTATGGAGTATTGTTAAAGCTCAGCTGCCGCTAATTCTTGTGTGGCATAGGCTCCGAGTCTTTGATCAAAGCTCATGAACGTTTTGTGAACGTTCAACGTGCCCTTGTTGACGTGCCCTGGCCCATTGTTGACGTGAAGTTGAATTCGCCGACGCAATGCTGACCCTATTCATTTCAGCTTTTTCCCCCTTGTTCAATTTTCTTTGTTGCGGACCTCGGTGCATCAAAGTTCAAAGCAAACCGCATACACGGAAACCCCTTTATGCATACAACCCCGGATAGAAACTCAACAATGTTACAATCGCATCAAAATCGCATCACACTACGGATCACCGCCCGTGATTGAGTCAGACTCTTTTTCTTCGACCGCGACGAAAGCTACTACCCCGCATGCGGCTCACTTTGCTATGTCTCGCCATCTACCTCCCATTTACCATTCAAACCGCGCAGATTCCATTTGTTCAGAATGACCTCTTCGACGGAGATGAACCCTGGGATAACCTCAACGCACGGCCCGGCCCCGACACGACGAGCCACCTTATCTTTGAGACCGTGAACTCGCTTTTGCAGCACTGGCCAAATACACGGTATCGAAATGGTACGCCGTTACCCCGTTTTCAACCTGTTCTCCTAATTATGCATATCTGCAGGTCATAACGTCGTACCTGCCACTGTTCCTGTTGGCACCCTCCTTTATCACGGTCGCGTAAACAGCAGTTTACCTGATGTCCCAGAATGGGTGTCTACGGACCCAGAACACGCGTTCCCTTTCTGCGGAGACGCCGGGATCCCGGAGCAGTTCGGGGAGCAGAACACGACTGGATGCTGGCAACTTACGCTCGCTGCAAGCCGGCCGCTCAAGCTGCTCTATTTTGATGGCTCGAGTGCAGCGAACATGAAGGATGGGACGTTGGATGCCCAGGATTTGTTGGTATGGGGAAAGTTCGACCCGGCACGATGGCTAGATGACCGCGGGAGGATCAGGGCTCTCTGCGATTGGGGAAATGAATTAGGGATCGATGGATACGTGCGGTGAGTTATTGCAGTTGAGTTTAGTGCAATATTTACAACTGTCCAGGATGGAGATGGATTTGTGAGTAATTCACGCGTCTGACTCGATATATGTATCACTCATGGCGCGCAGCGAGGTCATGCTGTGCGATTTCAACAACGGCGTCGAGCTCGTTTCTGCCGATTATCTCACCGCGTGGCGGCTGAACTACATTACCCCGCCGCTCTGGCGCCCGACTGCTCACTCGATTCTTTCGAACCAGGAGTCCCCCCTCAATATTGCCAGCCCCGAAGACGGCCCATACCTCGCCACCATCGCACACGTCCTCCGATTCGAGACCGTCCGCGCAGCCTCCTGGCACAACCGCTACCCAGGCGAAACCCGCATCGTCCTCGATCTAACGCGCTTCGTCTCCTTCTATGACACTTCCATCGCACCCTCGCTCATCCCCCAGCGCACAGGCAAAGAGCGGTGGGACCACCGCCTCCAAAACATTTCTGCAGTAGATCTGGCGGCGGTCACGGCGCGCCTCAAAGCCGTGTTGGCTCCGGATTATATACAGAACAATCCGGGCAGCGGCGTCGACTGGCAGGTGCTGTATCGCGTTTTGGTGGACCGGTACGCCGAGCGGTTGGAGATGCTAGAGTACCTCCTCAATACGACGACCACCGCCAACATCGCCGCGCGCGCGAAAACGATACAGATGCAGCTCCGTGCGATGGTGACGCCGTACGCGTTGTACCATGCACGCCCTACGTTTGTCTTTAAAAAATCAGATTCTACCTCCGTGGGAGGCCAAGATGATTACGTCTGGGCTGCCCCCGTCTGGCGGGGCTGCGCGACGCGCCATACAGCCCAGATCCACACCAACGCCGTGTTGAAATTGCGCCTCACACCCGCCGAGCACCTGTTGCTCGGTGCGCTAGACGGGACGAACCGCGAAATCTGTCGCAGTGTGGTGCGCATGTGGGCTGCGGGCGTGGAGGCGGGCCTCGATGTGCAGCTTCCTATTTCTCGTCATAGAGACGCTTCCAAGAATCGAGCTGACTCGGAGAAGACAATCGCGCGCGTCGTGGAGGGATGGCACGCCGATACGCAGGCATTGATGGCTTGGTTGGATTGGAGCGTGTGGGTCAAGTGCAGGCCTGCGTGTTCATTCGAGGTACGTACATTTGCTCCACTCTATCATCCCGTAATTACTTACGTTCTCACCAACTATTTTTGCCTGCAGGAAATATGCTACATGCCGACGTGGCCGTTCTTCTGGGATAAAACGAATCAGAAGGAGGGAGAGGAGACTGGCGAGCCGAATTTGTGGAAGAGGCCTCAACCACGGTGTATTCGCCAGTTCGAGCCGTATTCGTCGTTGTGAATACATATTTGAACATCGGGTGAATGGTTCATGATCAACTTCGGAATCCGAGTTAATACGAGTCGATGAGCACAGTGGTGTCTTTGTAGAACTCGAACCGGTCGAACGGAGCGCAAAAAACGCATTCTAAAGCTGCTGCACACAAACAGAACCCTCGGGGCGAAAGGGAAATCCGAATGAACAAGTCCCTCAACCAACAGGTACTTGACCTTTATGTGGGCTACTCGATATCCACCATTTGATCACGCCCAAGACCTTGGATTATATTACCAGTGGGTCAAATCTACAATAACTACACGACCAGACTCATACCCAATGCATGCCCTGGCGCCATCAAAAGCAGTCGCGGTTATCCGATGTTGATATTCAGACCAGAGCCAGAGCCTGTTGCCCGGGACGCCGTCCGAATAAACTGTTAAATATTCGGCTCGGGGTCCTAATTTGCAAACGACCCGAGACGACTCTCGCTCCTTGAAGGGGTCGTAGGGCTCGACGTACTCTATCGAACGGTCTGTGCGAATGAAGTGTTATAGAAGTGGGAGGATCTATAGACCATGATACGGACCAAGTGCAACATCCTTGAACTGCTCCTCCAGATCCCCAGTTTGTGCGTTCCATATGCGAACTCCGGCATCAGCAGAGCGTGCCACTATACGAGTTCTGTCGGGTGAGAACTGCACTGACCATAGCCAAGATGAAGGTTGATATTCCCCTTCCCCCTTCCCCTCCCCCATTTCGACGTTCCAGATTCGGATCGTGTGGTCAAATTCCGAAGCAGATGCGACAAGACGACCATCCGGCGAGAATGCGACGAATTGTACCCTGGAGGAATGCCCTACAAGCCTCCGCTCCATCATCCCCTTCCCAATATTCCATATTCTGACGCTGTTGTCGACAGCACCAACTGCGATGCGAACCCCATCCGGGGAGAATGCAACTGATAAAATGAGTGAGGACCCTTCGAACGTTCGCTCCCGCTCTCTATTTTGTGCATTCCAGATTCGAACAGTTTCGCGTATCGATCCCAGGGAGGCGATGCGAAGTTTGTCTTGCGAGAATGTGAACCCACACATCACTTCCTCGGGGGTTCCAACGGTCCAATGTGTCTCCCCTGAACCAATATCCCACATTTGAATTCTATCCCTCGACATTGAGGCAATCTGGTCGCCGTGGGGCGAAAACTCGACAGATCGTACCACACAGTTGACCACGAATTTCCGCTCCATCACCCCACTCTCTGTATTCCATAGTCTTACAGATCTGTCAATGGCTCCGGACACGAGTCGAGTTCCGTCAGAAGAGAAAGCAATTGAGCGCACACAGCCTGTGTGGCCCAAAAGTTGCAGTCTCATTTTCCCCGTGGAAGCACTCCATATCCGAATAGTGGCATCTCGCGCTCCAGATGCTATGTGAGAATCGTCGGGGGAAATCGCAACCGAAGATACTGAATCGGAGTGTCCCTTAAGTTGCCATTCGGTCTCTCCTGTGCCTAATCTCCATACTAGGACGTTACAAACGCCAGCGGATACCAGATATGTCCCGTCCCGCGAGAAGACAAAGGCAACTTTTTCGGTGCGAAGAGGAAGAACCTCTTCACATCTTTCCCACTCTTGCTGCAACCCGGCGACGATGTAGGGCGATTTCGTTGTGTGATATGCTTCTCGTATTCTCGATTCCACTGGGAGCCACTCTAGTGCAGAATGGTAAACTTCCACAGGGTATATCACCACGAATCTAAAGGTTTGAGAAACCACGCGACGAAGTTCATCCAGCATAGCTGTTGTGGCACGACAATATTGACTCTGATTTTTTTTTTTAGTGCGCCGGGTCGCATTTACCGTCATAAAAAGCTCACATTGGTCCACGATATCGCATTTTGCAAGCAGTCAACGGCCAAGTGTAGCTTTCCAAGTAGGCTCAAGCACTCTGTCCAGTGTAGGAGCTGCGTTCTGGAAAATACTTCGAGTTCTTTTACGATTTCGGGAGTTATTGAACTTGCGCCGGAAGGAGTAAGGGACAGATGTTTGCCCCAGTGAACAGCAGCATATCTCAGAACCGGCGGAATTGATTGATCTATGACATCTTTTTCAATAGAAGCCACTGAGTCCGTACGATGGATGCCACAGGCATTTTCGCGAAGCATCAGATTCAAGATTTTGAGGCATCTAAGGGCCATGACCGCATGATGTGGTTGTGTCTCCAACCAATGGAGTTCAGAGCGGGTGCTGTTTGTCAGATAATCCGGGAAGGATTCATGGAAAATCCGGAGAGGAGCATCAAAGGAAGTGGGGATATCTATCACAGAATGGAAATCTGCCAATAGCAGTTTCACATTCTCCATACTCTCTTCCAACAGTCCAGAAAGCACCGATAGAGAAAGAGGCTCGCGGAGACATATAATGGTGCTGAGGATATCCTGCCGGGCTTTTCGCTCATCTACCTCCTTTCCATGCCAAGCAGCGTCAAGGATTTGGCCATAGAGAGTGTCAATATGGGCTGTTTGAATTTTGCTCGGTGCAGATGCATTGAGAATATTGTGAAGCCGTTTCTGAACCTCCTGCTTGGATAGCCTTCCCCCAGAGAGGTATTGCACAGCGGTGAATGCAAATATAAAGAGCTCGCCAGTCCGCTGTACAAGCTTTTTCATGTCGGTCTCGGAAGGCCATTCGTGAAAGTGTATACGTCGAGCGACTGCCCCAAGGTTCTTCCCCAAATATTTCGTAACATCTCCCAGGACAATGTCTCGATTGACATCATGAAGGCGAAGTCTGCGAGCAAGGACTTCAGGGCGAAACACTGTTTCGATATGAGGCTCAGGGCGGCTTGTGATGAAGAATTTGAATCGTGTCTTGTCCGAGCTGGGAAGGGATTCGACGAGAACTCCTAGGAAGTCTTGGACGGTGCTCAGGCCTGAGCACTCATCAAGAGCATCTATCACCACGATGGCGACCTGCCGCTCCGCAGAAAGGGTCTGTGAAGGCTGCAGGATGAGAGTGTTCAATTGGAAGAGGGGAGTTTTGAAATGAAAATTGACTGCTGGTGTTTTCTTGATGGTATTTATCACAGCCTGAGCATATGTCGGAGAGTGCCATGCAAGCTGAAATGCGATGGAAGGGATAATTCCTGCCACACTGCTTCGGGTTTCTGATCCGCGGGAGCAGAAGAAACTTGCTCCAAGTAACGCCTGACCGTCCAGCAATCTCGCAAAGCTGCGGGCAATCGCACTCTTGCCGGAACCAGCAAAACCAGTAAGCCAATAAATGGCTGCACCATGGGGATCGGTGGCCCATGACATCAGTTCCGCCAGAACACCGGAACGCGTGCCGGGCATGCATTCGCCGCTGCCGCCAGTGTCATCGTAACACGAGCCTTCGACGGGATGAAGACTCCCAAGAATCTCTGAAGCAACTTGTCAGATGAAGTTCGGTGAGTGACAGTTCACTTGCGAGAGTCGCGTAGTTCCAATACCAACTGAGAAATGGATACAATCAGCAGTCCATTGCAAGTAAAGGAGCCAATCTTCGACATACATTTTTTATCTCACTAGTTCTGAGTTCTGTATTCAAGACAGTGTCCATCTTTTATGCTTGTGTCAGATACATGAACATGGTCTCATAAATACCGCACCTCGAAGACCATTACCAGAAAGGAGACAGTTCTAGTGCAGTCGATGATATCGCGGGCAGCGGGCAAGTTGGAAATAACATTGCAAGCCCCCGGGGCAATTCGTAGTTCGATTATTCGAGCCTGTTGTAGGATGACTCTTGAAAATACAGAAACTTAACGGGGACGATCGACGGTGAACGATAAAAACTAACGATGTCATGCCATCCAGCCTATTACGGATATCTTCATCGTATGTTCGGCCTTCGTAGCGACGCAGCAGGCTTGCCAACGCTGTGATTCGTTGCGCCATTAACCCGAAGTCGTCTCGAGCATCCTTAATTTCCTTGTCGACGTATAAATTTGTGTCTAGCAAACAGTTTCAGCAAACTCACCTCAATTTGCTCCAGTAAACGGAGAAAACCTGATGCAGCGGCTTGCAAAGGGGGAAACATACCAGAGGCATCTTTCAAGATTCCGAGGGATACTACGAGTGCTTTCCAGCTGAAGCGTTTCCACTGATCGGATTTGCTGGCTGGATGCAATTCATGCTGGGAAGGGATTGAGGTGAATACATGCGAAAGACTGCCTGATGACGAAGACGTGTTCTCGTGGCGATTTCCATTGTCAGGCAGAACCTTATCTTCAATTCCGTAGGATGAGGTCGTCGAGTCCATTGTAGGCCAAGTGGCATTCAGACTGGGTCTGTCTGAGTGATTTGAATTTGGTATATCTGGAGAAGGTGGAAAGACACCAATTACGTTTAGTTTTTATCGGGTAGAATTCAGGAGATTGAGAGGAGCACCTAAGACTGGGATTTCTGCAGAGGAAGAGACATCCGTGCCGTCTTGCCCGGCTTCCTCTGTCAAGATGCAAGGGGCCCCGGGCCCTGAGCGGCTAGACTGCATTCGGGATAGTCCTTTCCTGAAACCACCTTTCAGACTAGCAATCATGGGTGGGGAGGCACGGAGTCACGGTGAGGAGAAGGAGGACCAGGGAGGAGCAGGATGGGCTGCGTCTGACGATGATGTCTTAAAGCCTGACGTGTGCCAGCATCGTTATGAGAAAGATGTCGGTCTAACCGACTCCGGTCCTTTCGTCGGATCGGATCCAGACGTCGCTGTGTTAATCGGGAGCATGCTCGACAGCGGCGGTCGCACTCATACGGGGGGTATACAACATTCGACGGGGCCCCAGTATGGGCGATATACTGTGCAAAAATTCAACATATTTTGCAGGGTTTTTGCTGACAACTTACATCGACATTTGAGGTTCAGCTGACAAGCCACAGACTCTACTGACATCCCTTCGAACTGCTCGCATCGTTGCACTACTTACATCTGCACATCCGCAAGCATGTTCGTCAGTACTTGACATCAGTGATCCCATCAGATCGGCTTCCGTCTAGAACAGGTAAAATGCAACAATTTGAAAATCTCTGGGTCCCGGGGACTCAGAGTCGCTTCGGTTGGCTTTATACTAAATATAATTGTGAAAACCCCTCATATATGCACCGCTTGGGTATTACAAGGGGTATAATGAGCAAGAAACCTGTGGTGTGGCCTCCGTTTGAAATGGTCATCTTGAGTCTCATTATACTAGTCTTTAATTAGCAACGAGTGGGGAGACAGCTTCAATCATACCTTCTCCCTATTTTTGGAAGTCACCACAACCTTTTGGGATCGCCAACTCGGAACACACCACTGTTTCCGTTTTAGGAATTCGGCACATTTGTTGCCATCAATGATACGATCAGATTCATCACCTTCTGCAAAATCTAACGAAGTCCCTACGATTGCCAGTGGATATATGTGATGTAAGTGGTAGCTCAAACAGCTTGTATGCAA
Organism: Mycena crocata; assembly: GCA_029281795.1. Taxonomy (NCBI): domain Eukaryota; kingdom Fungi; phylum Basidiomycota; class Agaricomycetes; order Agaricales; family Mycenaceae; genus Mycena; species Mycena crocata. The sequence goes on from JARJCP010000080.1 coordinate 356,255, forward strand.
CCATGAAGGATTGTCATTCAGCTCTGTGAGATGTCAGTCATGTTGAAAAAATGGTAAGTTGTCAGCAGAAACCCTGTATTCAATGTGGAGATGTCAGTCAATATTTTTTGCACAGTATATGTGCCATACCCCAGCGACGGGATTCCGGATTCCAGAAATATTGCCACCGGATCCCAACTGTAATACTCAGGACGGTCGACCGCAATCGAATTTGCGGTGGCTTTCAGGGAATTTCCACGTACATTCCGCGCCGTCAGAGGAAGTGGTGCATGATGGCTGGAAGGGAAAAAAGTGATGTGCTTAGACTTGTATCTGTTGTAGACGAATGCCATCGACTTCCGGAATGACCCGAGAAGGCGGCTTCCCTCTTACCACCACCATCCTATCGCTTGTACCTTCTGGATGACGCCCAGGAGAAGGACTCGACAACACATTGGTATAGCAAGTCGGGCCTTGGCACAAATTGCAAATTTTCCAAATACTATGAATAACCGTGACGCCGGGCCCGCACGCTGGATGAGAAAAGATCACCTCCAACAGCCTCCAATTGGCTTCTTCTGAAATTATCGCCGAGGAACTGGGACGAGGCACGGAAGATTAACTTTCTGCTGCGAGCTGACTCGAATCCTTAAGTTGAGCTAATAATGCGATGTACTCGGGTCACGAAGCCAAACACGGATCCAACCGTCAGTATTTCGCAACATGCATGGCATGAGCTATATTGATGCCCCCACCCCCCTTTTTTTCCCCCGCTAGTCGATAGACACAAAAAGCACATGGGCCACCATTCAACCGCTTTTCTCTCGCGTTTTCTAAATTTATCTTCAAATGCCGCTTTGTCGAGACACCGTGCATGACATGAGTCGTGTAGGCGTTCTAACTCGCTGCTCTTAGTCATTAACTATCAAAGGGCCGCGGGCCTGAAGAGGCGTGAACCTCGGGGCCTCCGCGTGGTACATACTCTAACGTTCCAAGCTTTCCATGGGTGTTCCCCGGGGTCAAAAAACTCCGTCCACAGAAATGTAGGTGGAATCCACGAATCCGATTGTGGCATGGCCGCATGCGTTGTCACCGATGGCCTATCGAAGATGTATAGCTGAATGCGACCGCCGGTCGAGCATGCTCCTGATTAATGCACGAGGTTTTCATCGTCTGGATCTGATCCGACGAAAGGACCAGAGTCCATTCGACTGACATCCTTTCTCATAACAACCGTGCGTTTGCTCCATCGCTTCCCTGATTCCTCACTCTTACCACTTCAGTTTCCCTCTCAGATACCTCACAAACCAGGGCCAGTTCCGACAGATCAACTAATTATGCCTCCCCCGAAGTCTAGTGTCCGCCACGTTGACACCGGCTTCCACAGACCCAGTGCGCGCCAAGATATACCTAGCTATATACCACTCGGAACGAGGGACGCCGGGGCCGCTAGAATGTGGGGAATCTATCTTTCTAAAGCTGAAAGGTACGATAGAGTTTTGGTGGAAAGCTGGAGGGATGATATGCAAGGGATCCTCATATTCGTACGTGGCACCATCAACACGGGAAATAAATACTTGCCTGGTGGTCTGGAAAGGTTACTGAAACTAATGATTTTGGGAACCGACAAACTGTGCCTGAAACTATGAGTTTCGGGCGCAGTTTACATACCACTGTCACTTAAGGTTTCTGGGGCTTCCCAGAAACAATAAGTTTCTGGCCACCTGCAATTGTGGATTTAGGGGATCTAAGGTGGCCAGAAACTTATTGTTTCTGGGAAGCCCCAGAAACCTTAAATGACAACGGTACATAAACTGCGCCTGAAACTATGAGTTTCAGGCACAGTTTGTGTGTTCCTAAAACTATTAGTTTCGGTAACGTTTCCACACCACCAGCTAACTATTTATTTCCCGTGTGCATATTTGGTCGTATCCTTCAATGAAATGAATATTGAAAGGCGGGTCTTTTCTCTGCGACCGTCACAGGATTTATCATTGAGAGCTACAAAGGCCTTACTGCAGATTCGACTGAAACAGCTGTGCTTATCCTGACGCAAATTTCCCGTCAACTGGACGCGAACTTCACTGGAGGTGCAATGGCTCCCCTTCCTTCATTTGTGCCGACCACATCGTCGGTGATCTGCAACACCCTCTGGTTCATCAGCCTCGGCCTCAGCCTTACATGCGCTCTGATTGCAATCCTGGTTGGGCAATGGGCTCGCGATTTCTTACACAAGGTCGACAGGCGATCCACCCCCGTCATCCGGGGTCGCATCATGTCCTACCTCTATTACGGTACTCGGCGTTTCAACATGCATTTAGTGGTGGATATCGTCCCCCTGATTATCCATGCTTCCCTGTTCATCTTCCTCGCCGGCTTGGTAGTGTTCCTCATCCCCGTGAACATTATTGTAATGGTGGCGTCGTCGGTGCTTTTAGCGACTCTGGTGGCAGTCTATTCGACGCTCACAATACTACCCATCATCCATGCCGATTGTCCCTACCGCACTCCACTGTCAAATAACCTTTGGTGTATCGTCCAATGGATTCGGTCCCCGCAAATCCCGGATACCAAAAAATATTCCTCGCCACCGACTACGATGACGGACGTCATGACCCGCGAAGCAACGGCCTTGAATACAGAGCGTATCATGCGGGACCGCCGCGCACTGGGGTGGACAATCACATCTTTAACAGACGACAATGCGTTACAGCCGTTTGTTCAATGCATTCCCGAAGTTATGTCAATTCAAGGAGTTAATGGGTCACCCAACCTGTATCCACTGTATTTCAAACTGCTGATCGACGACAAAAATGTTCGATTGGCACTCCGGATAGAAGGCATGCTGCGTAGTTGCGGAGCTGGTCATCTAACCGAAAATGCGAACGATGAACGCCAGGCGGTTTGTTACAAGTCCATGTGGTTCCTCCACCAAATACATTCCACTCTTTCGGTGATACAGGACCAGACACTGATCGAAACGGCCTACGCGCCCACCAGTATCTACTCTCTCGAGGATCTGCTGCCCCTGGTCACCGTATCCCGGTACCGCACATATATCTCCATTGATCCCGAGATACTTGCAACGATTCATAACCTCAATGCGTGCCTCACGCACGGTCTCCTTCCAGATTTCTCATCTGTCATCGGTCTCATCACAAAATTGAAGGCGGCCAATTTCGACTATCCCGACATGGATGCCATCGATGAACTCCTGCAAAACCATGGCCCAGCCATGCTGGCGTCAGTTGCAACAAGGGCCTGGATTATAAGGGCCGTCACTCTCATGCAGGCTCTTCGGATAGACTCTCCTTACCTCTTGCTTTTCCGTTATCTCGGACGTGCCGCACAGTTTGATTCGCTCCCCCTGTGGCATTCCTTCACACGGGCTGCTTTTGACCACCTGCCCAGCGGCATTCCATCATCAACATTAAAGATACAGTACGGTAATATCTTCAGCTCAACCGTTAACCGGTGGGCCATTTCCAACCGGAACCACGTCAACGAGATGCTTTTTGAGTTGGCCGATTTCTGGCGTGTTATTCATCCTCGGAACACCGTACCACAGTCGATTCTGACCTACTTTGATGCGGCGGTCACAAAATTAGGCACCACCTTTACTCCGCGACCGGTGTCCGACCACGTCGCGTTGATGATCGATAAATTGGGCAGGGAGTCCTTGTGGACCGGGGTTTCGGCTGATATATCAGTGACAGAGGGTCTCGAAGTGAACCACATACTCGTCACAGGAACCACCAGCTTATGTGTTTGCGAGTTGAGAGCGGCCTCGGAGTCTGTGGATATTTTGGCCACAACTATCTATGAATCAGCGCTTTCCATCATCACACACTCACCTTGGAGCCAGTTGTTCGCGCCTGCTATAGCCATGGTCAAAATTGTAATCTTGACGTCCTCCCTTCGTTTGGCGAACCAGTTCCAAGACAAGATCCCGGATCTTGCAGCTTTGACAAATTCAGGTATTTTGCCAGCCGAGACAGCTTCGCCGACACTTGACGATCTTCATATCGATTCCACCGACACGAAATTTGCCGAGCTTCGTGAAAATCTCGAGAACCGCGTTGGAGAAGCGAGCATCAACATTCTGGCTGAATTACTAGAGAGTTATTCAAGGCGTATCCCGAATAGAGCATCTCAGTTCATATTTGAAATCGGCCGCGCCCTCTGGATTCCGGCTCCTGGCGCCGTTCACCCAAATCACCAACTTCGTCTTGTGAATATTTTACAAACTTTATTTACATCGGACGAAGGAGGTAAACTGCGCAATTCAGTAATGCGGCTACCAATTTTTTCGACAGGTACCGGTGAGGGGGAGAGCGTCGAGAAGGCGCCGACCTGGCTTGATCATCCCGCTGCTGCAGATATTATCGCATCTTGGGCCGTTGCTGATGTCGAAGACTCCTACGAAGAAGTTGAAACGGAGGGATCTGGGCAAGCGGGATGAATGAATAGAGAATCTGTACTTATCCCACTATCCCCAATACGCACGATATACAGTCATCATGTTGGATGTTCAATTGGGGCACGAATTCCACATTGAAGGAATTTCCAACAGATCAGTTGGACCGGGGATATTTCTTGACTTCCTAGTACTATCTACACCGAGTGGTGCTTTACTGGTGGATCAATTACGCATTGATGGCTGTATTTCGGCAGATGCGTACAGACTTCAGAGGACTCGCATAGAGAATGCCCTGTCGATACATTCCATTAACACATTTCTCCAATTAATATTCACTGAGAAGGGGAAGAGGCATTGATAAGCCAAGTGGCAATGGGGTGATTCCTGGTACCGTTACCAGGTCTCAAAAGCGAATTGTCAATCCGCCTGCATGCACCGATCATGTCGGATGCCCGGTCCGAAGAGCAAAATTAAATATTGCTGCGGTCTGCTGCGGTCTGCTGCGGTAGACTGCGGCAGACTGCGGTGCTGTTAAACTGAGAGGCAGGAGATGGGTGTCAGTTGTCGAAAAGCACAGCCTAAGCTGTTAATCTACAGCTTTTCAGCGCCAAAAATGTTTCGAGCTGGATCAAATCCTCAACTTGAAGGACGAAGGGGAGAGCAAAGTGTATGGGGATAACTGCAGTTAACAGCTTTGACGCACGGGGCGCCAATTGCTGTGAAATATCGCAGCAGAGACGCCGTGCAGCGGGAGTGAGGAAGCTGGTTGAAAAAGACTCAAAGGAGATATCACACTCTTGGGTTCCTTGGCTTGCTTGGAAACCTCGCCATTTGCTTAAAGATGCGAGTAATAATAGGACCCCGGAAAATACTATTAAATGTTAGGTTCCGTGTTGGACAAAAAATGGACTTTTTGGGTCGGAAGCTTAGGTCCTGGTTGCACAAAAATGGGACCTTTGGCCTGAGATTTGTCAAAATTTTATCACCCAAATCGCATCTGGTGGGGCTTTTTACGGCTCAAAAGCAGGAGATACATCGATGCCAGCTGAAAACACCGCCAAAAACGGATGGAACGCTGGTGTGATCAAAAAGTGAGCAATTTCGGAGGCGTGGGAGCTAGAAATTACCCTTTCAGGGTGATGCCATCACGTCTGGCTAAGTCCGGACCAATCAGCGTTGTTGGACAAAAAATGGCACTTTGAGCAAAGTCGGGACCTAACATTTTGGGGTATTTTCCGGGGTCCTGTAATAATAGCTACAGTCGCGTAATGTAATAGGTAGTAGTAGTACAGAGTAGCACCATTGTGTGCGCCGCGCGAGACGCGTTGACGTATAAATGACTGGATTTGACCAACTCCCCTCTTCAACTCGCACCGCTCAAATTATCGCCTCCGGCGCCGCATCACAACATCGGCACCGTCGGCGTCGCCACCGCCACAATTGTCGTCGTCGCAGGCGTATACGCCGGCGCACTGACCGGCAAACTCGGACTCGCCGCACAGACGGTCTTCAGACCCGTCCCAAACTGTGCCAAACCCTCCGACTGCAAAACATCCCTGGGCGCAGGCGGCACCGTCCCCACATACGCGTTGAAGTTGTACAATCCGCACGGGCACTTGTCCTCGATCGTCTTCAAGCTCACTGCGCCCAACACCTCCTTACCGCCCCTCCCGAGCGCAAACCGCTGAGCGCCCAGCTCAAATGGCACCGCGAACGCCGACGCACCCGCCGGTGCATTAAATGTGTATTCCGTCGCGCCCGAATTGACCGTAACGACGCCCGGGGCGGTGAGCAAAGAGACGACGAACACAGAGTCCGACAAGGACTCCCACCCGTTTGGGCGGCCCTGGAAGTAGTTGCCCGAGGCGTTCGAGGCGGGCTGAATTGTTGTGTCGGTGGCGTCGCAGTTGATGGATTTGGGGGTGGGGCGGTACCAGTAGACGAGCTGGTCGGAGGTGATGTAGGGTGTGACGGAGGGGGAGCCAGCTTTGTAGGCGGCGATAAAGGGCTTGGCCATGTCCATCCAGCCGCCGTGAGGCCTGCGAAAAAGAAACGGTTAATGAATGAATCAAAACGGGAGGGATAGGGAAGGGGAAACGAACATGTCGTTCACCAGCTTAGAACTGCCATCGTCGGTGTGGGGAGAGGAGAGGGGGCCGATGTAGTGCGATTCGCCGTAGCTAAAAATGGCGCGATGAGTATAAGGTCGATTTAAGTTGGGAAATGCAATGGTGCGCACTCGTTCCACGTAACGACCTCCACAAAGGTTGGCTTGAGGGCGAGGATCTGCACCCAGCGCAAGTACCAGGAGAGTTCACCAGGAAACACCCAATTCTTGCTGTAGGAGACCTCTGGCCCGAAGTGCGTCGAAAACCAGGGGGAGGCGGCTGTAAGCAAAGATCGGTAAATGGAAATGGTTGAAAAATAAAAGTAGACTCACGAGCGATGTATCCCTTCGAGCCCAGCTTCGCCATATATGCCTTGTCCCCTGAGTCGACGCTGACAGTGGCGCCGCCACTGGGCGCCTTGTTGTTGCCATTACTCTGCCACCCAACCCAGTTCAGCGCGCCGTCAACGGCGTTGAAATCACCCTGCCCGGGATGGAAATTCGGTGCCCAATACACCTCACGACCCGCAGCAGCGCGCAACGCCCCAACATCCACCCCATCGCCCGCAAATGACGACGCAAACACCTTCCCGCCGACGAACAGCTGCGCAGGTAAGCTCGCGTACTGCTTGATCTTCGCGCCGACGGCGGCGCCCTGCGCGGTGCTGTACCAGTTGAAGTCGAAGGAGATGAACACCTTCATGCCGTTTGCGGCGGCGGACTGGTACGCAAAGCCGAGCTGCTGGTCGGTGTAGGTGTCGACGCCGATGTTGAGCGCAAAGGCGTCGATGCCGAGGGCTTTTGCGCGCTTCATGTCATCGTCGTAAGCGGAGGCGTTCATGCGGTTTGAGACGACGCCGATCTGCATTAAGTAAGATGAGGATGTGAGACAGGGAAGTGAGAGCGGCCTGGGGGACGCACCATGAAGTGGCAAAACACCAATTTGCTGCTGTTGGCTTGCCGTTGGGCGAAGTGGTTGGAATCGACGTGCGGGAGGGCGGAGACTTGACCTAGAGCGGCAGAGACAGCTGCGGCTGCAAGGAAGAGACGGGTGGAGAAGGAACACATCGGAAGCAAAGAATGACGGTGGTGGGGATACTGTCTAGCCCTGACTGCAACTCCGACTCTTATAGGACCATCTCAGAAGGCCATCCTGAGGGGCATCCGAACCATCGCATGAAGGTACCGGCGCCCCTGCGATCGAGGTTGCTCCGCGGATTCTATTGAGTCAGAGATCGAAAATGTTGCCGCGTTCACGGGGGTAAATGATTTTTATTGTTCAACTTTCGGAAACTTCAAGACGGGCAGGGAGATTTTGCCGCTGCATTGCCATTTGCCGCATGCAGCGGCAGTTCAAGCGGCAGTCAGCGGCAGTCGGTTTGCGGCACTTGTTGAACTGCCGTCCAACGCTGTCATGATCCCTCACAATGTGTGCACATAGGAGGGGTAGGTAGTGATACATTACTTAGCATGAAGATCCGGCCGATGTACTCGCCGTGGAGACGTCCAGCACATCATATTTAACTCTTGCAGCGGCAGTTATGCGGTAGTCAGCGGCAGTCAGCGGCAACCAAACAACGGCAAACATTGTGCAGCGGCAGTCTGCGGCACTTTGCAGCGGCAGTTTTACACCTTCATGCGGCAGTCACGCGGCAGTCTGCGGCAGTTTTGCCGCTTGCATGCGGCAGTCTGCGGTACTTCTGCGGCGTGACACAGCGGCAATGTGACATGCATGCGGCAGTGGATGTTTTCAAGCCAGCGGCAGTCGTGCGGTACTCATGCTTGACTCATGCGGCACTTGCACGGGCAATGCTGCACTACTGCGGTAGTGTTTTAGAAACGCCTGATACTCATCCCCAATCCCGACATTGTTGATTTTTTAAACTGTGGGCCCCCAGGGCCCCACCAAAGTCCAACCATCATCTATCCATGTTCAACGCGGCAACACAGCCACAGTGCGGCAATTTTTTTGCATGTCGTCCGAGACCTCACATTATAAGGATTTGAGATATATCAACAGGCTGATTAGTATAGAGTCATCGCACCATAGAATCCCCCCGAAACCCCTTGATTTTGGTCTTAAACAAAGTTATCTGCTGATTAATTTTGGAGTGGTGAAAAGTGATCACATTGAATTTGGTCCGCAGTTGTCGACATTGGTGAATAAAATGCATTCACGCATCGATAGTAAGTCATAGACTCGGACGCAGCCTGAAAATATAGCTGTTGAGCTATACTGGACATGCTTTTAGTACGGAAGTTGATTTCGTTGCGGTGTGGATATATTTTGTTGGACCAGTCGATGTTGAGATTCAGGTCGAAGACCGGAGACCTGATCATCAACGGACTCTACATTGCAACCTCTTTAATAAGTCTGTCCTGGGATATAACCGCCACGGGAACTTCGCTTTGGCACCAATCGGGTGTCCCAAAGCAGCATTTCTATGTGATCACTTGGTGTGGTTTGAGTATTTAGTCGAACAATCCTCTGAGAAATTCTCACTGTGACTTGACTGTAATGAACTTTGTGCTTGAAAACTCAGCCGCTATAGCACCGTCTTCTGCATGCAGCAGTACTTCATGCGACAGTCAGATTGCCGCATGTTGAACCAACGGTCTACTGGGGTGCAATACTACTTGAACCAGGTTGAATCAATGTATACAGACTTCAGCGGCAGTTTGAGGCGACAGTCGGTAGCAGTTGAAGCCCTTTTCCACGTCGAGGATGGGACATAAATCTGACGTTCCGTTGGATATGCCACGATTGTCTAGCCTACATACGACGATTTGAAGTGTGTCGGTGTGCACATCTCTCTGGCTATGTATGTATTTCTTTTGAAACAAGAAGTTGTTGGTCTAGAAGCTCAAATGTTTTGGATGGGAACGACCGTCGGACTGCGAAGCGCACTATCCTGCGGGTGCGGAGCTTCTCGAGGCCATGGAGCATGTTGAATGTTGGATATTCCAACAGTAGTCAACGGTTCATTACGAGTTGGCCCCCGGCCGGCAGTGATAGAGTCAAAATCTGGAATGGGATGCTCAATGAGCGCTGACGGGAGGGACATTCAACCTAAAGGTAAATGTGTTAAAGGGCGGCATGCGGCGGCAGTTCGCAACCTGTGCATGCGGCAGTAAATGCGTGACTCTGCGGCAGTGTGACGAGCATGCGGCAGTCTGCGGCACTGATGCGGCAGTTGGAATTTTTGCTGCGGCAGTAAACGGCACTTACAATGTCAAAGCGGCACTTTCACCCTGCCCCTTCAAGACGACCTCACGACCTGGAGGAGAACTCACTTTCTGCTCAAACGAATGGTTTCCCACTTTGTTCAAGTTAGTTTCCTTGGTCGACTGAAAAGCTCCGCGGCTTCAAACACACAGGGGTTTAGGGTGAGAAGGAGGAACTATGACCCGCTCCACCTTCCCTCCTCTGCGTAGCAAGTCGGGGGACGAAGGCAGTATCGGCCGTTCCGGAGTATAGCAGGTTCAATGTCTGAGATGGCATCAGCACCGGTTCAGTTTGTCCACCTTGGTTTATCCAACACATCGTGTCAAATAATCAGTCAATGCAAAGTGCGGACATCTAAGCTTGCCAAGTTTGCAATCTCAACATCCAAGTCTGCGACCGTCTCGCCGGCCGCAACACGCTCCGCAAGGACCTTCAACCCATCGTAAACGCGGGAATCCGACGACCACATCGGAAAGAACAGCCGCAGGCTAACGTCCCCGGTGCGGACCCAAGCGACGTGTAGCGCCTCGCGGCCCGCGCTGCGTGCGACGCGCCTCTCGTGATATCCCCAGGAGGCGTCCTTCGTGTCCGCAGGCCGCAGCTGCACGGTGGGATTAGGGCGATACTCGAGGTAATCGAATTTGGTGTAGCTGAAGCCTTGTTTTGCGATCATCGCCTCTAGTTCCTGGCAAAGAATCGCTGGGGCGTTACGCGCGTAGTCGTGGTCGAGGAGAGCACGCAAGAATGCCCGGTTTCGTATATTTAGCATGTATTGCTGTGGGACTAATGCGCAGTTAGTGATATGACTGATGGACAGGTGTATATGGCCTACCGTGGCGTGCGGCTCGTGCGGCGGCACACATCTTGCGATGCCCTTCTGTCCAGTCAATGCGCTGGCATGGGATGGAACAGTAATAGGCGCTGAGGCAATCCGCGCAGCGTCTGAAGTTCCGCTTTTCCTGGATTTTCCCGCACTAGTAACAGCGTGAATGCACATATGCAAGGGTAGGATGGGGACGAACCAAGGTGTTATGACAAGCTCTTGAGTCGCTGTACTCTTCAGAGTCAAAATGCGTTTTGATTTGACGACGTTCATTTACCAGCTCGACAAATTCGTCCCAAAGGATCTCGATGTCTGGGGCTGCGAACTGGGGCTGTTCGTTCAAACCATCGAGTACGGTGATTATGTGGCCCAAAATCGAATGATAAACCGTCATGTTGGGAAGGACGTCGACTAGCCAGTGCTTAAGAATGCGGATGTCGGCTTCGCAATGGAGCTCGCTTGCGCAGAGTAAAATAACGTCCAATAACCCCGACGAGAGTTCAGCGCCGATGTATGGAAATCCTTCGGGGCTTGTCAGTTCGTGTGCCAATAGGTTGAGGCAGTGAAACTGCAGCCTCTCGCTGCCATCCGGCTTTTTAGTGACGAGGAAGGATAGGGCATGTGTGAGGGCCTTAGGCAGACCATGAGATAACAGAGCTGCTCGGAAAGCGGTTCCCTCGAGATCGACGTGCAGCAAGAAGTCCACGACACCGTGGAGGTAGCCGGCCTTTTTTTCTGTCTGGTGCGCGACGAGGTTAATGTGGTCAACGACTAGCGCGGCCAATTCTTCGGGAGAACCTCCCGCTCCGTCGAAGTATTCTTCGAGGCAGGCCACGTCGGAGCGTATCGGATCATGGTGGAGGAAGATACAAACACTCCATGGGTCGTTTCTGGTGTTCAGAATCAGTCTCCACGCTCTTACGACCGTATATCGCAACCCCGGCGTCGATTTAACGAGGCGCGACATCTCGGGGGTAGCCATGAAGCGATGGAGGAGGCCAACAAACACGACACAGAATGTGTCCAGTCCTGGACGGAGCGCAACGGGTATGTGATCATGGTAGACGAGGATGAATTGCGACCATGCCCATGTGCGGTGCCACAGCTCCGGCAGGACTGCAGTAGGGAGATTGTTGGTAGCGTTGATCCTGTTCAGCGACACTATTGCGCCGTAGAATTTCGCCACCTTGGAATCAGCAGACAGGGTTTCCCAGATTGTATCCATTTCCTCAGCAGAGGGAATATTGGATGGATCCAGGATGGCGTAGAAAACGGGCAGGAAAAGATGGTCATAGGGTTTGCCAAAGTGAGAATCTTCAGTGATTCGAAGGAGTGCGTCTCTGGATCCATTACAGGCATCCTTTGCCAGCTTCTGTGGAAATATATTAGATTGTTCCAAGAATGACAGTCGATCTAGTATTGACTCGCAGCGAAAACGGCAGTTCTTCCAGTCGCTCAAGCCTGAGGCTGGGGTGCATCAAGAGGATCACTTCCTCTAGTTTTCTGACAGTCTATGAGCATGAGGCACGGAAGAAACGTTCCCACCAACCCACACTGACCGCCAGAGATGAGTGTAAAGAGGGAGTAATATGCCCGCAGCTATGTAAAGAGGCAAGAGGTGGTAAGTTGATGGGATCAAAATGAAAAATCGGTAAATGCTGTTCCGATATTACCCGGCCCTACCAAAAGCATCCGGTTTACTGGGCAATATTCCACTAAGTATTTCGACAAGCTCCCGGTTCAGGAGCGACATGCCCACCACACGGAAACGGCCCGCAACAGAATCGGAGTTCAAGTAGACAAAAAAAGCTTTTCAACCTTGAGTTTGAACCAGAATCGTAAAGGCTCGATTTATCGATCAAGAAGAGAATATAAGCAGAACGAAGCTCAACACTTGAAGCAAGGTGGAATGATTTCGCAAAAATCCAGTGGGGCTTACATATGATGCATATGAGCGGAATTTTCCAAAGACCTAGTAGTTCAGTCCGGAAAAAAACTATCGAAAACGTTCGTTGAGCCAGCGCCTTGTCGCACACCGGCCTTTAAGTATTCCCTCCAACAGTTCTCAAATCCTTGGGAGGATTTGATTTTCCCTACACGAATACACAATAATTACTTATGCGAGCAGCAACGGAATATAGTACAACAGTTCTTGAGACACAGATGCGAGAGGAGAGACGAAAACCAGAAAGAAAATCAACCAGAGAGCGAGCATACCAGAGCATAACTTCTTCTGAATCAGCACGCGTAAATCACCGCCCCTCCAACACCTTCAAATGCCCCATCCCACACGCGCCTTCGCCCCACGTCCCGCCAACGAGCCGGTACCTTCTATCCTTTCCACACCCCGCGACGCCGCACAGCGCCGGCTGTTTCTGAGCCAGGGGCACCAAAGCCGGCGGCGGCTTGGACTGTAGCCCCAACAGCGGCGTCATTGCCGCATTGACGGGAATGGAGAACGACAGGCTCATCACGGGTGCCTCTGCGTCTTCCATTCCTTCGCCTTTGATGCTCATGCCGTCTCCGACGGACCCGGTTTTCGGCCGCGAGGTGGATATCCAGCGATACATCGTAGGAAGCGCGGGAGTATACGCGTCAACCTGGGGCGCCACTGCGTCGGGCTCGGTCGGTGGGCGCTCGTCGACGGCCATCTCGGTGTCCGCACCCGCGGAGCCTGGGCCTTCTGAGACGGGCGTGGGCACTTCGAGGGGTGTTGCGGTTGACAGCGCGGTGGTGCGCCGGCCTCGCGGGCGGGACTGTTTTTTGAGGAGGCGGTTGATCGTTTCGGCCTGGGGGTGAAGGTTGTTTTGTTGGTATTATTGTTATTATCGGGGAAGATGGAATAATAATGATACCTTCTCGTTCTGGAGCTTCTTTTCGCTGACGTTGCGCCGTTTGCGAGCGGATTCTTCCTTGCGGAGCGCAAGCTCGGACGGATCAATTGTCCTGGTGCCGCCGCGTTTCCTCCTGCTCGGTGGAGGAGCGGGCTCTGGTTCCTCCTCATCTTAAAAATAAACCCAGTCAGTTAAGTGGACTGGAGCGAATTGATATGAAAAGGCAGAGCAATCGTTGGGCCGGTGCGTCACAATGGACGGTTATTTTATTTATTTTGGTTGACATACCTGCAGATGTTTCCGAACTGATGATACCTTTGCGCGCTTTGGCTAGGGCGGCCTGCCGTTTCGTGAGCCGTGTATTCTGAGGAATCTCCTCTTCCGACTCAGGTTCATCGGAATCCGGCTCCGACTCGACCCGAACAGCCGTCGCTGTATAAACTCTCGTTGAGCTACGTAGCTTCTCTTTGGCAGTAGACAAAGAAAGAGAGAAAATTTAAACCGACCTCGGGTTCGGCGCCCCTTGGTGACTCTCCCCGCGTTGGGACGCATTTTAAATTTAATCTTCAAAGAGGACTTTGCGGTTGGCGGTGCTACCTGTGAATCGCAAGGACATGAACATGAGCATGACTGATTAGGTCTCGGCTGGATGAAATTCGTACCGACGGCGTGCGGGACTCTTGTATCTCGTCCTCCTCATCGTCTAGCTCGTATTCTTCGGGCTCTTCGACCTCGGGCTCGCCCTCCACTGCGTCGCTACCTTCCCCGACCTCTTCATCCGATTCGCTCCCCTCCTCAGGCAGGACATCCACCTCCACCTGGTCCTCTTCCGATTCCGGTCCTGGCTCCTCATCGACGTCCATGTTGTCTTGTGGCTCCGGCTCTGGAGCTGGGTGGCGAGCGAGTGCTGCCCTGGTCTTGCGCATAGGCATGGTGATAGTCCGCTGGAGGGGAAGCTGTTCGTCTTCCGATATTTGCATGTCAGATGCGTCTGACGTGGACGCGAGACGGTGACACGGGCCGAGGAAATGCGCGAGTTATCTCCGATTTAGCTCATCCATCTCACAAAGAAGGCAAGATGACTTATGTACCTGAGGCCGCGGCGGCGGGTGCCATCGCACCTGGTTTTCAGGAGTGCGAGGGGAAGAAGAACAGGCTAGCTGTATCGTGGGTCCCGCAAGGAATGGTGGCGTCTAACATCCGCAGGCGGTGTCGCTGATTCACAGAGGAAACTGGGGTGGCCGTATAGGTAACAGCGGCACATCACTGATCCCGAGCCTCGTGTGAAGGTTGACTTACTTGGCCACTTCTCTTCTCACGTTTGAGGTGATGCAGGATTACAGCTCTTTGCAGAACTTAGGGCGCGGACGGTTTTTTTTCCTGTTTTGGGACAATTTTGATCCCCGCGGAGTGTATCACTCGTCCTAGCCCGAGTTCTGGTCCGTTTGCCCTGAGAATAGGCTGGTCCCATGCGCCTTTAACGGGGGCATCGGACTGTCTCCTAGGAATCCTAATGTACGGCTTTCGGAACGTTTGTAGTGCAGCCCACTTCGAAATGTGATCAAATATCAGTTGTTTTGATAGTGGAACACTTGCCCTGGCGTGAGTTCTGGCCCGTTTCACTTGGAGATAGGCTAGATCTATTGGCATCTCAAATACGCATCGGACTGTCTGTTCAGATTTTTCACGTACGGTACCTGGCGGGTTTACAGCATACGGTTTTCTGTGTTTGGGCCGATGTTGCCTTTGCATGCACTGTAGTGCTTGCCCTGCATGCAATTCGCCACGGTTTCCCTCGGAAGTTGGCCCAAGCGCCTCGCAGGTTGATCCTGCATACGACTGCCTTCTTGTAATGTTTATGTAGTGCATTGAATGATTTCGTAGACAGCTTTTTTGAATAAATATCCATTTTATAATAAATACACTCTCCTTACGATTCTGGTTCACCCAAAGGCCTGTGCCACAACAGCAATACACCATGTGGTGTCGATAACCTCCTGGCCTTCAAAAACTTCGCGTAACGCCTCTAGTCCCTGTGCACGACGCCCCGACTGGTATCAGTCACTGCCTGTCACGTCCGTGACGGCTGTGACTTTTTCACTTCTTGGCTCTGAGCCACTCGCTGCACATCTATTCAATGTTTAAATGGTCAAAGCGAAACTTCCAGACACTGGCGAAGGCGACTACACTACCTCAAGTGACTCCCAGGATGGTACCAGCCCAGTTTCTGAGCATGACCAGCCATTAGCAAGCCATTCTCATCAACACGGGAGCGCCGGCCTTTTGACACCCACGAGCATTCCAAAGACGCAGTCGGATGCGGAATCAACCTGCGAGTCGTTTGCACCAATTTTCAGGGGAAACTGTTGTGAACTGCCCACAGGGCAAGCGTCCCAGTGCAGATACCCAAAGCACTAGACCAAACACAGAAAACCCTGCAATGTAAACTCCCCAGGTAATGTATGCGGGAAATCGAAAGGTGCAGTCCGATGAGGATTTGGCAGGCCAATCGACTGAGCCTATTTACAAGTGAAACGGGCCCAAACTCAGGCCAGGGCAAGCGTTACACTGCCAAAGCAACCGATATTTGATCAAATTTGTACATATTCTGCACTAAGAATGTTCCGTGAGGCCCGTATTAAACTTCCTAGGGGACGGTCGGATGCTCCCGTTAAATGCGCATTCGACCAGCCTATTTTCAAGGCAAACGGACAAGAACCCCGCCCGGGGCGACCATTCCATTCCGCGGGGATCAAAATTCGCCCAAACCGGAAAAAAAAACGGCTCGCGCCCTAAGTTCTGCAAAGAGCTGTAATGCTACCTACCTACCGTATCATTCGCGCTGTTACCAAAGGGAATGCAGTTCAATTCCAGCAGGATAAAGTCACATCATCCCACTAACTCCACTGCAATTCTTTTCGGAAGAGTGAGGTATATAAATACAGCCGCATTTATCATCGCGGAAGTAGGGATAGCCTGGGAGGCCGCCGGATGGCTTACGGAAATAAACTCGCCAGCCCAAATTAATTTTATCGTTCGGCCGGCTCGCCAGAAAAAACCAACCGCGCGTCGTCAGCTCAACGGAGTGAGTCACCATCCGATCATCGCCGTGCCGTGAACTATCTTATATACTTGGGGGTAGGGGCCACGGCGGTGCCCGGCAAAACTTCGCACTTCCGTTTGGGGAATGTTCCGGCTTTCCATTAGGGGTCCCGTCCGTCCACCCGTAAATGTACATTTTGAGACGGCCGGGTACGGGACGGGTCAGACCCGTTGACGGGTATCCGTCCCTGGCTGTCGACGGGTTGACGGATCAACCAACGTCCTGCTTATGGTTGGCTACACAACTCGCTCGATAGCATGCCAGTTGACGCTCTATCACAGACATCCAACTAATGCGCACTAGCAGTTAGCCAAAACCAAAAATTTCGACCTGCCATCTCGGGTATTTCGGCGTTGGAAAACGGCTGATGGCGTGTGGATAATTTCGTTTTCAAGTCTGAGCTTGCGCCGTGAGCCACCGCAAAACCATATGGTATGTTCGGAGACCTTTGAAGAGATTCAACAGCCTAATTTCACTGATAAACTGCCACAAAATAGATTTTAAGCACTGTCCATGCGGGAAACCCGTCAACCCGTCAACGGACGGCACCCGGCCGTCAGAGGGTCTGACTTTTTCCATTGACGGCCGGGTGGTCCCGTTTCGTCTTCAGTGACGGCCGTTTTTGCGACGGCTGTCCCATCAGATGGACGGGTCAAAGCCCTACTTTCTATGATGCTAATGACTTATTGCTTGGCATCCCAAACAGAACAACTGTTGTATCAAATAATTCACATATTCTCTGATGGCACATTGTCAGCATCAATGACATCCTTACTTGATAAGAACTGGCTGTCTTGTTCATCATGGGGAGTTACCTCCCCACTTGGACATAAAATTCACCACCCCCACTCAAGGGTAGAGTCCATCAGTCTTATTCAGAACTGGTTAATGTCTGGACCGATGCGTATTAGCCATCTATCACTTCTGGTTCAACGCACCATTTCCACTGTATTCGGTGCTTTGAAGACTCAGAGGTATATTCACACCACCTAGCTCCATTAAAAAACAGATCCCAGTGGCCTCCTGAAATGTATTCCTGACCATTAGAACCATTGTTTAATTGTAATGGGGTGATTTAGGGGAATTTTGGACAATTTTGTTGATCTTTCAATCCATGGAGGCTTTATTGGCCACATTTTGCAGGGACCATGCCGAGTTTACCTTTGATAAGTTACATGGCCATAGTACTAATTTTATGGCCATTTCACCGAAATTGATGATTGTTTCCACATTCCATGAGCTTCACAAATGAGATTTCCTCATGTCAGGAACTTCTGAATTGGGTGAGGGAAAGGTAGCCTTGAATCCAAATGTGAGCTGTGGATGCCGAATCATGGTTTCCCAAAGTCACTGGACAACCTCTAATGAGCTCAAGGCCAATAAATGAGGTTCTGTATGCAAGAAGAATTTTGGCTGGTCCTCTGAAAGAGATTTAACTAAATATTGAATAATTGGGATAAGACTGATCAACTCTGCCCTCAACCTACATGCATCGCCCATCAGCTTCCTTGTAGCCCATTGCATCAGGATGGCACTTGAGATTCCCCCTCAAATTCTCAAACCAGGAAAGTTAGGAAGATGGGAGACCCAGATATATAGCCCCACAACAGGATTGGTCTGACATTAGAAGGAGAGAATTATTTTGCAGAAATCTGGATACTCACAAGGCTCTCGGTAATCCGCTTGATGCTCATCCAGTCCAGACCCAGCATATCATGCTGAAAGTTAGCAAGGATGTTCTGATAGAGTTTGCATGTGGCCACCATTAACCAGATATCTTAACTGTACAGTCTCTGTAAGATCTCTTGATAGATGTCAGTAGTTGACCTGTCTTTGGCCTCCGAAATAACATTTTGTAACAGAGAGTCGATGCATAGTTTATAACACCGCACGGTAATGAGGGAAATTTACCACTGTTTTCTTTTAACTACTAGAGATAACAAGTCCAATCTTTGAATCTCCAAGGCTTCAATATCAAAAGAGCTATCCAGATAGTCACATATACACATTATTGGTTGCGCAACCAATTTTTTTGATTGGAACAGAAGACTTCAGGAAAAATCCAGACTCCACTCAAGACAAGACCAAGCATAATTAGAGGTAGATATGCTGAAGACAATGGAGGAGAAACAGAGAAATGTAGACCACTGCATAAAGCAGAGCATAATTGAGAGTTAATTTTATGTGATCGGCTGACAAAGAGACTGAAGTTCAAGCTATTTGTCAGCAAAGTAAAAATGGTCCATGTACATTACAACCTCTATTAACAATAGATCTCATCACGATGAACAAGGGCAAACAGAAAGAGAGAATAGATAAGGCAGGAGGAACAAGAAGAAAATAAAAATAAAATAAAATAACATGCTGGGATTCGAACCCACACGCAATGGAGCCCGGGGAACTACGATCGGCATAATGTTCACAACCACTATTTTCACTACAAACTAATCTAACGAAAATTAAACAGGGCTTCAACACAGCCACTAAAAAGTCAGGCACAAAAATTGCGGACTGACTTTTTATGACACTCTCAAAATTCTCATCTGAAGTTTTTAAATGGACGATCATTACTTACGTAAGTGCTCGTAATAGTAGTGGGTCGTAGTGCGTCGCAGTTTGTCATGATAGGCTCAATTTGAAACCCTCCGTCTCTCATCAATGCCGTTCAATTCCTGTTGTTCGCTGGCATGCCTGGTACCTCGTTGGATGCATGTACAGTGCTTTCCAGCCCCCGGATTATTCAACCGCAGTCTACATTACAGCATTACTTTGTAATTACAGATCCACTCAAACTTGCATTACTAATTCGAGATAAATTACAGAACGAACAATGGTCGTTAATAAAGCAACCGCAATACACCCTCCATCTATCTAACACCGATTGTTCCGTCGCTTGGTTCGATTATCCCTTCCCAGCAGATATCGTTTCGGCTATTGTCACATCCAGAACTGGCGATGTTCACAAGATTTCAGAATGGAAAGCGGATGCTTCAACAAGTACCCGTCTGTCTGGAAGAAACATCTAAGTTCAGAAGGCTGTTAAATTGATATCAGCGTATTTTACTCTGGATCAGGAGCGAAGCAAATGAAGAAAACCGATCAATATCGAAAGAACCAAACTCGTCAACTTGGAGCGTGATATCCACCTGGGCTCGCAGATACACTTAGAACAGGTGGACGCCGTGGGCTTTAGCTTACTAAATGATATCCACCTGTTCTCGGTGACACTTATTTTCGCTTCTCGACTTAGCTCAATGGCAGTGGCCGTTACAATATCTGTGGTGTTTCGAATGCCGCATCGTACCATCCCCTCAGCCAGTCAGATTCAAGGAAGTCTCGGCCAAAATATGGGGGTGTACTCTCATTTTGGCCGCTCACTTTTCCAGTGGTGTCTATTCCAACACAGCTCACGCCTTGGAAGCCAAAATCGCGGGCATACATAAACCTTAACTTGAACGAAGCGCAGGCGATTACCACTTCAGTACTCTTTGGTACTTGGTTTGAGCTTAGCCTGGCATCTATCACAGATAGTTCAGTCCCTCGACCGAGTGAACAGGCGAACTGAACACTTATATGGTGATGGGGCACTTTCTCGGAGAGGCCGAAAACCCCTATCGGCCTTCACTGACTGCCTTTGAAGGCAGTCTCTGATGCTCTTTACCTACGTGAGCACCTTATTCAGTGCACTTACCACAGTAAGTACATCAAGTTGGCTCCACAGATCGTTCGCTGTTTGACGCAACTGCCACGATGCGACACCCTGCGGATGCCTTTTCGAACTGCTCGGCGCCCATACCCTCCTACGCGGTTCTTACAGTGTACTCGGCTGATCCATACATATAAGAGATGCAGGACCGCTGGCCACCCGGGCCCAAACAACTCCTCGCGCCGTCCTCCTCCCCACTCATGAAACTCCATATTCTCAAGTTCACTGTTGCCTTCGTGTTTGTTCCCTCGAACCTCATTGAACTAATTCAGGCTGCTTCGGCTGGTTGCGGTGAGGCATGTGACACTGAAAGCTTCCTAATTTCCGATTTATTCAATTCGGCCCGCACCTGCACCTACTACGATGGTTGCCGTGTGTGTGCGCCAAAACCATCTGGTGACGGGAATGTCTGCAGTGCATGCAGTCTATCGGACTCCAGTTATTGTCCGAAAGGCTCCCAGTGTGCTTTGAGTCCCGATGGAACCTCTGTTAGTGATGGTGCTGCCGTGTGCCTTGACCATGCTGACCGACTTTCAGTATGGCTGTTATCTAGCGCCCTGCAAGTCGGACGCTAACTGTGGAAAGGCGGAGTTTGGAATCGGTCGCAACTATTGTGTCACTGGGGTATACCGCAGTTTCATATTTCTCATTAAATTCTCACGTTTTACACAGAAATGTGTTCAATGCCGCAAGGATGCCGATTGCGGGCGCAACTTTCAATGTGCTGACCCTAATACCATCGGCTCGGTATGACATCCGAGTCTCACCTCAACAAGCATCATTCATCTGGGGCTAGTATTGCAAGCAGATACGCTTCCCGTGCGATTCCCGACGCGGAGCACCCTGTCGACGTGGATTTTGCATAAACCCCGGCTTCCACGGAGTGAGCTCTCAGCTGGGATGATTCGATGATTCTGAATACTTACATTCGTGACTGTAGTTTTGCACAGAATGCCGCAAAGCTGAGGATTGCCCGTACAGTACTAGCACCTGCCAAGATCCGAACACACCTGATTCGGTAAGCCACACATTTAACGAGGGTCTATCACTAATCTTCCGGACAGAGATGTGTGCTACCGTCATGCCGGTCAGACCCCCGGCCCGAAGGAGTAAGCCGAACACGGTAATAACCAGTAATAACCGTTCTCACTCATTCTGACCCGCAGCCATGCTGGTGATGTCGCAATAATAATGAATGTACTGTACATCCGTTGAGACGCGCAGCGACACGCGCCATATGTTCAACTCGTTTACTCATGCCTCACACCGTTGGGAATCGTTTCGTTCCGTGCGTTAACGAGTGTAATATTCAAACCTGTTTCTCTTGCGGCGCGCCTGTCCATGGAGCGCGCTTGGGTTATCGTCGTCGCACGATATTTGTTTGTACATCCAATTAAGTCACACAAAATCGAGAGTTTTCGTGAGCCCTGCAAATTTGGCTCATTCAACGATCGTCTATTACTGTATTTTTTCATTCAGGTCGAAGTCACGCGTCACACCCCCCTCTGTCGATATCGAATTTTTGTTGAGGTCACGCGTCACTCGAGGCTTTATCGAACCCAAAATTTCTGTCACGCAGGGGGAAATCCTTCAAAATCACCCAAAAACGAAATTTCGCGTTGCAATTTTCGAATATTTTCCGCCGGTCACGCAAAATTTTCAGACTTGTCGATTTGTCGAATTGGTCCCAGTAGGTCACGCGTCACACCCCCTGTCGATTTGATTGAAAAATACAGTATGGGATTACGGCCGTCTTCGTACAATCCATGTTTGCTGTTGGAGCGGGATATAGAAGCCTGACTAGGCGACATCAAGCGAGGTTGAACTGTGGATGATTTAATCTGATACGTCGGGAATTGCAAAGCAGACAACCTCTTGGGTATTGCATCAGGCAATCGGGATATTGACTGGTAGTTTCCTCCATGGGCGTAACATGCCGCTGGGCGGAGAAAGAAATACTTTCTTGCCATACTACGGAAAGTTGGTGGGAAAGTGGTTGTTAAGGATGGGTGTGGTGCGGTTGTTACAAAGAAAATCCTCAGCACCTGGATACTCAAACGATACTCAGTCTCAACTTGTGTCTGTATGTATTTGCTTATATTTGCTCTTGGAAGGATCCGACAAACAACCCCTCGTCTCATGCCACCATCAACAAGACAAAAACGCCGTCTGGATGATGCTGCCCATGAAGACGAACCCGAGGTCAAACGGATCGAGGGACTATGGTTCTCCAACGATACACTTGTACTTCGCGCCGGCAACAGTGCCTTTCGTGTTACCAAATCCATTCTGGCGGCACGCTCCACCGTTTTCGAGACGATGTTGGAGTTCCCTCAGCCTCCACTGCTTGCTCCGGACGAAGAAACAATTGATGGATGCCCAGCCGTTGTCTTGCATGATCGGCCACACGAAGTGGAACCCTTTCTGAGAGCAATATTCGATTCCAGGTGAGCTGCATAACAATTCCGCAGTAGGCTTGCATTAACGATATGGCAGCTATTTCATGCCCCCACCGGCCAAGGTCGATTTTAACGTTGTGCTGGGGATATTGCGTCTCTCACACAAATACGACATCAACTACCTGTACCAACGTGCGCTCCTACACCTTGAAACCGTATATTCCACAGACCTGCCGAGTTTCCGGCGGCACCGCGAATCCAACAACCTGAAATACGACAGACGCTTCGTTGCGCCGGACCTCAAGGCCATACGCATCCTTCACGAGGTCGGCGCCGTGTGGCTCCTGCCACTTGCGTACTACAGCATCGGCACCTTCCAGGCGCGCACGCTTCTCGGCGCCGGACGCGCCTGGGACGTTCTGCCTGTGGAGATGAAACTGCGGTGCACGATGCTGCAGGCGCACCACCTCCGCGCGACGAACAAGGTCCACGCCCTGTTCCTCGACCGCGGCAAATGCACCACAGCGTCATGCGCTAAAAACAAGGATATGTACTTGGAGCTATTGTTGCAGGATGCGGACGAGGACGAGGGGCTCGACCCGCTGTATGAATGGGAAACGAGTAATTGGGGGGAGTTGCGCGAGGAGCTGTGCTCGCGCTGTTTTGCTCGCGCACAGCGTCGGTATGAGGCTGCTGTTTCGGCGATCTGGGACGCGCTTCCGGGTAACTGTGGGGTACAAGATTGGGACGTACTCAGAGAGAAGCGTAGGCTGTCTGTCGCGTGATATTTTTTGTCGTATCTTTGGTCGAATCATTTCCACAGAGGGGTATCTTGACAGGCGGCATGATCTCTGCCTCTTTTTACAGCTTCTTGACACAGATACTAAGTATCTCTTCGCCCTTTTCCGTGACAGATCATCAAAGGCACATCAAAACGCCAGGTATAAGTTGCACCAAAAATATGAACCAATGAATGCGGTCCGGTTCAGAACAGGGAGAATAAGAAGCGGAGTAACACGCGATTCTTTATCGGTTCCTACAACATGTCCCCTTCACCCAATTCGACTCAAATTCGACTGGACAACGTTGTGGTGTTGTTGACTACTGCAGTTGTTACACTGGATATGCTTTCGGATGCCTGCAATACTCCGTTTCTGGTGTCCATTGTAAGCACCGTACGCTCCATGGTGACATTGGCACAGGTAAATCTGCATTGGATGTTGTTCATGTGGCTGACGTCGCCGTCCAGAGCGTCAAACAAAACAGAAAGGATTGTACAGATTTGCTGAAGAAGATCCACGAATTGTTGTCCGCTATCATAGGCCTCTACACCGACCCCGATTTTGAGGGCGACTTCCCACCAACTGTTTTGCACGGCCTTGGGAAATTTGCACAGTACGTATCTTACATTTGCGGTTCTCCGTAATTTTCAGATCAAGTCGTGTACCACAGGACACTTCACAAGATTCACGTATTTGTGGAGGGTCAGCAGGAAGGAGGCAGGGTCAAACAATTCTTCCGTCAAGTTCAGATGAACACAATGTTGAAGGATAGTAAGCTGGGACTGCAGCAGGCACTGGTTGATTTCAATGTATGTGGTTTCTATCAATCTAAAGCAACTAATCGCCCGGAATCCACAGACCGACAATTCCAACCATCTCAAGGATCTGGCGGAGATGGAAAAGTATGCGGAGGAACAGCACCAAGAAGTGCTCAAGTTACTTGAAGCTTTCCGTGACACATCGGACAACATATCTTCTGTACGGATCCGAGCCCTCTCTGCAACGAAAACTGATCTCAAAATTTATTTAGATACGCGGGGTCTTCTCCAGTTTTCACAGCAGGTATGTTTTTCCATGTGATGTTCAAACAACCAACTAGTACTCATTTATGTGTCCCCAGTTCCAACTCACTGTCCATGCTCCCAGCAGAGCCTAAAATATTCCATGGTCGGGAGGAAGAACTTGCGCACATTGTTCTGATTTTTACACAGACAACGCCAAGACTAGCTATCCTGGGAGCTGGAGGCATGGGAAAAACAAGCCTAGCTAAAGCTGTTTTGCATCATCCAGATGTTATCCGTAAATATCAGGACCATCGATTCTTTATTCCGTGCGACCAGGTAGCAGACAAGATTGACTTACCTTCACTCATTGGAATGCAGCTGCAAATGACCCCATGTAAAGATATGGGTCAACTAGTCGTCAATCATTTGCTGGCAAATTCACCATGCCTCCTGGTTTTAGATAACCTGGAAACAGTCTGGGAGCCAATCCAATCTCGCAGGGAAATCGAAGAATTTCTGGGACTTTTGACAGATATTCCTCGCGTTGCTCTTATTGTGCGCCTTATTAGTCCACTTCTTTTGCAAGTAACAATTTTAGAAAATTAGATTACAATGCGTGGCACGGAGCGACCAACTAATGTCTGCTGGACCCGACCATTCTTGCCTCCTCTCGGGCCGCTCACGCAGGAGGCTGCTCAGAGAATCTTCATAGACATCGCAGATGATGGTCATGACAGCACAGACATTGAGGATATTCTACTACTGACTGGCAACATGCCCCTAGCTATCGATCTCATAGCACATGCGGTTGCGGTTGAAGGCTGTCCCAATGTTCAGTCCCGGTGGAAGGACGAGAGCATATCACTGCTGTCTGAGGGTCAAAGCCGGAGATCAAACTTGGAGTTGTCCATCTCACTTTCATTATCAAGCCCTCGAATCAAAAACATTCCTCAGGCACAGACATTGTTGAGTGTTCTATCCGTGCTCCCAGAAGGCCTCTCGGACATGGATCTCGTGCAAAGTCAACTACCAATTGATAACATACTCTCTTGTAAAGCAGCCCTGCTTCGGACTTCCCTGGCGTACATGGATGATCAGAAGCGACTCAAGACCCTGGTTCCTATCCAGGAATACATGTGCAGATTCCATTCTCCAGCCGAAGCCGAGAATCTGTCTCAGCCTCTTATCAAATATTTCCATCAGTTGCTACAGATATTTCATCTGCAGGTAGGAACGACCTCGGCATCTGGTGTGGCGGTAAGAATCGGTCCAAATCTTGCAAACATTCAGAACCTTCTTTCGAAGGGGCTTCATCCCAACAATCCGGTTCTATCCGAGATCATATACTGTACCATGGATCTCAATGGTTACAGCAGGGTCATGGGATATGGATCTATCCCTCTTGTGAACAAAATTTACAAGATTTTGCCTCAGCCTATGGATCATAGACTGGAAGTTTTCTTCGTCACGGAGTTGCTTCAAGTCAGTTCCCTGGTAGTGAATCCAATCCCACACCTAGAAGACTTGATTGAACAATGCCTCAAGCACCTCAATCACTTTGGCGATGTAGATCTTAAATGTATGTTTTCCCTCAATTCCACATTTTACAGACAAATTGAAAGTGATCAGGTCGGTTCTACCACATTTTGGGAGAATACTACCGACTCAGATATGAAGACATCTCCAAAGCAGTTGGCTGCCAGCAAAGCGCACTTTCTCTTGCTGTGTCAGCAGGAAACAATAGGAGGCACTCGCAAGCACTAACCAATTTGGCGTGGATTTATTGCCAGCTTGGCGAGTATTCTGTGGGCCAGAGAAAGGCCTGGGAGGCACGAAGACTGGCCAAGATTGATGCAGATTTATTCAGAGAAGCAGCTGCACTACAAGTGGAGGCAAGTTGCTGGTCTGCTATGGGAAATTACAAACATGCTCTCAGCCTCTACACGGAGACAAGACATCTTCTCAGTCTTTGTGGCATGACTGGTGGTCACTTGGATCACAATGTCCTGCTTGACCAAGCAGAAATACACAAATTCAGATCTGAGTATGTAGATGCCCACAACATACAAGTTGAGATGTTTCGAAAGTTTACTTTGGAGAAGGATCCGTATGATCATGTCTGTGCGGCACTAAACAGGGCGGAGCTCGAGGTGCTCATGGGAAAACCAAAGCAGGAGGTTCAGAAATACATTGATATAGCAAGATCTCCCGATATGCCAGGGTATTCAAGACGAGCGATATGCTGTGATATAATACAAGCAGATCTTGATCTGAGAGAAGGTGATCTAAGGACGGCTGGAAACCTTTTTCAAAAATGTCTTTCATTCAGAGAAGCCGAGATAGAAACCTTCTGCCTCGAACGACTAGCAGATGGACGTTGTTGGACAGCTATGACATGGAAACCCACTTGGACTGTCATTTTTCTCATCCATTCTCTCAAGCGCAGACAAAAACTAAGCATACACCAGGCTCTGCAGTTCCTTGGACATTTATTCCAGCAAGAGGATGATTATGATACTACCATCAACCTCTTAACTGTGGCATTGAAGGGATTTACGCAGATGGGTGTTCATCGGAGCCAAGCAGAATGTATGCTGCAAATGGGAGATATTGCGATGAGGATGGGTAATGTACAGACAGCGGTCAAGCATTGGAAGGCGGCAAGACCTTTGTTTGAACGGTCGTGCCAGGCGAAACAAGTTATCTGTCTTGATGAAAGACTTGCAGACATTGGAGGGACGGAGAAGCATGTTCAGAGTCAGAGTCATACGGATAATGTCCCCTAACAAAAACAAAAGAGGGAAAATTACAATCTTGTAATGGGCTATGGGAAGGAATGAATAGTTAGTCCATGTAAAATGTAGTTCAGCCAACTGACATGGGTCGGACGTGATCGGGTAATCCCCTTAGCATTTGCGTAGGACAAGACAACACCGCTTCTGTGCCATGTTCAAAATTCATCTCAATATTGAAAATTATGTGTGGCCGTCCCTTCGGCATGCCGCACATCGCTTCGCGGCTTTCATTTTCCGCCCATTCTTCCTTCTCATGCGCGAAAAATTGAGAGCCATTTGTGGTAATGAACCTTCGAATCGAATGATCTAATAAAACAAAAGTGAGTCCGCCGGAGCGTAGCGAAGGCCAATTTTGTGACTTCCAACCGAAGCGGTTCCGGATCGGAGACGGCGGATCATTTTGGAGTATTACGTGGCGACAACCTCGAAACCAAACAACAGCATACTTATATCCTCCTGCCACCATCTCGATGCACGCCTCCCTTGCCCGGCGCACCCTCAGCGGCCTAGTGCCACCCAAAATTGCAACTCCCAAGCTCGTTGTGCGCTCTATCCTGTTCTTCATTCTCAGAATTCCTGCTGACGGCGCTCACCGAAAATCTCGTCCCACGACAGTCTGGCGACTCATCTGGCCCGCTCGGTCCCCTGGTGGCCTTCTACTCCAAACTCCCCAAGGGACATGCACCTGAGCCTGCATTCCGTGGTCTCAAAGCTCGCTTCTTCAGCGGCAAGAACGCCAGCGCGGCACCGGTACTGGGGCTCATTGGAGGGCTGTTTTTGATTGGATACACGATCGATTATCAGCGTGCGTTTGTTTTCGTCGAATTTGACGTTTTACTCACCTTCTGTGGATGTTTTTGGCTTTCCTGTCTGCAGTGCATCTCAGTGCGTACCTTGGCGCTTTTCCGCGATGTCGCATGCTGATTTTCCGCAGAGCATCACAAGCAGCATGCCCATTAAACGGATGGACTTGTCTTTGGACGCTTCGCGTAGTAGTTGAACGAACAACGAGAGACAGGATGGTCAACGAATGTACCTGCGATGCACCACATCAATTTGGATTTTCTGCCCGATTCCTCCACCCTGCCTAAGTCTGTGAGGTTTTTTGTGCAGACGTAGGCCGCACCACAGACGCGAACGAGAAAGTCCCTGCGCTTGAGTCTCATCAGCCTGCATATCATGCGGCGAAGCACTTCAGCGTCCGGGATGCCGACTCTCCATCGCACACCGGCGCCAGCGCTCCAGTTCATGAAAATAAACCATCTGTCGGTGATACAGAATATAACCGCCGTATCCGTGAAAGCACGGGAACGTCAAAGCTCGTCTCATCGTTTTTTTTACCGCTTCTATTCTTTCCATTTCTCGTCCTGGCTACACGACTGATTAAGGTTGACCCACAGAGACAGAAAGAAAAAACGAATTCGGTTTCGACGTCATTCAAGCCATTTCCGTATAACGCTTGAATCTCGACTCCTCCAGTCAATGCAGCTTACACAATCCGTGTTTAAAATAATCCCAATACCAACAAAGCCTCCAATCCTGTGCGCCGCTGAAGAAGTTGCTCTGGACCACCCCGCAGCATGTTGACCAGGCCGTGTACCATTATCGGTGAGTTCCTTATCGCCATTCTGGTATCGTCTAGGGAAGGAAGATTGGGAGTTGTACAGAATATTTCACTCGAAATCATACCATACTGGGCAAAAGCTTTCAGCAGGTGGAGGCCCACGGTGGCGCTATCGTCGGGCATGAAGAGAGCGTCAATGTCCCGTCCAGAACGCATAGCTGAAGGGAAAGTAGGATTCTGCACCACTTGCAATAGAGCCCCCCATTCACTCAGTTGGATGGCACACGCCCTGACTTCGGCTGCAAAGTATAAGTTTGAAACGTTGACTCATGCACTTTGAAGCTTACGCGATTGACTGAAGGCAAAAAGTTGCTGCGCTGCAAGGCATGAAATGTGTCAGATTGGATTACTGAGGAGGCTGGACAGTCTTCCGACCAGGTTGGGGGAAACGCAGGTCCGGGTGGGGTGATTGAGAAGATCAACGGAGAGGTGAGCGTGAATTTCACTTTGCTCCTCTGTGTATGGAGTCAGAAGAGGAAGTACAGGGTTCAGGGAAGGCATGATATAGCTGCTACAAGAGGAGGGCGAAGTTGGGATAAAGAAAAAAGTTAAGGAGGTACTCGGCGGTCTGCCGCCTTGACGCCAAGGGGAGATAGTTCGAAATGAGCGATTTGGGTGGAACCATTTCTACACGTACTTCCGTGCGGACACAAACGTGGACACTTCATGATTCCTTTCCGGCTGGGTTGATGCCTCACCCCAAGGTCAAAAATCCCAAATTGAATCAATCCGAAAGCTTTGAACTAAACGTCGAACTGGTGGTACAACATTGGCCTGAGAGGCTCGTATCACATTTTTTATTGCACGGTGGTTAGTATCGAATGTAGTCATGATGGGACATCTCGGGCAAGCAGGAGCCAGGTGTCAAGGTCCATGGTACCAGAGGACTTCCTCAGGGCGGACTTGAATGATACGGAGCCCCGGAAAAGTCGCCCTCAATTCGTCCACGAGCGGCTCTACGGTTTCCTTGTGGATGCTCATCTCCTGTGGGTCATGTGCGAGAAACATTAGTTTGTCGGAGTCCACTGGTTCAGGCTCCAAATATTCGTCCCTCACCGTCAGTTCGACGACTTGGAGGGCAGGAAGCAGTTTAAGCCAGGGAATGAGGCTCTGTGCATCAGCGACGTAGGAGACTCGGAGGTACACCGCCCAGACGCATGTTAATGCACTAGCAATGATGCGGTCCTCATCATGGGCTGGGGGGATGAGGCGAACATGATCTTTGTCACGGAGATCGATCACCAGCCGGGTTGGCTCGGTACGCAGTGCGATCCGGCGCAGTGCGTGTCTGAGAGAGGCCGCTTTGACCTCATAATCCCAGTACCAGGTCATACTGAGGAAGATGGTGTCGACCCCTATGGAGGGTGCAAAACTGTCCAGGATGCAACCGAGTGCTTCTCCCTTCGTGCATCGGATCTCAGAGAGGTCGGGTAGGAGAAGAGGCGGATCAAAGAGAAGAGTTGGACGTTGAGGAGTCCACTCTGATACATCATACAATATGGTGCGAATGGTGGAGTGTCGGACAAGGAATTGGCGCAGGAGGGTAGGGTCTATATCCTCGGTGATCTTGAGAGTTTCGAGAGACGGTAATGCGATGTGCGACAGGATCTCTGCAATCTGAGTGAGGGAGGCCGAGCTTTCGTGGCCTGGGATGTTGCGTGCCGGTAGGCACAGCTCGCGGACATCGAAAGTAATCAACCTGAATTGCTCAAACGCGCGCACAGCCAACGATAACACGCTGGGAGTCCACAGTACTCTTCGCTTAGTACTGGCACTTCGCACTGGGAGGAAAAAATGGGGCGATGCCTCGTCGGGCTGGCGTGCGAAACGGGCGCGGTCCACTCGAGCCGACTCCTGCGTGATATGGGAATAACCTGTGTAGCGGAATTTCCAGGCGCTGATATCTTGCGGCCTGATCTCGTAGATGGCCTGGAAACAGACCATGAAGAGCGACCCCGTGCTTCGCCCGACGACGTCGCCGAGCAGTCCGCCAAGCTGTTTGGCCAATGCGTAGCCTGAATATGGAAAGATGGTATCCTTCAACGGCGCCTGAGCTAGATTGCAGCCGAAGTCGATGTCAAGCTCCGTCACCCCGGGGAGTCTGCGAACGAATTGTCGCAGAAGAACCATACTGCGTAAGATGCCAAAGTTGGCGAATTTGAAAGCAAGAGACAGTATTTCGGGAAGAGCTGCTAGTGAGAGCTGCAGCCCGCAAAGGAGATGCGAATGAATACGGAGGGACCCTGAACTGAGCGCTGTCGAGGAGAGATTACATCTTTCCATATAAATGAGGATGCAACGGGTGTTGAATCTACCGCAGACACGGGCGGCGACTAGAAGTGTTTCGTCTTCAAGTTCCTGAAACACGAATTCCCAAATTTCCATCGGAAACTGAACCACCATGGAGGGACGCAGCGAACGCTGGCTGCGAAGAACCTTCCTCAATAGCAAGAGGGAGGAGAGAGTGGGCATAAGAGAGTTCGTGGTGAGAGTTCGGTGTAAGCTAGACAGGTGGGCCACACTCGGTGATTGCGGCGGAAACACTGACTGGCCACACGAGGCCACACGTCAATTACACTGCCGATTGATAATGAATACTTCCTTTTGTTTGCGGTTTGGGGTCCTGCCGCGTGTTGTATTGTGTCCTCGTTTGGTGTTGTCAGTGTTACCGGTAATAACTGAGGCGAAGGGGGCCTAAGGCACCGAGATGGCCGAGGGACGGTGTGGTTGCGTGGACGTCGCAGACAAGGTGTGTTGTGGCAGTGCTTACACATCCTGATACGGCTATGCACCCCGGGCCGGTGGCCGACTCCGTCCTGTTGAGCATCTGATCATGAGCCTCAGCCTGATTCTTAGGTGATGTCTGGGAGTAAGTAGATGTTGTGCAATGCAATCTAGAGGGGGTCATGCCATAGTAAGTTGAAGAAGGTTAGCGAGACGGGAATGAAACATTTATTGAGCATACTGTATCATTGCTAAGTTCTAACCAATTGCTATTAACTACAGATTATCTAGGTTGCATTCAGTTCCTCGACAACCCAAAATCCAGCCGCGAGCAATGCAGTGCCACTGGAGCTATCCGCGGGCCTCTGGCTCAGAATCAACATTTGCAATCCGTGCGAAATCAACAAGACTCATCATAGCATCCGAAAATATGGTTCGTCATCCATAACAATATTTTATGGATTATCATAAATATTGTTCTGTGAGTCTGACCACGGGAGACTAGGTTCGTCACTAAGTCCTCGCCTCTGTGGGTTCAATTACGGCCTGGAGCCGATCTTCGTGAGATCAGCGGTGGAAGCCAGAGAAGTCGAAAGGGTGCCAGCGTCTCGAGACACTGTATCAAAAAGGCTTGAGTGTGCATTATCGGATGTGTCGGTTGTGACGCTCGAAGTAGAGGACATTCCCATGGGCGGTGCGTACAGATCCGGGATGGGAACGGAGTCCGGGACAACAATAGCTGGAATGACATCGGCAGCAGCTCCGGTTGTATGAGTCTCTTGGACGGCAACGAGTTCTGTGTGCCATTGTAACTTCCATGCCGCGTTGCCCGACGTTTCATGAACGCGTTGGAAATCTTGATCCAGGGCAGTCCAGCCCACATTCCGCCAAATTTTGTTTGTGGCATCCCATCCACGAGCCACAGTTTCGAGCATGGGTAGCTCGGGTGTTTTACCCGCATTCTTGGATGTGTTTGCCTTCCCCTTCAAGGAAAGCCTGCCCGCCAATTTGTTGAACCTCCCTAATGTCCGCTTCTTTTGAGATTTATCCAGCGAAGTAACCGCAACAGAAACCGCGGCGTCGGATCTGGTCTCCGCATTCTCAGCTAAGGGTGGATCTACAACCAAAATATTTTTGAGGGAGGCAATCAGATTTAATTACACTGACCTTTAGACCAAGACTTCTTGAGATCAGTGACGGTCCGTTCATTTATCATGAGGCAGTCATTAGTCAAAGCATTCGGAATATACGTCTGGTTGTTATAAGCCGACACATCAAAGCCTAAAAATTCAACGGACCGATGTCAATAAAAGTACTCCACGACATTTGGCGCGTAGGTCGGGGTCATAGACCCAGACCATGATTTGATTGCGCAGAACCGACGATATCGAGGGCAACTCCGGCTGATACAATTCGTCAGTGTACGACACCGCAGAAAAGAATAGTACCTTGTTTTTACGGATAAACAACCCCAACCCAAAGTCGACCCGCATCTCATATGCTATGTTGTCGCGATCGCTGGCGGGAAGCCAGGAAATGTCGTACGATTGGAAATCTTTGTCAAGCTTCTCAGCCTCTTCCCGCTCCCAGCTTTCTCCCACGTCGTAACGCATGCTGCACCGGGGCATTGGCTACGGATCTTCAGCCGACGATCATATACTGACTTTCAAGTGTATATACCTTTTCGTCCGCGCTCTCCAAGGTCTCGGCACCACCCCGGGCATATGTGGCGTTGGCCGTGAATCCAGGGACAATCCCACTAAGTCCGAACCCTGCACCTCCGGTCGTGGTGGTATTCTTCTGGCTAACATGTTTGAGTTTTACATCGGGTGGTTCATAGCCCATCTCGAGGCTAACAGGCATGAATATATTCCCTCTTGAAGAAAGTACGCACTTACAAATCACATTTAACAATTGAACGCGGGCGATGCACCAAAAAGCCGAGGTTGCTATATGAGCGATCTAAGAGGGTTTCGCCGCGTCGCAGTTTCACTTCCGTAGAAACAAACGAGAGCACCTCTGGCTGAGGACGGTGGACTGAGGGATTGCTGCTCGCCAACGACTGGGTTTTGAACTGTGAAATGCGTAGAGTGAGAACTGGACAGAACGGTGATCTGCAACGGACCCGTATATACGAGCACACGTTAACATCATAAGCTTTGGTATCGTTGAGCTTAATCCTCAGATCAACAGTAGCGTTGTGGTATTTTCCCTCCCACTTTGGCATAACGTCGTCGTCAGCCGCATCCTCAGCACCGCCGCGGAGGCGGCTTGCGGGCTGGTTACTTTTGACTCGATATGTATCGTCATCAGATGATGTTTGGCTGCGTTTCGACGGAATGAAGGTGTCAATGGGATTATCCACACTCGACCGCACCATCACAGCAAACCCTGAGACCTGCGCAAGAGTCCGCGCAATTTCTGGAATATGGGCGTCAGCAATGGAACCGAAGACAGCAAGGGCCGACTCCTGCGGAGATAGCTGGACTGCGATGGGCCCTTCGAAATTCCGCGCCCGCAACGCTTGAAGGAGTGGATCATCATAGTGCGCCTCCAACCACGCAACGGCATCGTCTGCAGAATAGAGAGATACGACTACGCCTCCGCCATTGAATCCATCTAGACTCTTAGTATCGGTGGAGCGGAATGCGATGGATCTATCCAAATATACATCAGTACACATAGGACAGAGAGAAAAATATCTGTGTACGATGGAGCTGCTGTGACCGGGTAGATTATGGGAAAGTGGGATTTTGTGGAGAGAGGCGATGGCGATGACGGGGTCATGGACTCTCTAGAAGTAGCATTTGTTGAGGGTGTCAGTTCCTGTAAGGTGTCCGAAAATGCTGCAGTTGAAGTCCCTGACGGTGCTGTCTGGTGTAAAGCCCTCTCTTTTGTTCCCGCCGTGGGTGCGGCACCCGACGGTCCCCCAGGTACGCGGAGAGATGTGGGTTCAGTGCTATCGACTCTGAAGCGAAGGCAGGCAACAAGAACAGTATTCCAAGGCCCACCGGCCCGTGAAACCTTGCTTGCGCTGCGAGAACTGTCCCTCACGGGTTCCTCATGCGAGGGAGGTCTGCCTTTTTCAACCTCTTCGCTGGTTGTGAAGTTTCCCCACGGTTGGCCAGCCTTCCGCGAGGAAAATATATTGAAATGGACCTATGAAGATGAACTTGAAGGTTAATACTGCTACGGACCTGCGATGAGATGCACAGCGCACCTGGCCATCAGGGAGATTATGATTCACAAAGAGAGCATAATCAGGTGTATCAAGCGTGCCAATGACTGCATCAGGGAGGTAAGGATTTGACACTGGAAAGGAAGATTCATGCAAGGCGAAACGCACTGAGACAAAGATCCTCCTTCAGGATATGGTTGGCAGTGCCATATTTGTGAACGATTGCGTCCGCATTAGCCGTGAACCAGCTCTTTGGTGCTTGCAGATTGTCTAAGTAATGATACATTGCTGTTTCCGTGCATAGGTATGCTGTCTTGTGGCCGCTGCGCAGGGGGAACGAGTATCGCCGGCTGGAACTTTATGTCCCGGTAGAAAACAAAAGAAAGAACGTCAAGGAACATTATGGCTCCGGACGGTAAGCACATACGAGGTGGGGGAAGTACCCTTCTTGAAGGTCAACAGCCCCGAAAGGTTGTCGAGCCCGCGCTGCGCCGCCGTGCGCTTGTCCTGTCGTTGGCTTCCCGTCGAAACCCGACCATAGCCGTGTAAAGAGGGCAGTCCAGGATCCCCATCCCCCGCCTTATGTGGGAACCGACAATTGAAAAGCGTCACAAAGCTACCGCTGGCCTTGTCAAGAAAACCGACCGCGCCCACCGTGACGGGGACTGGATTCCATAGTGGAAGATAAACTGGCGCACCGAAATATTTATACGTATGAGAAAGAGACGTGGACAGAAATTCACAAACGTGAAGGATGGAAGTCGTGCGAGAGCAGCAATCGATACCTCCGTTCATTGCGGGTTTCCGCGATACGTTCATTTTGAGGCACAGGCGACTCGTAGCCTTCATTATCGATGTGCCGTAGGGGGGAGTCTTCGTCTGCCGACTGCTCCGTTCGGATGGATGCCGAGCGCCTCGGCGGTGGCCGCTCCGTCCCTGCAGAAGAAACCGACACCACTGACACTGCAGATGGCGACGAGTGAGATTGAATTTCAGCTGCTCGTTGTAGGTGCTGCGTCGTCTTCACGATGTTGGAGAAATCTGGCCGTACTGCAGGATTTGTGTCCCAGGAAGCACGTATGAGCCGCTGCAGCTCCGGGCTGTCAAAACGCGTTGACGGTATCTCTGGGCGCGTGTTATCTTCGTCTTTTCAGACGATCAGTTGGACGGTGGGTCTGAGAAGAAGCGGAGACACACACCGCGTAGATAGGTCATAAGCTCTGTGGCCCGCATCGGCCTCAACGGACGCCCCATGAGTAATATTTCGACGCAGCAGATGGCATATGAATACACATCCGTCTGGGGCGTTGGTAGACCTGACCCTGTCAGCTGTTCCGGGGCGATCCAGTGCAACAACCCATCTACATATGTTGAAAACGGTATTGATGTCGACATGTAACACAACACAGACACTCACCAGAAGAGGAAAGTTGAGACGGCCGCTCTGTATTCCTCTGGTAAACCTCATCCTTCAACCCACTCTGCCCAAAATCCGCAATGAGACAGCGGATACCATCGTCAACAAGGACATTTGCCGCCTAGAACAAAGACTCTTGTCAGCAGGCGCGAATGAAAAAAACATACGATAAAGATGACCTTCAGATCTCCGTGGACGACGCTCTGACCGTGAAGAAACTCCATCCCCAGCGCGACCTCGTGCATGAAGCGTAATAGATCACCCTCGCGTCCATTCTGCGCCGCGTCTCCGTGTTCAGTCACGCGCCGCTGGAGGAACTTCGGGAGACTTCCAAACCGCTGGTACGGACACACGAGGAACGCCGGTGACTCGTCGCTGCCCGCGTTCGCACCATAGAATTCCAGTACATGCGGGTGTTTGAGACCAATCCATATATGCAGCTCGCGTAGGAACAGCCCGCGCGGTGCAGCCTCTTTGAGATACTTTATGGCGACAGCACGCCCGCGCCATGTGCCTTTGTAGACGTCGCAGAAAACCCCGCTTCCGATCTTCTCGCCCCGGTCGATCTCGTACCTGGGATTGCGCGTTAGTAATGCGAATTGGGAAGGTATCTGGAGGGGAGGAAACA
Source organism: Mycena crocata (assembly GCA_029281795.1). Lineage (NCBI taxonomy): Eukaryota > Fungi > Basidiomycota > Agaricomycetes > Agaricales > Mycenaceae > Mycena > Mycena crocata. The sequence continues at coordinate 393,004 of JARJCP010000080.1, forward strand.
CACTGAGTGATTGTCCAGCTGGGCAACGTCTCGTTTGAGTGCTGTGTGCGCAGCGACTCGATACCGCTTTCCATGAATTCGCGGTCAAGAATATTGACATGCTTGACACCGGAGACCCGCTGAAGCTTCTCCTCCGTTGTCAGAGCTGGAACACTGTCGAGCTCTCGTTGCAAGGTCTTGAGAGCCTCAGGGATCTCTGCACGACCGACCTATTTTTCCCTCCAGCATTAATCGCAGCAGGTATCATTTTCGAAGCAAGGCACACCTGCAAAACACGCAGCATTTCGGCTTCACTCTTCTGAGCCAGTGCGGTACGCAGCAGCGAGCGTAGGTCCGCCATGTCCTGCGCTACGTCAAATGAATTCTGTTTGGAATAGACGCTGCGCAAAGCCGAGGTAACTGCAGCGGCTGGGTCATCTTTTTTGTTCGCAATGTATGGCGGGGGAACGTCAGCGTCATGCCCCTGGTGGATGTTCAAATCAGTGTCGGCGCTGGTGGAGACACCACCCAGCTGCTCAGAGCTGACGGCGTCTAGGAGTGTACGGTTGTCGGCGTGGCGGTGCATCTCCCTAGCTTGGACTTCTTTAAGGATGCGGATTTGAACCGAGAGCTGGGGAATGGTGTCGCAGTCAGTAGCAGTTCTTGCATGCTTTCGAATGTGGCGCACAGAAAACCTGGTCAGAACGTCGCCCAGCAAGGCATCACAGTCTGCGATTTCACGGAGTATTTCGTCGCGCTTGAGGTACCGCATGAGGAAGGACTGGTCCGCCAGCCTTATAAGGACGTCGCGAATTCGGATGAACGCTCTGCCAAGAGTCATTCGAATATGCATACTACGGAGGCAGAAAAAGGCGACGTACTCCACAGCCTTTTCCATCGGTTCAGCCAGCGCCTGCTTCACATCGAGTCCCTTCTCTTGCATGTCTTGAACTTCCTCTACGACACTTAGTAGGAGGTTGGCTGCCCGACTGGCGAGCCGCATGCACGCGAGGCGATTTCTCTGCCAATAATCAGACAAAATCACGACGCGCTTTGGACACGCTATGAAGTATGGATGATACGCACGTCTACCGATTGCAAATGATCCCAAATGTCCAGAAGAAGGTTAGCAGCAGCTCCCAATTCCTCGACTGGAACGGCCTCAACGAGCTCTGCACCATTATCCGGTAAATCGTGACTTGCAAGTATTTCGGGTGGTATTAATTTCTCCAATACTTGAGTGACGGACTGGAGCCACGGATCCCGGTAAGACGAGCTGGAAAGAATGAAACCTGAAGGGACAGAAAGCTGCTTACCGCGCGCACTTCCTTCCACAATCCAGTCTGCTCCATGGGAATGGACGCCCCGTCCCGGCTGGAACCCTCCGCCATTCTGTTCGATTTCGGGCTGCTAACCCACGGGAAGGAATGGTCTTTGCTGTATCACAATTACGAGCTTAGAGTCTTATGTAGACGTGCCTGTTTTGCTGTGAATGGTGGCAAGCGGCAAGATGTGGAGCGTCGTAAACATCAGCACGGCAATCAACTTCCAGAAGGCTCCCATCTGATGCAGATCTGATGCGTACATATGTAGGCTACAGTGGCCGCCGCTACACATCTGTTCGAAGTATCAATGGTGTTAGCAGTTACCTTTGGGTAGAAAGCAAGAAGGAGGAGGCTGTCGTATTTGCCCCTTGAGGCGAGAATATATCCCCCAATGACTGAGACGATTCGCGGGCAGAAAAAATTATCATGGTTGACAAAAAAAAACAGGAAGCGCGGATTTGATCATGAGATGAGAAGCACTGAAATTCTGGTGAGAATCACGGAGAGCACCATTAATGAGGCAAGTATCAATAGGACTTACAGTACGTTGACGTGAATGAGCACATAGCAGTTAGCAACCCAATCTCCGTGGAATGTAGCTACATTCCGCGTCATAGCGGCCGCACACGAGAGCAGAAAGTTACGACCTACCAGGACTAAACAGAACTTGAAGGATTTTTTTTTATTCTGCGTCAGAAGATTGCCTAGGAAATCCAGAGACTGGAAATTACATAAACAGCGTGAATTGTGGACTCGGACGTCCTGGTTCCAAGGAAAAATAGTGTGCCCATGTCGCTCTATCAGATGCAGGTTAATTTTGGACGGAGGAGGAGGCGAAATTGCACGTAGCCGCTATACGGGCCCAAATGTTCCGTTTCAAAATTTAATGCCGTTTTCAGAAACTCTCGGAAAAACTGCGAGTAGTGATCAGATCACGTTGTCGACCGAAGGAAGCTTGACCAAACAAACGCGTCGCGTCCACCGGATGACAAAAACGTTGATAGGGCATTTCAAATATGGAGGTAGAATACGGAATGGATCACAGAAATAAGTTCGGTTCGGACCAACGGTCAATGATTCTGTTTGTCCTACGGTGGCAAAAGATGAAAAGTCGCGACAACAAATCACGCCTCGATTCCGCATCCAGGCCTAGCATTGCTTCAATGCTTGGAATATGTTTACTGCCTGCAGCCGGCTTTTTCCCGCTCAACCAGATGTTGAATTATCTTGAACCTTGATGTTTGATATGTGACAGAAACAATCAAACAGAATTACCCAGTACGGTACTGAAACACTCATGTACCGGGGGGAAAATTCATTGAGACAACCCTAATATGGATATAGTATCCGAGGCGGTTTGAGTACTTCAGGCATTTATTGTACGTATACTGTCCGTCAAAATTATAGTTCGCAGTGATCCCAACGTGCGACGTACTTGACAGAGGTGAAGGAAGAGGAGGGCGTAACATCGCGATGTGCTATTTCTTTTGAATGGAGGATTCACGGGAAGCGGTGGTCGTAGGCATCGGGGTATGGGTACGGCGGAGGTAACTCGCGGACAATGGGTGGAGTTACTGTCGCGATTGGGGCCCCATCGGGAGGAAGCAGGGTTTCGGCGCTGGGGATGATCGAGACGGTATGCCGGCTGCCTTCTCTCGGAACAGTCTTGCGCTGGACCTCGACAACATTGATGGCAGGCGGCGGGACCCTGATGTCGTTTTCGTCGATATGCGCTCCGAATACGGGGAATGGCGCAATGTCGAGCACTCTTTCTGCATCCGCTGCTGCAACGGGGTGGGCATCCCGGCGCCGGCGTCGGAGAGCCCATATTGTGACGCCGAATAGAAGGAGAACAAGCACCGCAGATGCCCCAGCAATAATCGCGATTTGTACGCGCGAAATCGGTTGATGTGGAGATGTGGGAGTGCCTTTCGTCGTCGGAACGTCTGGGTTCCTGCTGCTGCTCGAGCTCGTGAGGCCGTTACATTCAACATTCGGGGATCCATTTGTGTTAACCAACACGCTGCCGCTTGCCCAGCGTCCGTCACTATCGAAGGAGAAACGGATCAGACCAATCACTCCTAAAAAGCTTTCAACATACCTATCGCTAACTGATCCTGAGAAAAGAATTAGTGTTTCACTTCAAATGAGCGTGTGGCAAGCCTACCAATCAACTGACTCCCTGGATCTGCTCGGTTTATATAAGTATAGACATCATCGTTTGAACCTGACGCTAGCGTTTAGTTGAGCAGTCGGATCCGGCCTGTCAAATGCTCACCGAGAGTAACGTTTCGCACATCGGGGGAGTTGATCTGCGCTATTGTAACAGTATACGGTGGAATTCCGCCTTGAATTGTCAGCCCCCACGGCTCGCAAGTCCCAAGGGTATCAGTGACGTTGGCGGTGAGTTTGAATGGAGCCTCCGCTGTGGCGGCGGGGAGACATTGTGTTGTTGCTCCAGCTGCATGAATGTCAGTCAAGTTGTTAACCTGTGAATCGTGGAGTCGTACCAGTGACCGTGTACACAGGCTTGTCGAGACCCGCAGAGTTCCCGCGCGAATCGACGACACCCAAAACGAGCTGAGTGCCTATATAGGCGAGGGAATGCTTTCAGATCCCCACAGTCGAATTGGAATCGAGGAACCCACCAATGGGATGGCGCACTGTCCACACCAGCGCACTCTCATTGGTGCCGATTAACGACGTGATTGGTGTTCCGCCGACAGCGAATGCGATCATGTAGAAGGGCGGGACACCATTGGCGGTCACGGGAGTCACCGCGATGGGCAAGCTCCGGCACGAAGGTAGGGAAGAGGACACCGTTTGCTGCTCACAATCTAAATCATTCGACGTCGAGGATGTCAGTGGGGAAGCTTACCGTCCCAGAGAATCCCCACTCGAACATTAAACCCGCCGCCTGGGCATAGATGACCGGGATGCCAGCGAGGATGGAGGCAACTGAGGCGACTACGCGGAGGAGGACCGAGGGCATGGATCGCGGAGGGAAGATGCGCTGGCGGTGCAAAAAGAGCCGTTTAATAGAAAGCGGGGGAACCCAAACAGCACGGCTTATCGATCCAAGTAGCTTCAGCTGCGAATCAAAATCAGCGGATGAGGCTATGCATACGTACCTGGACGTCTCGGGGTTTACCTCATGTCCAGGGATGGCGCGTTTGAACGAGTTTCGCTTCCGAGAATCGAATCCGGTCCTAAGAAAGCGTGAAGTATGAGCTGGTGAGGATACCGGACCCCGCCATCTGGTGCAGCCAAGGGCCTCTTTTAGTGCGGTGTGGGGGAAGCACAGTTCGTGGAGGAAAAGGGACCGATAATTGTTGAACAAGGGATATCGAAGCAGATACGTGTACACGAGGCAAGTACTAACTTCGACATCAAGAATATTTGGATTCGGAGTCGTTTCACGAGATTCCCTGCAGAAAGAGGCAAGTGGGTTGACGACAAAAGGCTGCGAGGAAAACCTTGCGGCTTCAATATGTTGGGGTGCAGCACGTTCAAGGACAGAAAATTGGAGTTTGAAGAGGATAGATACGCTTCGTTCCGGAATGAATCACATAAGGTTGAGAGGTATAATGCTCCAGACGTAAATATTGTATGGCATCATCTACTCGAGGTAGGGAAAATAATGAGCATGGGAAATACAAGATAGTCGACATGAGATTTGGGGACCGAATACATCTGATAACCTGTAGGCGTTCAGTGATGTGAGTTAAATGCTTCAAGAGAAACGCACACGATAAATTCAGGCTGGCGGCGCAGAGAACACCAGCCTCCCCGCCCGTGTCCACACTCTGAGCTGCGCAACAACCTCCGGCGCAAAGTCAGGTTTGCGTCTGAACAGCGGTTGCATCATGCTCGTGAACGGCGCCGATCCCGCCCCCACTTCGTCTAACCGAGACCGTAAAAACTCCACGTACACCTCCACGGTGAATTGGAAGTACGTCCGACAGTTGAGGGCACGCAGACGCGGGACGAGGCACGTATCGGCCGGCGTCCAGGCCAGGCGCTGGAAGAGCTCGTCGGAAATTAGAAACGCAGGTGGGCCGAGTTCAATGTCATCATAGTCCGCGAGGGTCAGCGTCTCGAGACGCGGGAGGATGGAGAGCGTTTCGAAGAGGAGGGCTTCGGTGATCAGTATTTTTGTGAGATCGAGGGAGATGAGCGTAGAGGCGGAGGCGTGGCGGAAGGACCAGGGTAGGCCTGAATCCGGCCATACCGCCCAGATAACAGGCTCCCCGTCGGGAGCCGCGAAGGAGAGATGACGGAGTGAGGGTAATGAGAGGTTACGGAGAACGTACACCAGGAGGGTTGTGGTGAAAGCTGGATCAGGATGCCCCTCACGGACAAGGGAGATTGATAGGGACGGGACCTGTGCTACGACAGTGGATAGACGGGGCTGGATGAGATCCAGTGAGTCTCGACCATCATAGAGCACAGACAGATGGAAGCTGGCTGAATCCTGAAGATGTTCCAGGATGGATAGTGCACCGGCAAGGTTTTTAGGCCGTACAGTTATCGCAAAAGTATCCAATTGTTCAAAGGGGAAACCCTCGAGTGCTTTTTGCGGACCGGAGAATTCGAAATGGCGCAGTTGGGGGACATCATGAGGGATAGGGGCCGCTGTTGCTGCCGGAAGAACCCAAGTGGCGAGGCGGAGATGATGCAGGTTACGAAGATCGGATGATTGCAGGAAATCAGTGAGCAGGAAGTTCTGGCCACTGAGTGACAGATCATGGCACCGCTGCATCTGCCCGTCAAAGAGATCCAAAATAAATTTGGTGTCGTCCTTCGCAACGGATAGATTCAGCGTGAGCGGTGAATTTTGCGAAAGTCTGAGATAAAATTCGATCATGCGCGTTGCCAACCGGCGCTCTGACCTCCATATCCACGAGCGGCCGGAACGCAAGTCCACTGTAATGGTGGACCACAGCGATGGTGTGCCCATGACAAGGTTATACCATCGTGAACACGCATAGGCTATATTGCGTATCGGCTGCTTTTTCCACTGGGCGTACTCCAAAGGCGGGCTCCAGTTTACTGGCTCGATGAGACGAAATATGTGGAGGAGAATTTCCGGCGGCAGAGTTCGAATCGGTGAGAGCAGAGCACGGTATTTGTTGTGTAAAGCCTCGACTGCGGCGCGTTGACTGGATATTTGGTCCAACAGTGCATCGTATCGTTTGAGTTCCGATGTCGCGGCAGCCATTGTGGTGTCGATATGCACCCTCATTGAATCGGAAACGGGGGAGTGGGAGCGCAAAAGCGCTGATGCTTCTGCATAGTAATGAGGGTCCAGAATGAGTTGGGCTGTTGAGAGTTGATTTTGGCAGCCAATGCACAAGGACCCCGTTGAGGCGCGCATTTGAGGATGTAAGACGGAAAAGGAAGCAACCGTCACGCCTTGGAGGCTGTGTGGCAATGTGGCGGTGCTAAATGATAGGCGCTGGTGGGCGCTAAACGAAATTCAATCGTTTTATGGTCGATGATTTTATAATTGTTTTGTTGAGAATGAGCTGAAGTGGGGGGGGGGGATTCATTTGCTTGGGTCACTCTCGTTCTTAACGAAATCCCGGACTGACTGCGGCCTGCGCCGCAGAATCAGATTCATCCCTTTACGCGCCTGCGGCCATCTAATGCCGATATTCGGCATAATTGTGGTACCGGCTCCACTGCGCCTCCATGCCTCGGGATAGATTGCCGATTATCTTTGGGGTTCTTCACATTCGTGAATTAAAAGAACAAAGTGAATACCAACGATTATGAAGTTTGAATGCGCCAAACAGGCGGTTACCGTGGTGCGGGTATAAGACTGCGGTGATTCGAGGCATACATTCAACGCCACCATTATATCGACGAGTGAATGGTTGCATGGTGTGATGTGAAATCTGAATACGGCAGGTGCGGCAGTTCACACGGACGGACGAAGCATATTGTGTGGCTTCCATTGCCATGCACACAGCGTGAGGCAAGGGTAAATGCGTCTTGAATGTGAAGAAAGTGAAGCTGCGTGACTTGAATGTGGGCTGACTGAGAGAATGGATGCACACCAAGCAGCTGACATCGGGGTCGGTGGGACATGCGAATGTCCCTGCAGGAGGCCGCTCGGCCGGTGTCAAAATGCACTTGGAGGGAAAATATAGGAACTAACACACCAGGTGTTAGAAAAACGGCTTATCGCAAAGCGTGATTGGAAGCGGGGGCAGCTTTTCGGGAAATATACTCACTGGGGCCGCAGAAAAGGATCGGCGGCGCCAGCTTCTCGGGAGATGCGCTCGGCGGGGGAGGAATAGGGAGAAGGATGAGCTCCATGGGCGGCCGATGTCCATGTATGATGTTGAACAGACGTTTTCCGTTTTGACGGACAGTATACTTACCTGATGGGCATGAGGAATAGGATCCATCCGAGCGCTGGCGGGGCACGATAAGGCGTATCGCACCGAGCGTCAAGGCCGAGGAGGACAACCGTATCGCTTTGCGACCCGTGATCTTTGCAGCGAACAATGGGCGCTTCGCAGGGCGAAGAATTTGCCGAATTTCTACCAGCAACATCAGAGCAGATGATGGCTGGGCTATGGTTGCCTTGCACCAGGCCATGATGGTTAGCGGGCGCCGGTAGCACCCTCGTAATATCCCAGAGTAACAGCGGAGAAATCAAGCCGCTAGATTCATAGTTGGGCGGCAAAGGTGAAGATTTGCGAAGACCTTCGACGCCACAAAAATGGAGGGAAATAGAGCCTAAAGCTGCTTTTCACCGAGTCAGATAGTCGCATGGGATCTAATGCGTCCTGGATAATCACCACGGAGCACTCGGTACAGATTACCGCGCAATGTCGTTCGGAAGAGAAATCTAGTGGTGGTTTGTGACAACGGCATTCAAACTCCGCCATCAGGACCACGTGACGAACACGTCTCTTCCTCTCCCACTATCTCGAACGCGCTGAAAGTATGCTGTAGATGCAAGTCTACTGGAAATTCTACCTTGTCTGGTCTCTTTGCTTTCCTCTATCGTCCTTCTCTCATTCCTTACCGTCTGAAACCTTCGAGGAAGAGCTCCGCGTCCGCACACTTTCTGATGGCAAAGTCGTATCTCGGTTCTCTTTTAGCACTCTTTTAGAAGGCGCGGCTCCACGGAGTCTCCAAAATCTCTCAACAGAAGACAACTGTGCGTGTTCTAGAACTCCTCAAAGTCGCACATTGGTAATTCCTGACACTAGCCCAACATTATACGCTTTTTCCACTGGCGCTGGGACAGATTCTGCGTGAATATGCTATCACCGAACTTCATCTGTCATTAAATGCCGGAAAATGGAACTACGAGCGCTGGGGCAACCCCGATGAGGCCAATGTAGGTACCGGGGCGGAATTGTGGGCGTGGATGGGAGATGGCGCGGTTGCCACGTAGGTCATCCGTTGCTCCACATTCACGAGCTGATGATAGGACTAGCGTCGACGAACGATGGCGCGGTCTCAGAAATGCACTGGCGGGGCTTTTTTGCGCTTCCCTTGGGTCGCTGGACGAATTGCGCACGACGTCGCCGACGCTTTCATTTGCGCCACAGGGAGGGGTACCTGGCTGGGACCTTCCCCAAGCGATCCGTCACGCATCATTGCCCTCGGAGCACGTCTGCACCGAAAATCTGACGCCATTCCTCAAGCTGCTGCCCTGCAAATCGCTTTCGGGGCTCGCAATGCTGTTGAACCCGCATCGCCTTTTCGACGCAGATTGGCATGGATTGGGTTTGCATGTTTCCTGGTTCCCAGATGCGGGTGTTCAAGTACGCCTTACCTTCCAATCAGTCGCTGATCCGCTGCGCTCGTCTTTGAATAAGCGAGGTAAGATAGATAGCATCTTATCTCCGGTTTTTCGTACCAGGAAAATTAAGGGTGCTTCAATCCAGATTGGTCTTTCTCATCCGTATTCGGCCGTACCATCGATAGGACATGCCCCAGCGCCTCATCCAGCCGCGTCGTGGTCGCCTTGCCTATCAACGACGCGTATAGTATCCGTCCACAGCCATCAGCCATCGAGCAGGGCCATGCAATTTTTGATTTGGCAGAACGTGAGTGCTGTCTTGTTATCTATGCGAAACTTTTCATTTTACTGACTGTCGAAGTAGAAGACGCACCGCTAGACGTTTCTATGCGGTTGCCCGCGGAATTTGAACATGGTGAGGGACTCTCGGCATTCCGTACTATCTTTATGTAAAATACTGATCCTCTCCAGTCGCGACGCACCCTAGAGCAGCCGAGACGCCGTTAACCATTCGTCGAACACTTCAAGGGTCGGCCCAGGATCACGGCAAGCTTTCGGTTTTCATTACGAATGACGGCACCGCTGCTGTTGAAGCGGCGTACCTGGAAACCATGCCGTGGATAGTACAATTCTATCTCCACACCATGCATCTTCGCGTTGATGGAATCGTCCGTGGTACGTCCTGCTTCGCGTAATTAATTTTTCGCTTTCTTCAGGCTCCTCATCGCCAAGCGCAGACGATTTAATTCAAAACATATCATATATCCCTCCGATCGCTCACTCGCGTCCGACGACGTTCCAGGCGGTACTAACTCTCCCACCGCAGAGTACGGTGCATCTCAGTATCGACATCAGCAAGGCGTTCCTTCGCTACACGGAGCACCCCCCGGACGCGCAGCGCGGGTGGGACCTGCCGCCGGCGGTGCTCGTGCCGCTCGGCCCCCCGAGGGAGGGCATGGGCCGCCAGATATACACGTCCACCCTCCTCGTCGATGTCGCGACTCCCGACTTTAGCATGCCATATAACGTGATTCTCCTCACCTGCATGGTAGTGGCGTCCCTCTTCGGAGCGACGTTCAACCTCCTGACGCGCAGGTTTGTTGTCGTGCACGTATAATTTAGGTCGAAATAAATGGACAAATAGCGAGGGGGGAAGACGGACTGCAGCATGCGGGCACGCGAGCCAGGTGACCCGGTCGGCAGTCACCCCATCGATGTTTAACTTTGTGCTGGGTCTTTTTAGGACACGAATGTCGAGAGCTGCGAACGCTTGCCTCGTTCTTAGTCTCATTTTAGCTCGCGGAGGACGTCGGCTGGAGAAGACGTCTCGCAAACGGTTTTGCGCCTTTCCTTTATCGCCACATGCAATGGGGATGGCAGATCGACGCGTCCTTCGCGAAGGCTGGCATCACCGAAAGCACCAAGAAATTCGTGATGGGAAGGTACGGCACAGCTTCTACGAATCTTAGCGGGCCTATCAAGTCTTAGCTGAGTCTCAAGCCCGGAGCTTGGATAGCTGATAAGCACGAAAATGCGGGTGCACAGCTGCCCTGGGTACGGTTAGTCTCTATCGATGGATTGTCGCCATGATATTATCCCCCGCAATCGCGGACCCATTTTTTTTCCGTGCGTTTTTTTTTCAGCGGCACCCTGCACGGCAGGAGATGGATTCGAGTCACATGGGAGCCCGGAACGGAGGCCCAGCAGATCTGAGAATGACGACACGGGCATGTGGCCCGTTTCAGGTTTTTTTTTATTGCGTGCGAGGCACATTCGGTGACTCGGAGGTCCACGCCGCGAGCATGTCGCGATCGGAATCTTGAGCTTCATTCTTAACTGGACAGAACTGGACCCACATCCTTCCCTTTAAATACGGGCCTATCCTTCCCCTTCTCCAAACCTTTTTTCCTCCTCATCCCCCGCCACTCTATATCCTCAATCATGTGCCAACAGATGGCGTGCGTTGTTTTCATGTGCTCGTCGCCACTCGAAAAAAAAATCTGACGAACGGTCTGCAGCGAAGGGACGCGATGGGCGCGCTGTGGGGTACGTTTTCGTCTTCGCGTTGAGTGGCAAGCTGGTATTCATTCTCGTCCAGCACTTTCAACGCCACCTCGTCGTCGCAATCATGGACTGCAACACGACGCGCTGCGAGCGCTCTGTCTACCACCCCCGTGGCTGCCGGCTGCCAACGTGCGCCAAGGTTTGCCACCTCCCCTGCTCTCGTCCGCAGCACGCTGATCGATGTGCATTATTACCGTCAGAATTTTGGGCAGGAAATCCAGAAGGACGTCGACCGTGTGGATGACTACTGCTTCGCGTGTCGAGCAGCCCAGGAACGCGCTGCGCGGGGGAGATAGCATCCGCACCATCGCATCCCTCTCCCGCTCGTCCCACCCATCTATCACTCTTAATACATTCGCCACGATATCCATACTACCCCTAGACGTTCTGTGGCTCGGCCTATAATATATACCCCATTAGCTTCCGCCTCAGCCGCTGCCATTCGGCGCTTGTGCGCACCGCAGATCCGTTCAGGCGATTAGTGGATGACGCGTCGATCAGTGATACTCATCCAGCCCTCCCATACCCAGCCGGCTTCTCTCCCATATCCAGCCGGCTTCTCAGAGGAAGTAACCGACTCAGGAACGAAGAATGGTGAGCATGGGCGCCTGTTGACGAACGTGGCGCAAATATGCCTCCGTGGATCAGATCCACTATAATGTGCAAGGTTGTGCGAGGTTGACTTACGGCGCTACTTGCATTCATGCGTGTCTGGTTGAACAGCATTCTCGCCGAACAGATAGATGTGATTCCGACGGAGCAGTATTTATCAGCGTTTACGATAAGCCTGCACGGGTTCATTCTCCGTATACCCAAATTGGGCATTGCTTACGCCGACACTCACGCGTCTAAATACATAGCGCGAATGAGCGCAGGGATATGAATACCGCAGGCCATGCGTGGAGTGCGTGGGGTGGGCTTCGTGTACCTACCCAGGTCCAGAGAGAAGAGCGTGGAGGAGATCAGGGGTGGCGGAAATAAGCTAGGTGATAGAAAATAAAAGATGCTTGCGTGGCCTCCGGGCTAAAATTAAATTACTTCGGCGCGTCTCATCGACGGAAGGAAAAGAAGCGCCCGTGGTCGTGGGGACGCGGGCGGCGCGGAACGGTGATTGGGGTGAGGATCCCGATCCCTGTTTGTGTTCGGTTCTGACACACAGACTGATATTACGCGCCGGCCACGCTCTAGCTGCGTGTCGAATGTTTCTTCTCCCATCCAGAAACAGGGATATCGAAGCGGCCGGGTTATGGGCTATGACTTATGGCATAACGAGTTCATGTGCGACTGGAAGGGGGAGATTTATCAGCGCAGCTGGAGGCGGATCGAGGGTAGAGATACGACGCACTGAAATTAAACCGCCCTCGTGGAGTTGGCGTTCTCGAGGAGCTTCTCTAGCTTTGGTATTCGCCGGGTTTTACAGCCATTGAATTGGCCGAAGGTGTCGGTATTGAATTACCTGGCAGACTGGCTTTGAAATGAGTTACGCGATGGCCACCGTGATGGTTGCACTGCACCAGAGATACGAAATTCACTTCCGTAATGCGTCCTTCGTTCCACAGAAGAAAAACACACAAAGCTGCCCTGCGAACACCTCCCACAACGTGAATTCGTCCGCGGGGAAAGAATTCAGGGGACCCGCGGCGGGCATGGTTTGACAGAGTACCGCGGAGAATCAGCACACAGAAGCGGAGACTCTGCCGCGAGAGGGTGAGGTATGGGCGAGTTTGGAAGGCCCACGACATGAGAGTTGTCGTGAAAGAAACGCCGCTGCGGTAACAAGGAGATAACCTGCCGAAGGAGCCGATGCCGGGCGGGCGGGCCGATGTTCCGAGTTAGTCGGTGTGGTTGTGGACACTTGGGTGTGGTAAGTTGGAAACTGGTCATGGCAACGAGATTGGAATGTATACAAGCTAATGAAACTGTTTGCAAATGATTCTGAATCGGTGAGTCAACACGATTTTGGTTTACTTTCATATTGTTGCCTGTGAAAAATAAGTTTTCATATTGATGTTTGGACCGCAGTTGAAACGGGCACCGTTGAACTAGTGAGCAGGGGAAAAAAAATCCTACAGATAACACAGAAGCCCCCCGCAGGCCAAACTTCATTTTAAAATGAACAGCGCACATGGGTTGTTGATTATACACTCGGGTCGGACAGCCGTTCGTCGTCTCACAGTCAGTCATGTCGTTATGAGCTTCCGCAGAATGCTTCTGGTTCCCGTAAGACTTCCAAGAATGCTTCCCCTTCGCGCGATCAGTAGCGGAATGAAATAAGCGAAATGGATCAGAGATACGATGACATGACGAGAGGATTTGTATCAGATGGTAGAATTGGGGAGGATTACGGTAAGTGGTGGTGTGTTGGCCGCGGCGGTGGGATATTTACGGTTTAGTGAAACGAGCAACCGAAATTTGTGTGCATGGATCGTATCAGAAAAGTATCCATGATGATGTGAATAACCCAGACGGTCCAACCGAAGTTTCATCACAGGTGGAGTTGAATCACAGAATCAGTGTTGCGGCTTGTATACTTACGGTGGAATGAGCTATCTGCACAGAAATATGTGCGCAAATAACACTCACTCCACTTGAACCAATTCCTTACTTTCTTTTAAATATATAAATGCCTGAGATATCGCAAGGGTCCCAACCTGAGTGGATATGGCCCGAAGAAATTCAAAACAAGAGATAATAGAGTGTTCAACTGATCTCATGCACGAAAATAGCCTAGGAAGTCTTCGACACCGTCGCATTTGCTTTCGAGATATTCAACACCGTGCATTTTTTGAAATAAACAGTCAATAGTCACAGCTGCTTGGGGAAGGAGAAAAGAAGTATTCACATAGGAAGGAAAGATAAGAACCCCATCAGAGCGCTTCCCACTGCAATCTCCCCTCCGATAACAAGCGAAATGAAACAAGCGAGTCAAAAACCAAATTGCGAGAAGTTCCAGATTACACATTACGAGACCCACATAGTTCCAGATGATATTTTGTTCTGGACGAGTCCAGACCTGGCGGTCTGCTTAACAACTCACGAGTCACAAGTGTATATCTGATGATCACTCTTCCGCCTCAGTTCAAGCGGGAATGAGAATCAGAAACCTGGATCAAGGATGGCCTTTTCTGAGCATCACTGGTCATCGCCCCCCCGGCGAATAGTGGGGTCTGAAGCATCAGAAGCTCTCCTGAAAGGTTCATTCGAATGAGGTAAAAAAGCGACGTGGAAAGCTCTGTCACACAGCGCTGATCAACACACCGTTCAACCAGGTCACCCGTGATACTCACAGTGGCTTTGACAAGGGACCGAAACAGGAACGCAGGTACATAGGAGGGAAAGAGAAGTATAGTTGGGAAGACGCAATTTTACGACTAGACCTACAGTAAGAGAGATATCGGCATGTGATGAGCATCGTTACTTGTTACAAAGAGAGGAATGAGAACTGGGGCAGCGGAACATGGAATGAATGACATACAACAAACAGAATGAACTCCTCTTCAATTCAATGAATTTCGACCGCATTGATTATCTTCGAGGATGGCTGCGACTCCATGTGTGAGATTCAAATCCGTACTTTCAGGCGGAAGGCTCGCTGCAAGCTGCCGAAATTGCTCCTGCATCCTTCCGCTGGTACTCCGTAGGGGAACAAGCCAAAACCGTGGCTTAGGTGGACTCGGGACACGCATAACGTGCAACTGAATTCGGCCGCCACTACGGGCCGAGCGTTCAACCATGTCCTTCCACTCTGGCCCCACGCCATCGAGTGCGGTCGTCAAGGGCCATGCCGCAACGGATTCGATTGAGGACCTCATTGGGATGACTGTGTAGTCGAAAAGGGTAAAGAATGGGCCGCTATCAGGGTGAGCGGCCATGAATTTAACCTGCCCCTCGTAGATGCCACGGATGGACTCGTGATAGTCGTTATGGAGGATGGCGCGCATGAAGCTGCGTTCGCGAATACTATTACTTGAACACAATCTGGTGCCGTCAGCTGCGGGAAAATATTACTGTCGATTCCGCAGCGCTGAGGAAGGACAAGACATACTGAGCGAGAGAATTTTCATTGCGTTGCAGATGAGCCTATGTCTTCCGTGCTGCCAATCGGAATCCTGACACTCGTGGGAGCAGTAATACGACGACTTGCATTTGGAGCATCGGCGGAACTGTGATTTGTCAAGTATTGCACCACACTAATACCTCGTCAGACCAATTCGACACATAATTCTAAATTGACACACCTCGCTATTGTCACAAGCTTTGCAGCGCAGGTGGGGGGTATCTAATTTATCCATTATTGCAATGCGTTCGTCCAGACGCGCCAGCAGCCTCTGCCAATCGTCCAAAATATCCGATTCCTGGAATACGTTATTCTCGGAGAATATGATCGCCTCGCTCCTCGCGTTCCTGAGCTTCACAACGACATGGTAATAACAGAGATTGGCGGGTAACAATTCCCGCAGGAAGAGCCGCAGCGGCGAGCGCAGCTCGTTGGTGCATGACAGTGTAGCGCAGGTCAGAATCGTACGGATCAACCCTGCCGGAATCACGGACGCCAGCCACAGGTATCAAACATTGTCAGAAACATCCGGCCAACAAGACCAAGGAATCAGCTAAGACTGCTCCTAGCTCGGCCGTCGGCATAATGGAGATGTTGGCGATTAAGACCGTGGCCTGTGTGAGAATCGTGACGAACCCCTGCAACATAAGGTTCCAACAGAACTTGCCCAGTGGTTCAGCCCGTAGATCTTCTCTATGGGCCGGCGGAAATAATCGATCCACATCCCGTATGAACTTCAGGAGCCCCCCGATGTAAGAGGCATTTTTCCCGAGCTCCCCCGATGTCGGACGCTGAACGATAAACACCAAGTATTGAACAACAAGGTTAGCGAGATCCTTGGTGCTACCGCCGACTCCTTGAACCATCTCGTCCACGTGAGTCATGTCAGAGACGCAGGAGTGCGAGATGAAACCACATAGTTCGTGGAGTATCGAGTCTTTCAAACCTAGCTTGGCGGAGCGACATGCCCAGGCTTTACCCAGGATTCCTCTGAAACCCGGTGTAGCCAGCATCAGGGAATACGTTGCTGGATGCGAACGGAAGGGGCCCCAAAGAACGAGAAAATCGCCGTAGAAGTTACTTTCCGAGTCATCCCCGATCCCGGCGATATACTCTTGGTATGAGTAGAAGAAATGATACCAGGGCCAAAGTAGGGGCCACAAGTATGGTCCTAAAAAGTCCGGGATCTTTCGTATGCGCGTGATTCCATCCAGAGATGCCACAGCGTGCGCGAGACGGGCCAAAGTCCGAGGACTACTGACCGCAATTTCATCCCGAGTTGGGACATCCTCTGGGTGAAGATTCAAGGAAAAAAACCCAGATCAGGAGCATATGATGGTCCTCCGATAACCCTGAAAGCAAGTCTCGCACACGCTGAATGTCCTGAACCGATCGATCTGGGGCGATTGCGCGGCTCGCTGTCCTCTGAGGCAGCGTAAGCCAGGTTCTTCGAAATGAACGAATCGTACCCGAGCTAAGGGTGGTAGCATCTCAATGTTGCGGATATGAATTGCGGGATGCTGCAATGGCTGTATCGTGGATGCCATTGCGGAAGAAGGAGGGACTCCGGATGCTTCCGGATGGCTGTGTTTGTCATCATTGTTTGGGGTGAGATCAATGATCATCGCGCAAAACCCCGTTGATATTCCGAATACACCCGATCTCGTTCGAAAGACGGCTGCACTGTGTTGTTGCTGTGCTGTATGTATTTGGGATAAATAAAGTCCTCAGTAAACTACTAACGGCGGTCACTGAAAGACTGGATTAGGTGGAAAAATCCCCTGGTATAAATTTGCACTAGCCTTCCTCCTGCGCAGTTTATTTATTCAGATCCCCCAGTCGCCGGGAGACATACGGCCCGATGGTGAGATCCAGAAAAAAACTAATCATTAGGGATCGTATTCGAGTTCCATACAGACCTCACATTCACGATTTCTGCATGTGCTAACTTACCGTTTTCTGCACTCCAGCAATCAAGTTTTGGATGGGTAAACAACTCATGCGATTGAAGATACTTACATCATTCAAATCACACCATTTCTGAATCCCTCTTCCAGACCCCCTTCACACTTATCCCGTCACTCGTACAACCCAAGTACAACCGTGAAAGAAAAGAAAATCATTGAAGCGGTGTTCAACCTTCTCCAACTGAGTGGCCTAACATGTCGGCGTGGAAGTTACTGCACTTAAGCTTGCCAGTTTTGCCACTACATAAGGTATGGGACAGCCACATGCAACTTATGTTCCATATATGGACAAATGATGAAAATAAATGTCCTAGATAATTACAGCCCATGGTGGAGCTTATCCGACCTGAACATATTGTGAATAGACATCTTATGCATTTTATCGGAGAAAGACTTTGTCTCAAATTGGGAACTGAGAGAGGAGATAATTTCTGAAAATCTTTTTGTCCCGTGAGAAGCTTTTACTGATGAGAACTTATATATTCACACTGGTTGAACATTTCGGGTTTTTCAGTGAAAAAAATGGTGAAAACTAGTTTGGGTTTTTCACCAATTTTTCACTGAAAAAGTTGGTGAAAAACTTGAATCATCTTTGTGAATTCTTTGAGTTTAGGTCTGAAAGTTGTGAAAAACTCGAAACATTTCAAAGAATTCACAAAGATGTTTCAAATTTTTCCCCAACTTTTTCAGTGAAAAACTGGTAAAAAAACTCAAACCAGTTTTCATCAATTTTTTCGCTGAAAAACCCGAAATGTTCAACCAGTGTCAACTAGATATTTGTGGGAGCAAATACTGCATATCTATGTCTTTCAGAACATGGCTAAGGGATCTATTCACAATATGTTCAGGCCGGATAAGCTCCACCATGGGCTGTAATTATCCAGGACATTTATTTTCATCATTTGTCCATATATGGAACGTAAGTTGCATGTGGCTGTCCCATACCTTATGTAGTGGCAAAACTGGCAAGCTTAAGTGCAGTAACTTCCACGCCGACATGTTAGGCCACTCAGTTGGAGAAGGTTGAACACCGCTTCAATGATTTTCTTTTCTTTCACGGTTGTACTTGGGTTGTACGAGTGATTATCCAGGACATTTATTTTCATCATTTGTCCATATATGGAACGTAAGTTGCATGTGGCTGTCCCATACCTTATTTCCGTTCGGTCAATTTTTCTACTTAGTCTCGCTAGTCGCGCAGCTCAACCCCTCCCCCGACACGTCACGTGGGGTTTTCGGTCGGGAATTAAACATATTGGGGGGACTATCTCTGCCTTCCATGGTGCTTTGCCTCAGTTGGTTTAGGCACGTCTCCTTCTGATTATGTAATCTTTCGAGCTTTAATTTGATGCCCGTTGGTTCGAATCCTATTATATTGCTTTTTTCTGTGCGTATTTTGGAGGCTCGTCCTCGTCCGGCCTGTGAACACAAGATGCCTGCGTCACGCTTTCGAGGAGTTAGCGCAACTCCGGGTCTCCGGGTGTTGTCCCGCCATGGACTGGTTAGGGTTAGGTGTGCTGTATTCCTGCTGCGCAGCGGCTGGTTAGAGGTTAGGGTTTGGGGTAGGGTTCTGCTTAGTGTTAGGGTCGGTTAGTGTCAGGGTCGAGGTATCTAAATGCTGTTGAAGGAGGGACATAGTTAAAAAAAAAGGAAATCCTTTTCGCTGACTCGAACCCTCGCGAGTATAAGTGTCACGTGATATGTCGGGGGAGGGGGTTGACCAAGGGGATTTCTCGCCAACGCGTAGGTTTGGGCGCTTACCAGTAAACTCGTGACCGTGCCAGCACTGCCTTGGGCGCTTACCAACGCTTAGCAATCTCGCCTTCTTCTTGCCACCACTACTCGGTGCTCACAGGAAACGGCACCATGCAGACTGAATCCCTCCTCAAGCAACTTCGCACTGGCCATGTACCAACCCAACCGGAGATCGAGGTGGTCCAAGCCGACCTTATTTCGATGTCAAATGAGCTCGTGCGCCTCGAAACACTGATTCGAGATCTTTCAGGCCAGAGGGACAAAATCAAGGAATCTATCGACATGCATAAGGCCCTGTTGGCCCCAGTTCGCCGCCTTCCAGACGATGTGGTTCAGGACATCTTCTTTGCCTGTCTTCCGACGCATAGCAATGCTGTGATGAGCACGAAAGAAGGGCCGCTTCTTCTGTGTCGCGTATGCAGCATCTGGCGGGCGCTTGCCCTGGGTGCGCCGAGGCTCTGGGCTTCTCTCCATGTACCTCTTGCGTTCATCCTCCAAAGCGAACAAAGGGCTCGGGCTTTTGGCCACTGGCTGAAGCGAGCGGCTGGCTGTCCGTTGTCCCTTTCGGTCTGCGGTACTCCCTCTGGCGTTGAACCGGGGAACACAGATTCTATTTTGCCACCTGCAGACTCCATGATGGACAACATCATCCGCGACGTGTTGGTTCAGTCCACTGCTCGATGGCACAAGGTGTCACTGACTGACTTGCCATCTTCATATCTGCAAGAATGCCGAAATACCTCTACTCCATTACTGCAGGTCATCCGAATCAAGGACCACGGTCCTGTCACTCAATGGATAGACGTCTTTGGATCCTCCGGCGTGCATACCTTGTCGCTGGAAGTGGCGATCACCGATGAGGATGTGCCGCTCATCCTGCCCGCCCTCTCCAGCGTCCTGCATCTATCCATCTCATCCAACACCAATGGACCATGGGGTCCGTTCGGAATTCCAGCCAGTCTTACGCGTGGAATTATCACACAATTGACGCAGCTGGTCTCTCTGAAGATCATTCTCTCCGAAGTCGGGCCAATATCTGGAGACACTACGCACTTCCCCGACCTCGAATCCCTGGAAATGCGAGGTGGGCAGGTTACGCTCGGCGTTTTCCAAAACCTTCTCGAGCACATGGTCATGCCGCGTCTTCGCCATCTGCGCGTCGACTCACCCATAATGCCCGACTCCAACGCTCCCTTCTTCTCCAGCCTCCGTGCACACGCGCCGCTTCTTCGAAGCCTTGAACTCGACCTCACGGGTTTCACCCGCGACTCTCTCCGTGGGACGCTGTCACAGCTTACGCCACTCACCCGGCTCTCCGTGCGCGACAGCTCGGGTTGGCACCCCGATCCCCTCCTCCCTCTCGCAGATACTCAGCATCTCCTCACCTTGCTCTGTCAACCCGAGTTTGCGGAGCTACGCCATCTCGACATATCATACAGCCGCGGTGTAGAAGAAGAGACGCTTTTCGCGTTCCTTGACACACGCGTCCAAGCAGGCGGAGAATTTCATATGAAGGTCGACCTCAATTACAGCAATAATCCAACCACCCCAGATGTGGAACGATTCCGCGCGAAGGGCCTCGATATTTCGCTCATTCGAAACACCAAGTTTTGGACGGCTCCCACCCCAGACGCGTGGACTGGCCTCCCAAGAACACGGGAGTTGTGGCATTATTGAAGTTACAGTAGAGCGATGTATTGATTTCCCACTTGAAACTAGTTTTCTTGGAGAGAAGTTTCATATTTACCTCTCGAGTATTCGACGTAGGAATCATATTTGCCTTCATCCTGTGCACTTATAATCAAACTTTGAAGTCATCGTCGGGATTCCATCTCAGGCGCTTATCGATGGGCCTCGTGACAATCTAGGCGCTGATCCTTCTCCTTCCACACCACCATGACTGACACCCAGCCCGTTGAGCAGAAAGAAACCATCCTGAACCAGCTTCGCACGGGTTATTTGCCCACACCCGCCGAGATCGGAGTCATCCGGGTCGACCTCGCCGCACTGTCCAAAGAGCTGGGCCGTCTCGGGGAGGTGATACGCGATCTCTCGGCCCAGCGGGACAGAAGCCAGGACTCCATTGACTTGCAGAAAGCTCTCATCTCTCCCGTTCGCCGAGTTCCCGACGATCTCGTTCAAGACATCTTTCTGGCCTGCATCCCAACCGATCGAAACCCGGGGATGAGCACCATCGAGGCACCCCTTCTTTTGTGCCGGATATGCAGTACTTGGAGGGCGCTAGCTCTGGCTACCCGCAGACTCTGGGCTGCGCTTCATATCCCTATAGACTTCGTCCTTCGAAGCGAGCAAAGACTCCATGCTGTCAACCAGTGGTTGGAGCGATCTGCTCCGCATTCACTGTGCCTTTCGGTATGCGGCACCGTTTGGGGTAGCGCTGGAGCGTTGGTGCCAACCGCAGAGGTGCAGAACGGCCTTTTGGACATCATCCTGAAATCAGCACCTCGATGGCGTGACATCAAAGTCATTCACCCGCCCCCTTCGTATGTTGACAAATTACAAGATTTGGCAACCCCACTGTTACAGGCAATCGAAATCCGGGCTGCAACTCGCCACATCGCAAAGTGGTGGAACTTCATCGGTACATCCAGCGTCCATTCCCTGTATCTGAATCTGGAAATTCTTCCCGAAGATACGGCACGGCTTCTGCCTCTTCTATCCCACATCACCCATCTTACCATCTCACCCCTGTACGAGCCCATCCAGGGCGACGTCGCTTTGTCGATCCTTCACAGCCTCCCCCACTTTATTTCCCTCCATCTTTTGATTCGAGACCTGGATTCCGCACCGTACAGAACCACCCATCTTCCCTATCTGGAGTCTTTGACTCTGAGGAGCCCCTTTCAAATGGGGCTCTCGGGCTCGGTCCTGGACGATGTCTTAGGACATCTTTCCATGCCACGATTACTTCATCTGGCTGTTGCCACGGGGGAGACGCCAGATTCGAATCTACCTTGCTTTGTATTGTATCCCTCAGGGAACGCTCGCCGCTCATTCATACGCTCGAGATTAGGTCCTTCAATTCACAGTAGACGCCCTGCATCACTCCCTATCTAACCTACCCTCGCTCGCCAAGCTTCGCGTTCGATTCTTCGAGGCATGGGGCGGCCCTTTCCTCTTTCCTGTTGTCATCGTGGAGGATATTTTCAGTCTGTTGTCCGAGGCCGGGGAAACCCGCCTCTGCCCGTCGTTGACAGCTCTTGAAATCTATGGCAGTCATTGCATAACGGATGACGCACTCTTCAATTTTCTGCAGGCCCGCGTCGATTTTGGTGGTGATTTCCGATTTAAAATTCACTTCGAAGACAGCGACTCGATACTTCCCGACGTGAAACGCTTCTGCTCAAGTGGCCTGCATATTTCTTTAACAAAGTCGAGTCCATGGTACCCACGCCATGGCTACGTCAATGCGCGGACTGGTCTTCATCATTTAGTAGACGAAGAGTGGAAGGAACTGTAGTTTGGCTTCAACACTTTGATAAAATGTACTTCTCGCCCACAGAGTCTGATAGGAAGGCACGCATCTACGCATTGGCTAGAAAAACGCTCAAGGCGAAATTCACCATCCATACGGACCAAATCTTCATGTCGACTCAATACTGGCACCGGAAGTGCCTGCGCACCCCTCTTCAGAGACTTTAATCACTGCAAATGGTAGATGCATCATCGGAATAATTGACAATGTATCATGTATGTCCAACTCGTGCCGACTCTTCTTCCAACAAACCGAAATCGGTATCGATAATCGCACTCAACACAACTTCAATACAACGTTGTTTCATTTGATTTGTCGACCGAGACTCAGTGCCCAGTAAAGATTTAGATACAAGAGAAAATGCAAGTGATAGCGAATATCCCCAATGCCGGTTGTAAAACTACTACTACGTTGAGTCACATTTACAATCCAACCGCGGTCTTGAGGAGCGCGAAGTTGGGCGTGCCGAGGCCAGTGATTGGGTCCCAACCAGCCCTGGCGGCAAATCCACTTTAAAAACTCTTAAGTGCGGTCAAGGAGAGAATGAAGAAGGAATTACTTGGTGTTGCAACCGGGGTTGGTGCCCGAGGTTACGTCGTGGAACGCGGCGCGGCCAGTTGCGCTGTACAGGAAGGGATTGAGGAACCCGAGGGGAGCCTTCCCGGCGGCGACGAGCTGGTCGTTCAGGAGCGAGATGACCGATGCGAAGGTAGGGGCACTGCAGCTAGTTCCATCTACGAGACCGAACTGTTATCATTCGAGATTTAGTAATGCAGCTTTGCAAGGCGGTCATGGTTGTTACCTGGGCATCTACAAGAAAAAATCAGCTGGGGCTTCAAAACACAAACAGATGACATACCCCATGCGATCTCGAAGCTCTCACCCTGGGCGGCAACATCGGGGAAGGCACGGCCGGTTCGGTTGAACTTGCCGCTGTTGGTGGTGCCGATGGCAGCGAGGTAGGTCGCGACGTCAGCGGCCTAAATCCACCATTAGATTTGGCCACAGTGAAAGCCGTCAGAAAAAAATAATGCCTGGTAGCTGGGGATGGCGAAGTAGTTCGAGAATCCTAGAAGTTGTGTGTGAATATGTGCACAGAATGCCAAGTTGGAAAGAATGTACCTCCCGAGGAGAACGAGGAGCCGACTTCGGTGATGCCGCCGGTTGAGCCGACGGAAGTCACGCTGATACGGACCTGTTCAGAACCAATAAATTGTAGACGGCACGGGAACGTACAAGGGGCAGTCGGAAGGCAGAGTCGGGATGAAGTTGGTGCTGAGGAAATAAAATCAGCGACCTCCGCAAAACGCGTTTGAATGATTGTTTGTTTTACCAGCTCTGCGATTGACTGCCAGAAACACCACCTGCAAATGAATGAGACGAATGCCTTGTATGAATCGGTTAAAATACTTACCATCGCCGGAGGAGAAGATCAATGAGGTGCCTGAGATTATCAATCATAATTAGCATAATGCGGACATAGAAGACTTGAGAGTGAACAAACCGAGCGCGCCGAGTTGCATGTAAGCATTGCAAAGAGTGCTGATCGATCTTAACATTGGTTATCGATGGATAAGAGAAATAAACGTACTTCGCGACGGGACGCGTGAGATC